>CM031950.1:15424231-15586731 GCA_018749465.1 Paracanthobrama guichenoti
CTCTAAAGATCCGTGCTTGTGTCTCCTGCGAGATCTTCCGCGCGCTCGCTCTGCACTTAACCTTATTAAAGCTTGCACCGTCGGCGCACTGAATACCTTCCCTCACTGAGAGAGGGAGGAAAGAGAAAGGAGGGGAGCGAGTGAGAAAAGGAGGAGGCAGAGAGATGAGGTGTGCGTGTGGGGGAGCAGACGGCAGTAGCGGCAGTAAAAGGTCTGTGAACGGAGCTTCATTGTAATCAACAGTGTTCACTCCCTGTGCAGCCAGAGGAGGGGCCGTTTGTCTCTTTCTCTCTTTCCGTCACACACACACACACGCAAGCATGCACACACGCTTCTCTCGGGGCCGCTGCTCTCAGGAGGACTGTCTCTTTAAAACTGATGAGCTGTGTGTGCGTAGAGGTGTGTAAACACAAAGGCAGGTATAGAAGGATCTCACAGACAGGCTGACACGGCCTCTCACAGGTAATAAGAAACATGTGGGAGATAAGAAAAGAAAAAACAGACCCCTATCCATTACAAAAAAAGTCACACAAGTGATGGTATCAGGTATTACTATAGTCATATAACATGGTACATCAAAGGTAGCTCAAATAATATCAGTACTTTTTTGTTACCAAGTGCATTTTTACATCTTTGGAAGAAAATGTGCAGTGGTGTGGGTGGTCGTCAAGGCGTTGCTATGTGACTGAGTGGTTGCTAGGGGGTTATTTACTCACTCAGATAAAAATGAGCCTATATCTTTCATCTTGTTCAGACAGGCAGCAAAAATCTGATTTTTCTCTCCACTTTATAGCGGTATTTTATGTGGTATTTTCTCTACCACAACTTATAGCAAGGGTTAAAACCAGACTTGTTTTAGTTTTATTTATTTATTTTTCCATTCAGTTCATTTTTTTGCATTTGTATTCACTCTGTGATGGTTAGTTTTATTTAAGAGCTTTTATTTAATTTTATTTTTGTATATTATTTTTGTATTTTCTGCAGCTAGTATGCTAAAAATACAATTTTAGTTTCAGTTTATCCAGTTATATTACTTTATCTCAGTTAACAATCTTGCCACACTATTCAAAATAACACATAAATACATAATCAGTGACATATTCAATCTTTGAACTCTGTGCAAATAAACAAGTTTATTCAAATCACACAGTTTGAATGTCCCTGTTTCCGTTCATTTATTTTCAAGATCTGAAGTAAATTATCCATTGTCCCTTTCATTATGGCTATTAAAGTCAGGCACAATGATGTAAGAACTCAAATTAGACCATTTTAATATTATACAAAACACAATCAGTCGAAATCAAAAACTCTGATTAACTTGGAAAATGTTGTGACGCATCTGGTTAGGACACAGTCTAAATATGAAAAAGCTTGGTCCCTAAATATGGCTTGGACTCCTCTTTAAATGCAAGTCTATACATTTTTCTGTTGATTTTAGGTATTTTAGGTCCAACATTTTTTTGTATTTTTTAAGTCATAAAAGAAAAGATTTTTAAGTAAGAAAGGACATTCAAGTAAGAAAACTTAGCACATCTCTCCTCAAAAAAGGAGAGTCTTTATGTGCGTGCATGACTATTAGCCACTTTAAGAGTTATAAAGATGTATTTTTGTTACCCCAGGGAAGAGAGAAAGTCTGCGATATGTGTGCGTGTCTATGTGTGTGTGTTTTTGTGACTTGTGTGCACTTTCGGGAAAGGAGAGTGGGCAGAGCAGAATTTGACTCTCGGGCTGCAAACTGCCATTGTTAACTTGGATACCACACATAGCAGTTTTACGGCCCAGATTGCCTGGTTCATTCCCGGCACAGCCAGGCCTTTGTGCGCCTGCAAGACACTGCAATCAGCCCCCTCTTACAGCCAAACTCGTAAAAGTACGCACAAACACACACTCGCAAACTCCCATCTCACACATGCTGACTGTATATACGGTAAAAGTAGTATTTCTGTATTAGTACGTCTGTATGAACTCCTAAACACAGCATGCTCAGAACTAAATTGGTGTTGAACAGTTAACAGTGGGATGCTGCCCTTGTGTTGGCGGCACAACAGCGACAGCTGCTTTTTACGATGATAGACGTGCTAACTGCTCTCACAGCTCTCTGTCTGAACTTGAGATGGATTTTTTTTATACTGTATTATCTGTTAAATGATCTGATCCTTCTTACTTAATACATATTCACAGTCTTATCGTGCTTTATATGATTCATTGGTGACAAAACAAACAAAAACAACTGTCTTTGTGACAGTTCATCAAAAACTTTCTTTTAGGCCAAGCACATGCTATAAGACTGAAGGTCGTCACCCCCCTGCGCACAATTAAAGACGGAGCTTATTGTTTTCTGTCGTGTTTATGCACACTTCACACAACTAACAGCAGACTAAACACGTCAATTACAAGATCTTCTGCCTCACCGACTGTAATTATGATCCCAAATTCCTCATTTTCAGTAAAATTTCATACACAAAGCAACATAAGTGTTGATTCTTGACAGCACGTCAACAAATAACATGAAATAATGACTTGCAAACATTTTTTTTTTACACTGATTTGCACAGAAAAATATGGACAGCAGTTGATTAGCTGTTACTTACTCGCTATTTTTAATCAAACAGATCTTTGTCTTTTTTATTAAA
The DNA here is from genome assembly GCA_018749465.1 of Paracanthobrama guichenoti. Lineage (NCBI taxonomy): Eukaryota > Metazoa > Chordata > Actinopteri > Cypriniformes > Gobionidae > Paracanthobrama > Paracanthobrama guichenoti. The sequence goes on from CM031950.1 coordinate 15,426,865, forward strand.
AAAAAGTAAGTTGCCCAACATAAAATGTTGTGCTCTAGTACACACTCAATCAGTAAGTGGACAAAAATACACACTCGTCAAACTCATCCCTCAAAAACACACACACTCAATTCCTCTTTCAAGTGCTAAAATAACTGGAAATTAACCTGCACTTGCTCGTTGAAGTGGCAGTGGGCTTGACATTGGGGCAAATGCCACCTATGCGGTGTCCTAAATTCTAGTGAGTTGCTTACAGAGGCACTACATTAAGGCAACAGTACCAACGCACAGATGGTTACAAAAGGTAGGAAACTTGTGACAGTTCAACCAAAATCATTTACTCACGCTCATGTCACTCCAAACCTGAATGATTTTTATTCTTTGTTGGAATACAAATGAAGATACTTTGAAAAAGTTCTTATTCAATGAAAGCTGTTTGGGAAGTCATACAGGTTTGGAACAACGTGAGTGCACTATCCCTCTAAGATACCATGTTTTTGCGAAATCCTGAAGCAGAATTGCATGTATCCTTCATGGAGAAGGCAAAACCAAAATCTATTGCGATGAGCTCAGTGGAAAACATAAATCCAAGAAAGCAGGAGATTTATAAATTCTTCAAACATTTCATTCAAAACTGAAAAATATTCATAAACTAGATCAGCATATTTAAAAAGTGATTATTTTACTCAATATTTGTATGTGCTTTGTATTTTTAGAGCATTGCGCTGTTAGCTTAGCAACATGTTAGCATCATATTCTACTGAAATCAATTGCAAGTCCAGTGTCCTGTGCAGAGAGCTGTGAGTTTCTATATGCTTTCCATATTGGTTTGCCAATGAGGTTCCATGACATTTAGGATGCTGCCTTAGAAGACAGCGTCCTATGTAGGCAAAAGGGTGCATGCATAGATTTCTGAACAGAGCTCTAGCTCTCTAAAACCAGCTTAAAAGCCACTGTGAATTCTAATGTCCTGAACCACATCTATTTCCATACAGTTGCATCCAAGCTAATGATCTGAAAGCTGCTTTGCTTTTCTCTACAAAAGGTAAACGTCAGGATTGGGATTTGGTAGGCTGCTCTGAGCGTATCCTTTCAGCATCATCCCACAGTGAGTGGAGTCAAGAGAGGTCATGAGATTCAGATTGTCCCAGCCTTAAACCCACCTCAAAACGCAGATATAGCAACTTATTATGCTCGCTCAAATGTTTGCCGTCTTAAAAATAGCACAATGAAAAAGAGAGCTCCGTTCCCATCTCATCCCTCCCATTTGTATGTGTGTGTGTATGTGGCTGTGATTGTTTATTGTGGGGATCGTCTATTTCCTGCCATTATTTATTTAGAGGAACGTTCAAGAACATGTTTTTAAAGTCAAAGTAAAGGCTTAAAACAGAAGGGTTGGAACAAGGATTTTATCCAAAAGTAAAACTGTTCCCGTGCTGATTTTGGCAGCCATGTGTCATTAGATCCAATGGCGGCGTCAAGGAAAATAGCACCGCATGTCAGTCTGGTTGGCGAATGGGGGTAAATTGAGCACAAAACTGAGACAAACTGCTCAGAAAGGGAGAGAGATTAACGTTTGAAAGCATTTCTTTGAGACGTAGACTCAGGATGGATGAACGGAAAGGCTTTTGTGGTCTTCTCTGGTTGTTATAAAACACACAAAAAACCAAAAAGATCTTCCAATCTTCATTCAACAGAGTAGATTCCACACATGCAGCCTCCATAGTACTAGCTGGAAACATGATAGCGTGGAAGTGAATCGCCTTCCAAACAGTAAAAGAATGACTAAATTCTATAACAATCAGTGGCCAATGCCAAAAGAAAAAGACAGTGGTTTCATATTAGTCATCAATTGTTTAAGGGTGTGTAGCAGCCCAGTTTAGAAATGCTTGAGAGGTTAAATAGATCTTAAAGCAAGAGGGAAGCTGCTTCATTCATGCCATGTGTCAGTCCTGGAAAGATATACGCACATGCTCTATGTTCTATTGCTCAAGAGGAAATGGATTAAAAACGGTTTTACATTCTGGGTGACAGGCATGAGAGGTAGCACCAATACATCTTTTACATGTTGTGTAACAAGCCTGCTTTTATTTCTTTTGCATAATCATAGAGTATATAATCTGGCTTGAATAAGCAAACATCTCAAAATAGATCTTGGCTTTTTTCTTCTTACCTCTGGCATGTCAGGTGTATCCAACCAGTCTGAAAAGATGGTTTCAAGTGTGATGCCTCGACTGAAAGAGAAAAGTGATACATTCGGTAATTGTTGGAAGAGATCAAGGACTTCGGCTTTGCTTTCATCATTCAAATTAAAAGCAATCTTAACAAGAAGTCTCCATGTAATGTGCGTGACTACCTGGGTTGGGAAAAGATCTGAATTTAAGATTTGTCTCCCTTTCAATTCATGAGTTGGCATTTCAATTGAATCGACCACATGCCACAGGATATTGAATGTTCAATGACTTTTTTTCTCCAAAACATCAAAATTTATATCAATTAGTATGTAAAATATTGAGTAAATGTATAGCATTCTTGGAAATAAATGTTCCACCATACTATGACCTAAATATATAATTAATTAATCTTTTGTAGATGCCATTAAACAATTGATTATTAATATATTCTAAAGTGTCTGGAAATGTCTTTCCAAATACTGTTGTGTGCATAATAATGAGTTACTCACACATAGTAAAACTGAAGTTTATTTTTATTGCTATACAGTATTATTATTAAAACTACACTTGCCATAAAACAAAATTATTTCAAATTTTATTCCATTTTAATTTAACTTTTACTTTGTAAATTTAATTCCAATTCCAATCTTGTTTGCTACCTTAATTAAAATTCAACTGGCACTGAATTGCGGTTTTCAATTCAACTCTCAGTGGTGCACAACCCTGGTGACAATAGGGTACATATTTGCTTTTCTTCTTTCCCCTCAAAGTATTTTTTCTCTGGCTGTAATTGAAGCCATTCACCACTTACTCCAAATCAATCTTGTTAATGTGCAAGAGCGCAGACACACATGCACACACACAAACACAAAGCACATATAATCAACTAAATGGACTGTCTCACACAGGAACAGTGTGTCTCCAACACTTGTGGCCCTTTGACACAACAGTTGAGCACATTTAGTTGATGACAAAAGAAAAGGATGGAAATTTCCATCCCAGCATCGAAGAGGGAAAAGCCCTCAGTGTCAGAGCAAATCACTAAGCTCACCGGACTGTGATTACTAAATAACAGTGCTGTCGTGCCACGGCATGTTGTTGCAGAATAAAAGCAAGGCTCATTCTACAAGCAAATACTCGAATGCATGCTGAGATTGATTTGATGAAGCATGAATGCTAATTAAAAGAAACTGTGAAGTACACTTAGTAGTGCATGTAAACACTGTTCTGGTATGATTAGTCATGCGATTATATACATTTTTGTCCAATTAATAACTTCTAACTTAATTAAAATGGAAAACATGCTGCATACCATTGATTTCTCAATGCCCCTTTAAAAACGTATAACAATAACCATAGTTTCTGGCAAAATACAAAAATAATGCATGCATGTCAGTAAGGTAAAATCATAATTAATAAATATGTGATCAAACTTTCAAAATGATCTTGTCCCTTCGTTTCATGTATTATTTTGATGACTGCTGCTAACACCGTTTTAACACAGTAATGAAGTAAAAATAACTGTAGTAATTTTGGAAGAAATTATGGTACCAGAGGTCATTATTCTCATAAACAAACCCTTATGAACAGTTCATACACTGTAACAAATAAAATAATACGATCAGTAAGTTATGACAACATAAGTTTTTACATTGCTTTAACTCATCAAAATAAGTTAAGCAATTTTCAACTTTTTTTTTATAAGATTAAACTTGTTGATTGTACTTTGTAAAAAAGTTGCTGCCTTAAGGTTTAGTATAGTATAGTAAGCATAGATAATTTGTGATACAAAGTTACTCATTCATATGGTCAGATAAATATAACTATAACTATCACTGCTACAGTTTAAATAAAAAATTGTCAAAATAATATGGTTACTATAGTATATTATAGTAGTGTAGTAGTTATAGCAGAATCATGTCAGTTTCCTTCAGAAACTGACAAACACATTCTGAAGTAGCACTATAAACACACTGCCCATACAAAAGTCGCCTCCAAGAAGGTTTTGTGGGTGGTTGCCAGCATGTTGCTATGTTTGTGTTTGGTTGCTAGGATGTTTTGGATGGTTGCTAGGTGGTTGTTTACTGGCCTGAGTGAAATGAGCCCACTCATCCAAAGCTTATACCATATTCTGGCAGGTACAGTACATATGGCTCAGGTGACTCTCTTAATGTACTGTATGTCTAAGGGATTCATTGTTCATTTTTTGTCTGACAAGGGAGATCTGTAGGTTAATTTGCTAAGAAAATGAATAGAAACTAAAAAAGGGGACAAGGTAACCACAGATATCCAAACTGAGTCAGGCAAACATTAACAGAAGCTATCGTGAACTTCCTTAACTGGGAGGTGGTGTAGGAGGAACGGTTTGCCATGGAAGCATTGATTTGTCTTTGATCTGACACAAGGAGGCCCATCTGTGATTGTTTCACCACATCAGTCTGCCGTTCCAGCGTTGTGCCGCCATGAGTGTTTACACTTCTGAGCAGCAGACACAAATATTGAATGCCCTTACCTTTCAGTTTAATGTAATTTAATCAATCATCAGCCACTGGCTAGGCCATAATGAGCAAATGGAGACTACATTAAACCGAAAGAGCGATGGATGAAACAGGAGAGGAGAGATGAAGAAATGAAGATCGCAGGGAGAAGAGAGATGGAAGAGAGCTGATTGTTTTACAATTTGCCATGATACCAACATTTCTGGTCAAAACCAATACTAGTATAATTTCATGACGCTACTGAACAGTGCTTTATTTAAAAGTTAAATAGTAATTTAATTACTTATTAAATAAAAATTTTATTTAATAATTATTTAACTTATAAATTAAAAGGGTATGTACCGTTTACATACAGTATTTTTCAATTAATAAAACACACAGACATTAATAAAGAATAAATTAAGAGCAGTGACTTTTTTTATATTGTTGTTTGACTAATATTAAAATTAACAAGACACGGCTCTATTACACATATTCAACTTTTTGTGCCGCCTATTTAAATTAAAGACATAACTGACTATATGAATAACTCTCCAAGATGTGCTATTAAAAATATAAAAAAACCTATTAGAACTACTCTAGACTTCTCACTAGCCAAAAAGCACAAAAATATTATGAAGGGCAAAGTAGCCTCATATTTCTTCTATATAATACGTTTTTGGGCAGTTTTAATGACAACATAATGTCAACATGTAAATGATGAAACAGTGAATAGGAAAATAAATATTTGATTATACAATGGGTGAGTTTGGGCAATAGATCCAGTGGAAAAAACATTTGAGGTAGAGCTGGAAAAGAAAGATTCCTGCAGGGTCTGGTTTAGCTAAATACCTACAGTAAAAGTTCCCCACACTAATAATAATGGCAGAGTAGTTGAGGAGTTCATGGAGTATGTGTTTTGGACAGCCAATGTTGACACCTTTTCATCATACCTGCATATTGCTGGAAATGTGTCCAGGAGCATCTGCAGGAAATCCTACAAGAGACAGACTACAGTGTAAATGAAAAGCAGTGTGTGAATATCGAAGATTCAAGCAGAGCATACAGTGTTTAAAAATACTGAAATGTCTTAATGTATTTCTCCACTAGTCTCCTACCAAGGTCCAAAAATAACTTTTTGTTACACCTGCCAATCGAGTACAGTCGACCTCCGGAAGTAAAAAAAATTCATTTTCTCCATAAGGGAATTCATTTTTAAAGATAACCTTAAATAGACCTATTTTACTGTGATCAAGTCTCCCTACACTCTCAAAAAAAAAAAAAAAAAAAAAAAAAAAAAAAAAAAGAAAATGATTAAATTTGCAATGAACATAAAATATATTATACATATACAACATCTTTAAATCAAGTTTAATATTCATTTATCATTTTATTTCGATTGTCATTCGCAGTGCTTCAAATCATAATTTGTAATGTTTTGATTGACCTCATGGTTAGTTGGTTGGTTAATGGCTTTCTTTAAAGAAGACTTAAAAAAAAAATAATTAAAGGTAAAAATACTTCGGAACCAAGACTGCTGAAAAGTGGACTGCCACTGTTGCACTCTGTGGCAAGCAAATTGAGAAAATAATCTTTTATGACTTATGAATTAGTTAGCTCTTTGTGTCATAGCACCTGCCACAAAAGTATGTAGACTATTTGTGATATTTTTTGGTCATATTTTCTTTATGGAGGCTTAAAATGAGGAATACTTCATTAAAGTTGCCAAAGGTTCTGGAGGGGAAAACCTTTATACATTGTAGAAAAGCTTTGGTTACACGATGGTCCCCTTAGACATTTTATTGACTAAGAAACTTTGCACCTACATGTCAACTAACTCTCATTAGAGTATTAGTTGAGAATTAGGAGACTTTTAGGGGTAGGGTTAGTAGAATAACGGGTTAGGGTTAATAGAATAAGCTGACATGTAGTTGCAAAGTTACTTATAGTCAGTAGAATGTCTGTTGGGGATCATCAAAATAAAGTGTTAGAAGATATCAAGCAGACAGTCTATTAATACTTTAATGAGAGTTAGTTTACATGTAGGTGCAAAGTTACTTATTGTCAACAGAATGTCTAAAAGGGACCATCAAAATAAAGTTTTGCCCAAGCCTCCGATTATAAAATGTCCACCACAAGTTTATAGAAAAATGCAAGCTGTGCCAGTACATAGCAGGGGTTTGCATTCAGGTATTTTTATTAAAATGTTGAAATATGACAAAAAAAATTGCAGGATGAAAATAAGACATGAATAAAATTTACATTATTACAAAATTAATTATGCACTCACATGAGATGGATACATTTTGTACAATGTAAACACTACTTGCTAGGTCAAAACAGCTTCACCTCAACAAGTCATGTCACTGACTAATTCACTTAAATTATCTGATTTACTCCATGTATTATTTTGCAGTTACTAGCCCGATATTATTAAATATATTATTAAACAATATTATTCTTGTTTTCCTTTCTCTTTAGTGTATGTAGCTATGCATGTATAAGATCTGCAGAGATACAAAGTTTAAAGTCTCAAACCCAAAGAGATATTCTTTGTAAAAGTTAAGGCTCAGCCACACCTTCCTAAAACACTTCGTTCAAACACACCCTCACAAATATACGTCAGTATGTAGGGGCAGAGTTTCGTAACACCGCCCAAATGTATACGCAAAGAAAGAAGGCATAACTTTTATTCTCGCTGTAGTATTGTTGTCGCCGGCACCACCATGTCGTGGAGATGCTGTGTTTTTAGTTGTGAAAGCCAAACTACTTTGTTTGGCATTCCAAAAGCGGGGGTGATTAAAAAACAGTGGCTAAGCTTTAGTTACAACACTGTTCCAGAACAGTACAACCCAAATATTCGACTGTGTGCTGCTTTTTTTTCCCGGAGGAATGTTTCTAGCACCTGGGAGAGCACAGACCGTTTTACCTCTTTGTTGTTTCTGCGATAACAAATGCAAACTTACCAATCTGATACTTTCTGGTCCAGTCACGCTGGCAACGTTGATCGAGCAGCTTGGTCATCTGCATTATCCGGATCAGATTCGGGCTTGAATTGACAAGGTAGGACCGACATTATCATCTGTCAATATTGCTTTGCTTTGGGAGCTGATGTTCCAAATATGGTAAGAAGCGTGACATTTTCGTCAGACGCTTAAGGTATTCGGGCCAATCACAATGCACTGGATCGCTGGCCAATCAGAGCACACCGCACTTTTCAGATGGATGAGCTTTGTAAAAATCGGCGCGTTTCAGAAAGGAGAGGCATAGAGGAGCAGCAATAATGTATTAAACCAAATACACAAAATAATGTTCTTTTTAGAACCATCATATGACCCCTTTAACTCTTTTCTATATTTACTGAAGGCAATTTTAATTCTCAGTTGGTGCATCGTGGGTGTTAATTTTGAACCCTGAATGCAGTTGTGTCAAATCAACTGGTGCATTCTTTCACTGATATAAACTGATGGAATGATGGTGAGAATGAAACAACGGCCAAAATATGCACATGCCATTCAAAAGCTACATTTGCGTTCAGGCTAAATGAATAGACAGTTCCCGTGCAGAACACACTCACCTGAGACAGAATGAGCTGCCCGTGGAATTTTCCCACAAACACTTTGAAGAATTGCAGGAACTTCTCTTCGCCAACCTGATCAGCCAGAAACTTCAAGAGGAAGTAGCCCTGAGAAAGAAAGAGAGAGAGCAACTCTACCAAACCCAAAGCTTCCAGATATCCCAGAGGAGTATGCGCTTTGAGCCATCAAACGTACCTTCAGATAGTGCACCTGCATGAAGGGTTTTTCTGGGTTGAGGGCATGTTTCACTACTGATGCACCAGACTCACTCACTTCCCCCGTGTTCTCTTTATTGGGCCTGTAAACAAATACATATGCAAACACACAAACACCACATGAATCAGACTGTGGACTGATAAGGCAAAGTGCTGCATCTACAGCACTCTGGATAGGAATATACTTGCATCAGCATACATTAAAACCTCCTAACAGTTTACTAAGTGTATAAACAATTGCATTTATGAAACCATTACATCCCTCATAGCTTCTCTTTCTATAGCACCATAGATTATAGTAATGCTGCGTTTTATTGCTCTTTGTTACAAAAGTGCACATTAAGATTACTGTATTATTCAAGTCACAAGACATAGGTGCATTTTTTTTTTACAGTAAAGATGCATTGATTATATACACAGGCCACAGCCACCAGGGAATACCGTGTCCATGTAAGGGTGTACATGGTCTGCAACAATGCTTAGGTAGGTGGTACGTGTCAAAGTAGCATCCACATGGATGGCAGGACCCAAGGTTTCCCAGCAGAACATTGCCCAAAGCATCACACTGCCGCTGCCGGCTTGCCTTCTTCCCATAGTGCATCCTAGTGCCATTAATGAGCCTTGGCCGCCCATGACCCTGTCGCCGGTTCACCACTGTTCCTTCCTTGGACCACATTTGATAGATACTGACCACTGCAGACCGGGAACACACAACAAGAGCTGCAGTTTTGGAGATGCTCTGACCCAGTCACCATCTAGCCATCACAATTTGGCCCTTGTCAAACTCGCTCAAATCCTTACGCTTGCCCATTTTTCCTGCTTCTAACACATCAACTTTGTGGACAAAAAGTTTACTTGCTGCCTAATATATCCCACCCACTAACAGGTGCCGTGAAGATGATATATGAAGAGATAATCAGTGTTTTTCACTTCACCTCTCGTAATGTTATGCCTGATCGGTGTATTAAGCAATATCACTTGAGCAACAAGCATGCTTTTATAACTACCTTATTAGTTCTTACATAACAGTTCAACAAATAAGTTATTTTTGAGTAAATTAGAGTTTAGACACAATATTTCCAGTTACTTTGTGCATTTTTGCTCAGTTAAAGAAAATAGTTCCAAACCAAGCCAAAGCTGCATTAACGTTGCATGTTTAGTTCCTGAATGAATCAGTGTTTTTGAACTAATCGTTTGAATGAATGATTCAATGACTCACTCATAAAAACTTTGCTGGATCCGATATGCCTACTTTCCTACTAGGTGAAAAACTGTATGTGAAAAGAGCAGTATGTCCGAATACATATAAAAGTATAGGCCAAAAGCACCCGGATGACCTACTACTTTCAGGCAAATTTCTAAATTGTGCATCCGCTGGACACTTTACTATCCCATGAGGCCACAGGAGAAGAGCTGTGAACAGCAGTGAAGCGATGCAACTGACCATGGTAGGTCACATCAATGACAACATGAGGAATGTGGTATGTCTAGGTTACATTCATATTACACACGCTGATACTATATAGAACATAATTTTTAGTAGTCGCAAAGCAAGTATTTATTAAAACAAGTACCTACTCAGAGAGTATGCGATCATCATGAATGAATCAGTGTTTTGAACAATTCGGTTAATGAATGATTCAATGACTTGCTTGTAAAGACTAAATCCCAAACACAGACAATGCACAGACAGTCTGTCTGGAATGTGCATATACATACAAGCCAATCAAATCTGAGAACCAATTAATCATAACATGAACTGGCACATTTAGATATTGTATTTAAAGGTCTTCAGGGCACTCGCTGACATTTTAAGCATCAGACAGGCTGCATTCTCACAACTCAGACCGATAGAGTGTTTCCTTCCTATGGCCAAAGGTACTGTAGATTGCATGAGACAAACAGGGCTTTGAGTGCTGGCCATCTCTGCGTGTAATGACGATCTCGGTTAAAAACTATTGATCTTCTTCAGGAGATTAACTGGTCTTGCCAATAAAAGGCTCTTGTAAAGATTTGATCGATACTCAGGCGCCGCTAACACAGACAACAGCATTCAAAAAAAAAAAAAAAAAAAAAAATTTTTTCTTGCAGACAAATGGAAGTGTAGCTATATGTGTGCAGTGTTTTTCTAGCCATCATTTGTTTCTTTGTGTCACAGATTTGATCCGGATAAACTGCAGTATGACTGATCATGCTCTAATGCCTTATCTCTGTGAGCATGTGCCCCCACTGCAGGTCTACGCTGTAAAATTCCACAGAGAAAGTAAAGCAAGATCGGGGAAGAGGGACAGATGCTTTCCCATATATGGAGATCGAGCCCGTATTTTCACTAATAATCTTATTCAGAAAACTAGATCTTTACATTCCCGGAAAGAAAATAACTGTGCCTGTGCAAAATTAGCCACTATGATCTCTATGATATTCTGGTCTCTCAGGTCCCTCCTCCAGTGAACTGTACAGGATTTCACCCGTGCTATTTTCCACCACTCAAAATGTAATAAATATAATAATTAAATAATTTACCAATTTGTATTGTTGGCCAGTCAAAATAATTCATTAAATACATTAACAATTAATAAGAATAAAAATTATTATTATAATTATTAACATGCTGCTCATTTACATAAAACAACAACAATCTGCGAGTTCACGTCAACCTGCCATTTCAGATCCTCTTCAGGATCCAGTTACAGGTCTAAAGGAGTCAAAATGGCTTCAGCTACCTTCTTGCCGTATTTGGGACACTCACTTGTGCTTGTACATTATTGATGCTTACATTTGGTTCCCCTCCAAAAATAAAGAGCAATGTCTCCCTTCCTCCCTCTCTCTCACTGTATGGGAGGGAGTGATAAGAGTGAGCTCCTTTAAAAGGTATGCATTATTCCTCCTGGTCACACAGGCTTTTACATGTGTGTTTGTGGAAGTGCCCACAGCTGTCCAATGAAAAGGGTGACAGGTATTTATCAAACACAATAGGCAGCCTTCCTTTCCAGACAGATGCGTAGATGGACGAACAAATAAATAGATATTCTCGAGTGTCAAAATCAATGAGAATGACTGCCGTCTCCCCTATGTTCACTTTGGCTGATGTCTTTTTCCCAGCTGAAGAAATGTTTTGTGTCAGTACAACTACAATCATGGTGAAATAAGCTTTAGTTGTAAAACTTGGTGAAAAAAAAATGGTTGAACACTAGCACAGTTTGTAGTCTAAAGCAGAAACAGCTATGTGCCAGATAAAACTTTTACTTTTGACATTAGTTTCTTAGTAATCTATGTAAGGAGAGTAACAATTTAAGAGGCTAAGAACTGTTAGTTTTGGGGGTTATTAAAATAATTTTAATGCTTGAACAGATTATTTTTCACATATTTTACATTGTTGCAGCACCTCTCTTCTCAGTCTGTAAATAGCTATGTATCCATCATCCTGTTTTATGCACATTTTGAAGTATTGCATCAGAAACGAGTGATGGAAACGGCAAATTTCGGGGGGAAAAATCCATTAATTTGCAAAAAAGTTTTTCCGCTCGCTTGCTTTTGACTTATGCGAAAAAAAGTTTATGTAAATCATGGGAGATGGAAAAGCATATGCTGAATAAATTGTGACGTAGCGAACATTAAACCCAGGTGACTAATCGGCGGTTTCTGCTGATGGCGTTTTATTTACTGTTAGTTACTAGGCTACCAATACCACTGTCATCCGCTCAAACAACTTGATGGAAACGCACCTATTTCACATTTGTTTGTTTTGCAAACTTTGAAAAGATTAATTTCATGTTTGGATGGAAACCCAGCTAGTAACACTCTGTATAGTTCCAGTCTCAATGAAGCCCCTCCTTCCGAAAAGCGCAGTGTGCTCTGATTGTTTGGCTGGACCAGTGTGTTGCGATTGGTCAGCTGTTTTGAGCATGTTTCAAATTGTCACACCCTAATAGCTGCTAATTTCAACAAACTTTTAACGCAACTCAACCACGCCTCATCACTTTTTTCATATGCCTTGGGCGGAAATTATTAGAATGAGGGATATTGTGATACATTCCCGCAAGAAAACTTAATCCAGAACTGGCTCTCTTGTACTCTTACACTCACCTAAAGGATTATTAGGAACACCTGTTCAATATCTCAATGCAATTATCTAATCAACCAATCACATGGCAGTTGCTTCAATGCATTTAGGGGTGTGGTCCTGGTCAAGACAATCTCCTGAACTCCAAACTGAATGTCAGAATGGGAAAGAAAGGTGATTTAAGCAATTTTGAGCGTGGCATGGTTGTTGGTGTCAGACGGGCCGGTCTGAGTATTTCAGTAACTCTGCTCAGTTACTGGGATTTTCACGCACAACCATTTCTAGGGTTTACAAAGAATAGTGTGAAAAGGGAAAAACATCCAGAATGCGGCAGTCCTGTGGGCGAAAATGCCTTGTTGATGCTAGAGGTCAGAGGAGAATGGGCCGACTGATTCAAGCTGATAGAAGAGCAACTATGACTGTAATAACCACTCGTTACAACCGAGGTATGCAGCAAAGCATTTGTGAAGCCACAACATGCACAACCTTGAGGCGGATGGGCTACAACAGCAGAAGACCCCACCGGGTACCACTCATCTCCACTACAAATAGGAATAAGAGGCTACAATTTGCACGAGCTCACCAAAATTGGACAGTTGAAGACTGGGAAAAATGTTGCCTGGTCTGATGAGTCTCGATTTCTGTTGAGACATTCAGATGGTAGAGTCAGAATTTGGCGTAAACAGAATGAGAACATGGATCCATCATGCCTTGTTACCACTGTGCAGGCTGGTGGTGGTGGTGTAATGGTGTGGGGGATGTTTTCTTGGCACACTTTAGGCCCCTTAGTGCCAATTGGGCATCGTTTAAATGCCACGGCCTACCTGAGCATTGTTTCTGACCATGTCCATCCCTTTATGACCACCATGTACCCATTCTCTGATGGCTACTTCCAGCAGGATAATGCACCATGTCACAAAGCTCAAATCATTTCAAATTGGTTTCTTGAACATGACAATGAGTTCACTGTACTAAAATGGCCCCCACAGTCACCAGATCTCAACCCAATAGAGCATCTTGGGATGTGGTGGAACGGGAGCTTTGTGCCCTGGATGTGCATCCCACAAATCTCCATCAACTGCAAGATGCTATCCTATCAATATGGGCCAACATTTCTAAAGAATGCTTTCAGCACCTTGTTGAATCAATGCCACGTAGAATTAAGGCAGTTCTGAAGGCGAAAGGGGGGTCAAATACAGGTGAGTGTATATTTGCTGTTGTTTGATAAACATTATAGCAATTACAAAAATCTTAATGATTGTTTGAAAAAATATGTAAATACTGTCACTGAAAGTTTTGTACTGCTGTAGTTCAGCTTTTCCATAAGCGCCACCTACTGTCGGAGAGTGAATTAGCATTTTCATTCAGCCCATCCACTTTTTTTCCACATTGGTCTAAACAGACAAATCACATTTTTATTATTGTGAACAGGCCTTTATGCCAAAAACATACTTCACACAAGTACTGAAACGCAGCAAAAACATGCCAGTGACTGGACAGACATTTTGAACAGACAAGTGAGAATGATAAAATTAACATTAATGCTTTTAACAGACAAATCGGATGCCGAACATTTTTGTTGATGTTAACAGGCCTTTAGAACAGAAACATACTTCACACAAGTACTGAAATGCAGCCAGGAGCAGTTGGACAGCGCACATTCATGCTTACGGTTGTGAATTGCATTGTGCCACATTTTGCAATGCAACTACATGCAAAGCTGACCTTCCGTGGCTGGAAGCTAATAATTAAATGCAAGTACACCCACTGCCCAAGCATTCACGGCTGCATACACATACTTGCGTAATGTTCTTGGCCTTACATTTACATTTATGTACTTGGCAGATACTTTTCAGGGTATACATTTGATCAGTTCTTGAATTTCCTTTTGAAACCGTGGCTTTGGCATTACAATTGCTCTACTTTTTGATCTTTGAAAATGCCCTATATTTGAATGACATGTTTTCCTTGTTGTAGTTTTACTTACTGAATAGTTTACATGACATTTCTATGTTTTATTCACAAGACAGGCATTCTTCCAGACTGTCTGAACATTTTATCCCTGAGATTATAGTGGGTGTGGGCCCCTCAAAGCGGAGGAAGGGCCAGACACATGCTGTCAGGTGGATCCTCAAAACCTGCTGGTATTGTGACAGCTGAATTCCTGACAAGCTCTATCGCTCTACCACACACACACACACACTCTCATTTTCTCATTCTTAAAAGTTAAGCCAGGGTAATCTACTCCAACAAACCTACATAAAACCTTGTGATACTGTGCTCTTCATAGGAGAACATTACATTACACCTCAAATAATCAAATAACACTAATGCAATGACATTCTCGAAATTATTCTATGCAGATGAAATGTCACAACTATTTCAGGCTCTCATTAAAATCATACCAGCATACCAGGAAATTTGATTGCATAAATATGGTATTTCACCATAATGTTCTGTTAAAAATGTTCACCATAATGTTAAAAATTGTTCTGTCCTATGTGTTCCGTGCTAGATTAACTGAGACTTGTTACAGCACTTGCATATTGTTGCCCTTGACTGTTTTTAGTTGCTTCTATTGCTCTCATTTGTAAGTCGCTTTGGATAAAAGCGTCTGCTAAATGACTAAATGTAAATGTAATGTTTCTGACAGAACACGACTTATTACACGTCAGTGCTTATTATAACTTTATAGGTCCAACAATACAAAAATTTACATGCCTGAAAATAGGAAAACATTTGAGATTTAGCAGAACAAACACTTCAATTATAAGTATTAGCTATATCACCATGTGACAGATTAACTGTGGCAATATTACTGTATAGTTTGATTTGATGCATTTGATGACATTTTACATCAAG
Organism: Paracanthobrama guichenoti; assembly: GCA_018749465.1. NCBI lineage: Eukaryota > Metazoa > Chordata > Actinopteri > Cypriniformes > Gobionidae > Paracanthobrama > Paracanthobrama guichenoti. Next base: position 15,442,213 of record CM031950.1, read on the forward strand.
AAAAAATATGAGAATTACTTCTTGCGTGCTTGTTTGAGTGTGAGGTTAAAGGCCAAGGTCTGCACGATTAACCGAAAATTAAACCAAAATCGCAATTTGGCTTAGTCAAATGTAATCACAAAGGCTGCGATTTTTAATTAAATAAGTAAATGCGCAGCATGTTTTATGGTGAGGCACAGCACTGTGATCGCAGTAAATGCTGCTCCATCTCCGCAGTGCTCTGAGTCTGTCACTTTATAATTTGAAAAAGCAACACATGCCAAACATCTTTCCAAACTCATAATGAGAAGCAATTACAAACCTGTCGTCCAAGAAACATTTAATGAAGTTTTACTCCTAACTCACTTCATAATGTCAGTTGAGTGTTTGAAATAACTTCCTTTTTTGATCTGAACTGGCTTCACATCACAGAATGAGGCAGACATTTTTTTGTATTCTATACAGTGATAAAGTCTATGTCGATTAGCATTTCATTATAAATATACCCAAGATATCAAAAAGAACACAGATATACCATATATTGTCCCAATCATAAGCTTATTGTGTTCATGTCTGTAACTGCGTTTTATTCTGCTACAGCAATAGCTGGATGCCTTTGTTTATATAAGGGATTTCCTGGAATGTCATAAGTTTTATTACTTCTATGAGTCTCACTTGTGGACATTCTGCGTAAGGGCGTCCCGGGTTATGAGTATGAATGAAAAATATATTACATGTGTGTTCTCAATAAAGCTCAAATCACCCTATTTGGGTAAAAATGGGAAAAATAATACTTCTCTCTAAATAAATGTGTAAACATATGTGAAACCATATGTTTTTCTCCAGTGCAGGGAAGTGTACAGGAGTTTTTTGTTTTGTTTTTTCTGTCAGTGGATGCACACGATTTCCTGACAAAAAATAAATAAATAAAAATTACTGGTCACAGATTTTTATCATAATAATATATATTTTTTTTTTAAATAAAACCATAGACTTTTCTAAAGATTTATAGTGTTATTACAATTGTAATATCTCTTATTTTGTTTAATATTTGTATATAGTAATAATAACAATTAGTAATATTTGATAAATAAAAACAACATTTTTGGCCAAATTGTACAGCCCTACAAACAAGCACAGCAAACCTGGTGTTCTTTTTAATTTTCCAAGGGAACACTCCCATAATCCTTATGCAGTTGCCTCTATGCCATTTCTTCAGCTAGTTGAGCGAGTTAGAAAATGAAGCAGTATTTTCAAGTGCGTACAGTACACACACTAAACATAATTTGTTCAGCAAGAGGTGCTATGTTCCTGCAGTCCGCCATTTTCAGCAAATAAAGAAAATGTTTGTCTGAAAACATTTCTTGTTTATATTTTGGTTGCCCTGTATGGAACATTACCTACTGACCTCAAACTTCTGAACGGTAGTGTATGCAATAAAATAAATAGAAAAATGTGAACCAAGCAACAAAAGATGCATGATTGGAATTATGTCAGTAAATGCAATCTGTTGTAATCAGATTGCAGATATTACTTCTGATTACAAATTTTAAGATCTAATATTAAGATGTAATTACAAATTACTTTGTAACTGAGAAACATATTAGTTCCAAAACTTCTCTTAAAAGTGAACTTGTTCTATTGTGGCCTTTTGAATGTGCAGATGATGGATAAGGCTCTTGCATGAGGAATAATGAGGGTATACAGACTTCGATATTGGCAGCTAGAGAAAGAGGAAAGCAAAGAGAGAGACATGGCCAATCATACCTGAGGACCTGCAGCTCTTCTTCAGAGTTCTGTAACTCATCACTCAGTCTCCTCCAACGCAGCAGAGCTTTTAACTGTCTCTGCTCCTCAGCCTCTCTACAACCCAACTGAGAAAACAAAAGAAAGCAAGCCACTGCATATTAAGTGAGTCTAAACACAAAAGTTTAATTTTAAAGGTGACGTGTGTAATTTCTGCACCACTAGCGTCATCAAATGGAACTAACGATTGTTTTCAGAAACAGGTTTCCCCAAATACTCCCCCATCAGCCATTGGTCAGACAAATAGATAGCCCCAGCCCTAACTCACGGCATTGGTTAAGCCAGTGCGTCTGTTTGTCGGGCTGTTCAGGACTGTTTTGATAGCACCAGAGAGCCGGAGTGTTTATACTCTTCAGCTTTACTCAGTAGAGCTACTTTGAAAATCTGTATTGTAATAAATAAAGGTGACCTGACTTCAGGGAAATCGATCTATAAATGACCAACTGATAGCGGTCTCTGCATATTAAACTGGGATAAGAGAAAGTCATTGAATAAAATTACACACTTCAGCTTTAACTAATGCACACTGCTGCTTTACACACTGCTGCTTGTTGAAAGACGTATTGGAAACATTCCATTAGCACAACAATACATTTCAATTCAGAACTGTTAAACACAGATTATAAATATATTCTGAATGAAGTGGTCACACTCCACAAGCTTGAGTTTGTGACTCATTATTAGCTATCTCAGTCATTACAGGAAGTGAAGTCTTCCAGTAAATGCAGAAAATTCTATTCAATTTCAAATTCTTTTTACACTCTGATCAGTCAGCATGTGCTCTAATAGGTGTGTAATGAATTTTGTTAAACATGCTGCATTTAAGATTTTTTGTGCGCTATATTGAATAAATGGGGGAAAAATGGATGACCCAATACTCAATCTTAGATTGGGTGTAACGGAGGCCAGCTAGAAGTTGCTGTGCGAGTAAAAACCTCACTCCTCTGATCTGTTGCAACCTTTAGACTCCTTGTTAGAGCGTCCTACTCTCATGCCGGCGGACCCGAGTTCGAATCACGCTTAGAGCGGGGCGGCTCAAACAGGAGGGGTTACATTGGTGCCGTGACCCAGATGGGAGTGAGGTTTAGGGGGGTGAATGTAACAGAGGCCAGCCAGTAGTTACTGTGTGAGTAAAAACCTCACTCCTCTGATCTCAAGAGATGCTCTGGCGACTGACGCTAGAGGTTGCAGCCTCCTTGTTAGAGCGTCTGACTCTCATGCCGGCGGACCAGAGTTCGAGTCCCGCTTAGAGCAGGGCAGTTCGAACAGGAGGGGTTACATGGGCACACATAAGCGGTCAGAGATTCAACTTTATCATGATACCTTCTGAACGTAGCTCCAAAACACATCCTCTAAATAAGTGGCAAAACCCTCGCTGATCCATTCTTCTGTCCAATCCCGTGCACCAATGGCCAGCCCGAACCAGGAATGGGCGATTTCGTGGCACAATCTTGCCCCACAAAGGTTCCTCTCACCCGTTAGCACGCTTTGAGACAGGAACATGATATGTGGACTAGAAAACAAGAGAAATCAAGAGAAAGATTTATTTTAGCATTTAAAAGGGGAAGAAGCTTAAAAAACAGACTAGGATTAGACGCCACGGTTGTACTGTATTTGGTCTACTAACAAATCATTGGTTATAATGTTACTGCGGGTGCTGAGAGCTCAGAGCTCTGTCTTCAGCTCTGATCTAGTTATAACATGTTATAAAACTCAGCCACCCTGAAAGAACATCAAAGTGTGGGATTTTCTCTGCCGTAGACATACTGTCGTTAAGGAGGTGGAGCTCTCAGCCAAAATGAGGCCTGTTTGCTGCCAGTGGATTTCAGAGTAGCCACCCGTGCCGCACCCTTCACCAAACAATCCGGGTGCATTTGCTAATAGCAGCAAATTACAAGATGTATAACCGTCATCAGATGTTACTGGGAAAAGTTCCACTGTGAAATGTGCTGAACGACGACAGTGTAAGCTGGAAAAAATGTCCACTGTAAGATAAGGCTCTTTCAATTGTATAAAAAAAAAAAAAACAACCTCAGGATTCAGACTACACATAAAACCAAATGAAATATGGTATTGTTTGCCTCCTCACCCGAAATTACCTTGAGTGACCTTTTCAACCAGATAGCCTTGTGTTTTGTACAGCAAATGGGCTGTTATCAAGACCATGTTCCAAACAAAGTTCCTACGAGTCAGGAAAAACAAACCTGTTTCTTTTGTGTCCTTAGGCTTTGGCTTGGCCACATAATGGTTTTCAAATGTGACACATACCGTCGTAGATAGCCACAAGCGTTTTTTTCCCCTCACAAAATGAACCTGATAAAATAATATAAGAGTTTTATGAATGCCTTTTTACCTTTTCAGCCAGACGTTCACCTTGCCTGGGTCTGGAAAGAGTTTTTTTCTTCCCCACTGTTGCTTTCTTTACACAATGACCACAGCGACAAGCAGGAAATCAATAAAAAAGGTTGGCCTTGACTCTTGAGTTGAAGGTGGCAGGCATGCCTTTCATTCACACTGTTATGGTTCCCTGAAGTCATCGATATGTTATTTTAGTGGGATTCTGTGTGCCCAAAGAGTTCTCTAAAGTAGAGCTCACGGACTTTGAAAATAGCCCAGTTTCTGGATATAGATGACAGAAAATGCCCAATGCTGTTAAGGAGAAGTGGTAAACAACAGAAGCTTGTTCTTTAAAAGGTGGACACTGTTCAAATGCCAGAAAAAAGGGATTTCTTTAGTAGCTAGAGAACCTTTCCTTCAGATGTGGAGCACTAGAATCTGTTCATTGACCATCTGATGCATAATTCTCACAAAATGAGAAAGCAGTTTCCAAATATAGGAAGCTGCAACCTGATTGGCTAACATTACACAACTTCCAGGAGTAAGGGTAACACTTTTTTTTTAATCAGTCTGGAAACTAAATCATGTTATCACGATACCTTACTGACTGAGACTGACTAAGACTGACTGAGACTGAGTGATAGATCCAAATTAAAGTTTATCCAAAACTTAGATAGGGTAAGATATCTGTACTAAAAGATTGAAGAATCATATCCTTTCATCCAAGAACAGGACATCACCACTTGCCCTGTAATTACCAGAGGAAACACAGAAAATGGAATGTATTGGTTCAGATTTCAAACAAGGCAAAATCATCGTCATACTCTCTACATGGAATGTCAGTTATGGAGGAGGAAAACTTGGTGGGAACAAATCATTCCCCCTACAATAAGCCTCATTATGTTTATTTGTACCCTGCCTAATTACATTTTCTTTTTCCAGTAAAAATATCTAAACATATAAGATAACAAGATAAATTTACTTGAGAAGCAAAATTGCTTAAAGGGACAGTTCACAGATAAACAGTCATTTAGTCACCCTCATGTCATTGTCTCAAGGAAAAATACACTTAATTCAAGCTATACTCTCTGAAAACAAATCTTACAAAATTGTACTTGTTTAGTTCAAGGGAATACATCTGACCTAAGAAAAGTCTAATCTTTCCACTGACAAAACCAAGGACAAAACCAGAAGGCCAAAAGTTGTCATACATGGAAATGAGATAACATAACCAATGACTACTGCACATGTGTTTCAACAGCTGGACCTATTGTTTGTCTATACAGAAATTTGGAGCTATTTTGCAGTTGCTGAAGCAAAATCTCATAACCGCCCTGTATCCTTCCTTTAGTGAACTGGAGGAAGGCCTCCAAGAACTTTAAGCAGAAGTGGTGATGCCTGGAACATCATTTTAACTTTGACCCCTATTGTTTTTAATAACAAATAACCTACTCAAGCTAAGGTGTTACACAACTAGGCATGTGATATTTAAGCCCTTTTTTTGTATGCAACTCAAGTTTGCTTGAACAGACTTTTAAACAAATTAAAAAAGCACCCGGCAAGTCAATAAATGGGCTTATATGCACTTGAAAAAGTTCAATTTCAGTCAGACTAATGCAAGAATTTCATGTAAACACTTTAGTCAAAAAAACTAAAACTATGCTACTATGCTTTGGTTTTTGCAAAGTCACACAAAATCACACTCATCTTCATCTAATACAGTACAATAATTAGTACAATAATTTTTTGAAGTTGTAAATAAAACAGATAATTGGCATTCGTTTTACAAGAAAATACTATTTCAGTCTTTATCCTCAAAATATCACATCTAATTTAAAGTGTTATTTGATGTTTCTTTGTAGTTATTAAGTAAAATTGACTAGCAATTTCTGAGTGAAAATTGTAAGTATGAATACATGTTAATTGAACTATAACTGGCCTCAGAATTGAAAGCAAATGTAATACTTGAACGCATTATGTATACTTAAAGCAGCAAAACCCACTGTAGCTCAATAATAACTACACATGTAGACATAATTACAGACATAAAACATTGGTATTCAATGTGCTTCAGACTCTTGAAAAAAAAAAAAAAAGAAAAAAAAAGAAGAAGAAAAAAAAAAAAAAACACTTTTAAACTACATCATACAGTGATAGAAAAGCACTAAAGGGCACCAGCCTCCAAAAATGCCTAGTTATGTCCCTGAACTCAGATCATTCACCACTAGGCAATGAGCAACTCCCAATGAGAAGTGTATGAGCTAGTGCAGTTTCAGACATTCAGAGCCATCTTTATCTTCACCTCCATCTCCTCAAAGTGGCTCCATATTGTGCTGCCTGCGCTCATTCTTTCTCTTTGTCTCTTATTTCATTTCCCACTATTCTCAGTCTGATTGCACAAGCTTATTATAGATGGAAAACCCTGGAAGAACCTCGCAGAACAAACCTGATCTACCACAGTCCCTTTTCTTCCTGGCTTTCAGGCTTTAATGGGTGGTATTCCTGTCTAGACTGTAGATTAAGTTGTGGAGCTGCAAAATGAGGTGTGATTCTCTCTGTAGGCCCTGTGGGGCTCCTTTTGCATGCCAGACCTTTTTAGGACAGATCACATGTGTCAAACATGAAAATCCTGGGAATAAATACCCACACACAGAGGCCGCTGCAGTGGCGAGACCATCAGGATTTGTGGCGTACGTTCCGTGAAGCAAATGCAGCCAAACTGCAGATCACCACAACAATGCAATCCATATGTAGACGTTCTACCATACGAGAGGAAAATCTGGAAAATAGACCCACGCTCGCATCACTGCCGATGTTTATCGCCGAGTGCCTCATGGCACCATTTTAACTTGATTGCTCCACATTAACGTTACAGAGGATTGCTGAAGAGTGTGCGTAAACCGAGCCAGAGGCACTCATCAGCGCCAGAAAGACCATCCGGACTGAGAAGCAGCAGCAGATGTTTATGTAAAGCTTACAGTGTGCAAGGCCCCATTATGTGAGCTTCCTTCCAACGTTCAAAGCTATCTTATGAGTGAAGTCATTGGTTGAGAATGCAGATTTCTGGCATGTGTGGAATGCAGGACACTGAAAAAAGCGAACGAAATTAAACTTGACCATTTACTTTTGCAATACAAAATGTTTGTCTTTGTAATCTTTCATGAAAATATAACTATAACAACACTGAAACAATTTTCCTTTTCAACTGATGCCATCGATCCCTCTTATTTTTTCATTTCTCGTTTAAAATCTTGTTTCACCAAGATATGCATGTTCTGTACAGTTCTGTTACTTGAAAAATAAATAACTAAAAATGCATACAAATAAAATAAAATAAAATAAGAAAAATACCAAAAAAATTAAGAGAAAAAATAAAAATTACAACAAATTGAAAATATTAATTAAAAACTATAATGATAAAATAACACTGGAAAAACCTTTTAAAAAGTTAATGTGAATTACTTTTTGCTGTAAAAAAAAAAAAAATAAAAAAACACAAGCCAGCACAATCCTTCAGTAGAAGTGCTAACAGAAATCCCTCTTTTTGTCAGGAATTTATTCAGCCTCTTCCACAAAAAACGTGATGTGGAAAAGCTAAACAAATCATCGACGAATGGTCTATTCACACCAGGGTTGAACATCAAGCAAATTCCCAAACGCACAACAGACGGTTCAACATTCAACTGCTCTGCCATTCGGCTATCAGAAGAACAGAATTAATGCTCAACACAAAATAAAAAAAAAATAAAAAAATTTTTTTGACAATAACCAATGGTCAACAGCAAAAACACTGGTAAATAAAGTAAGATTAAATACATAAAGTGTTTTTGTATTATTTCACTTAAATAAATTAAACTAATATATTTTGTTGTTCTCAAATACGTACAGACACAACAGTAAAATTAAGTCTATATTATGACTTTAGCTGGGTTAACCACAGTGTCAGTTGCATTTACGTATCTCTCTCCAGCTTATATTCTGACTCCACTGGTAGGATGATTAGCTTGAATCTAGCAATAACACCCTCTCCTAGTCGGCAACAGACTTCTAAAGATTCTGTGTGCTTAGATTTGTTATATTTGTGTCTGGTCGGAGGTCTGGGGGAAGAAAGGCAGCTTTCTTGGCTCGGAGAATCAGATTAAACGCAATGGCAGGCGCTATTACAGTGTCATCAAATGATTCAGTATACACATAGCAGGGACATCTGCCCAGTCTTTGAATGGGCTCATCCATTCTGGATTTTTGTGTGGTAGATGCTCCTCCAGGGATGATGGGTAATGGCTCCCCACCTCACACTTTGCTCTAGTTTACCAGCCTCTACTGCCACTCCTACTGCCTTAAATCAGCCCCAGGGCCAAATAAACTCTCTCCATGCCATACAGATTTGATTCATTTAGACACAAGATCTGTCCAACACAGCAATATTCATTTGTTTTCTTATATAGCTCTCCATTTACAGTGGAGAATATGAGTCTGGTCTGAAACTGGAGTGAGAGGCTCCATCCACACCAACAAAGACAGTTTTTTGGAATCATCCTGTCAATGAAGACGTGGTGGATAAAAAGGGGTATGACTCAGGCTGGACTTCCAGAAAGGGGTTAAGCATGAGACCAATAAAGCAAGGAAGCAAGGGCCCCTGATAACAACGTAGGAATGTAGTACTAATAACAACCTGCTTTCTAAATCGGATGCTGATTATTTACATTTGAAGAAAGACGAGGGGATTTGCGGCACTCGTGGATCCAGGCGGGGAGATCAGGAAAGTGAAAAAGCACCTAATGAATTCAAAACAGCCTAATAAAGACAAAAATCTAGAAATATGTCATGTTTACATCTTTTAAACATGTTTCCCTGTCCTCCAGGTGCAAGCATGCTCTAAATTCTTTCGCTCATGGTGGCTTTTTTGCACACACAGCCAAAGGAGGGACAGAAAACCCTCTCTTTGGACTCTCGGCAGAGAAAAACATCTCATCCTTGACAATTTGATTAACAGCCATCTTTCGTGCCAAAGTCCCCCTGGTCTGAAAGATGCTCTCTGTCACACACTTCTTAGGTTACTCAGCAATCAGAGAGGAGTGAAACAAGAAAGTAAAGAGAGAGAGAGAGAGAGAGAGAGAGAGAGAGAGAGAGAGAGAGAGAGAGGAGAGAGAGAGAGAGGGAGCGAGAAGAAAGGGCTATTTAAGTGGTGTTATCTCAGCCTCCCGAGCTCCTTGGCTAGTCCAGCACATTCCAAAAGCTTCACATCCGTCGTCCACATTACGCTCCGCACCCATGGGACTCCACTTTCTTTTCCCCATATGGGCATTTTAAGGCTAAAGGAAGAGCACGTCAGCAAAGAAATTAGTTTGGTATTAGACAGTTATTACAATGAGTTTAGTATTACCTGTAAACACTTAAAAACCTAAAAAAAATAAAAAATACCCTACAAACCTGAGCCAGAGTCTCCAATTACAAACCAAAGAAAATGCTGAAAAGTGGCACTACTTCATTGTTTGGGACATTCATGTGTGGCCCAATCAGAATATCTAATCAGACCTTCCCTCTCTGAAAAAAAAAATCATATAATTTTTTGAATAGGCCCAAACCAATTTCGACAACCAAAGGCAGAGGCAGTCTGATTATAATGAAAGCATTTCAAGCAGCCACAATCTCGCCAACATTAAAATGTGAGCCTACATTTAAATAATGTTTTTGCTTTTTCATTACCCTCGGTCCACATAATGTCTGTGTTATTCAGAAATCCAAAATCCAATCATTTATTTCATGGTGTTGTAATCTAACATACTCTGGTGAGTCAGAACGTATGAAGGATGATTAATTCGCCCTTAAACATTTTGAATCCCAAATTTGTCGTATGTGGGTGGTGCATATTTCTAAAACTGGAAAAAAAAATTATATTGTTAATCTTTGGAGAGTTTACATAATCATCATAACTGTGCTGAATACCAAAATCACTTTGTCCTACTCTGCGTACTAAAAGTGTGTGTGAGCACAGCTCTTGAACAGCAAACACAGCACCTCTGGGAAACAAACTTCTTCTTTATTCCTTCTGTGCAATTGCTGACTACCTGTTCAGGTGGTGAAATATGAAGAGTAGTTCACCCCCAGGCTGAAGGTCTCCAACTATCTGGGTAGAACATACCACCTGCTCTTTCCTCCAATAAATACTCAACCTGAAAAGCATTTTTGCCCCCAAAACTGCTCAAATCCAGATGGAGCACATAATTCACTCATATTCAGTGGAATGAGAGATGTGTGACAATTTTGACTTTTTTTTAGGAATACTTCAGGTTCAATACAAGTACAGCACAAAGAAGATAATTTGTGGCATAAAGCTATTTACCATAATAAATTATTTAAATGTGTCCGTAAAATAAAATAAGAGGTTACTTACAATGGAAGTGAATGGAGACAATTTTGAGGACTTAAAAACAGAAATGTATAGTTAATAATAGTAAAAGCACTTACATTAAAAAAAAAAATTCTGATGATAGAGCTTATATATTATTTGAGCTGTAAAGTTGTTAAAAATAACAATTAATAAAATAATAATTTCTACAGTTTTTAGGTTTGTAAGGTTTACGTCATGGCAGCAAAATCATAAAATTGGATATAACTTAACACAGTAAAGGTAAGTCATTCCCCACACTAAATTCATGTTAACACACATATCTACGTCTTGTGGCTATACTCCTAAGACAGGAGTAAGGACCTGTCCCAAATGGCACCAAAACACTTGCGGTCTTCCTCCGAGTCCGCACTTTCATGACATTACGCTGCTTTGACTTTCGGGAAGAAGTCTGCTGCTGAGCTTGCACCAGTGCGGGCAAAAGTACACATTGAGGGCGCATATCGACCACAAAGAGGGTGTTCACGAGCACCCTTCTGAATCCTAAAATGACAGATGGGACACCCATAAGGTCTCATGGACTTAACGGACACACGGCAGCCATTCCACAAGACCGAAAGTGCATGTGAAGAGTGCCATTTGCCAAGAATTTTAAAGTTCATGGATTGGCCCATTCACTTCCATTGTAAATGCCTCAAAAAGGTTTAAATAAATTTTTGTGGTATTCAACTTTGTAACAGCCATATGCCCTGTAAATTGAGCTTAAGTTGTACTGAACCCGGAATATTCCTTTAAACAGTGAAGAGCAAGTGAGATTTAAGGCATGTTCCTCCCCCCCATTCAGATGACTCTCCTCGTGTGCCAGTCCAGACCGCCTCAGAGTTCAGACGGCACTAACAGGCTATATAAGGTCAAATGCTAGTCTCAGCAGCAGAGTAATTGCTAAGTAATTGACCGAGATGAGCTATTTATACAGTGTAAAAGTACACAAAATGCACTTCAAGTGGGTTGGCAATTACTCATGAGAACGTCTGAATGCATAATATTGAGCAGGAACATCACAGAATTCCTGTAACCCGTCTCTCTACAAATAATTTATGTGGACATATTTGAATCTCTCCCAAAAGCACTACTGGTGGTGGTGGTGTGTTTGTCTTAACATACAGCAACAATCCATTGATGACTTAATACATACTTTGGCAGCTGCAACAATACAGCTTTGCATTCTACATAAAAGACATCAGTAAATAAAGCTATTACCCACCTACTGTCACTAAACACCTTACATCACTGACATAGCGTGGGAAAACACAATGAAATCAGTTTTCTCTGTAGAAGCCCTCAGTCTTGCAGAAAAGCAGCCAATGCCCATATTTGCACATCTGGCACATTAAGTATTCCAACTATGTCCTGCTGTGGCGTAAAAGAGGTGTTAAGGGACAGAAAGTGACCGCCTTCAAAGTTGAGGAAAGTGCTGTGCCCTTCCTCTGAAGATCTGAAGATACGAGCATCTTGTGTTTACGTCATCACCTTGCTGAAACTTCCCTACGTGATCGGTCAGCAATACACAGGATGGAAGTGTGATGATGTTCCTTGCAGTAATATTTCCTCAAGCTTCAAAAAGCCTGTCATCTGATTCTAGGACTTCACGAATCAGATTCAGAGGAGTCGAGCCAAGAATAACGTCCCGGAGGGATTGCTGTTTTTTTGCACTGGGACAGCAGTCATTCGGGTATTTGGGAGGAAGCACAGCACACACTATCAGGCCTGGCCTTTCTTGACTTCTTAATCTTTACTTCCTTCCCTCCAGAGAACCACCAGCAGCACCACTATGTCCAAAGTCCCAGCTGCAAATGAACAAGCATGATATAAAAGCAGATATTGGCTTGGCCCCAAGGATTTAGGCCCACATACTTCCCAATTTTCAGATTAAACAGCTCCTGTCTCTGAAGTGGTTCCAGGAACGAATGGCTTTTGTTGCTGGAAATAATCCACACATCCTCTCCCACATCCTGGGGGATCGGCATCTCAAAGTGCCCCTCTCCTGGCCCCGAATGTACTTTGTTGATCACTCTTTCGCGCTCTGATTTGGGCTTCAAGAAAGGCCTGGAAGACTGGGGGATCGGCATCTCAAAGTGCCCCTCTCCTGGCCCCGAATGTACTTTGTTGATCACTCTTTTGCGCTCTGATTTGGGCTTCAAGAAAGGCCTGGAAGACTGTACCATTCCCTAGAGAAGGGGCGGCTGGCTGGCTCCTGCTGTGATCCGTTCAGGGCAAAGGACAGGGAGTATAAGTATCCGTTTCTCTTGCACACAGACATATTTCTGTCATCCACTGGCAGTTTTTGCAAGGAGGCTAATAAAACCAAGCTGTAATAAACGGTGAGGCAACTAAATACTCTCCAGACTCAAAAAAACCTGCAGTCCTGAGTCCTGTGCTTCACATTAGCTCAAGCAGAAAGGGAGTACCTAATTCAGGAAAAGAAAAACAGAGGAGTGACCGCTGTTAAGATGCATGCCCAGTGCTAATTAGAATGTGACATTTTCTCTCCATGAATGGCTGGAACCAGCCTGGGGCAAAGGGTAATGACCTCATATCCTGTGGAATACTTATTCTTGGACAGGGAGATGTCGGGAAATACGGGAAGACCTGTGGTCACCCTGAGTAAGTTTACTTAAATTGTAGCCAAACGCATAGCCAAATTTCTTTTTTATTAGAGTTTGCTTATATCCAAAGTGACTGCTTCTGGAAATTGCACAATGCCTTAAATTCCATTTCGAATTATAGATAATATAGGATTATATAGGATTGATTTCAAGAAAATATGAAGCTTGGTATACTGTAAGCGCAAACAAAACACAGTGCACACATACGGTTCATTGAGCATTTCCCGAACAGTGACCTTCCTGAGCAGTGTAAGGAAAATGAGTTTCACTGCAGCCATTTAAACAGATCCAACAGGTTCTCACCACCTAAAGCCACCCAGACGACTAAACAAACAGCATGGTTAGCCAAAAAGAACATTTAAAATCGGTCAATTAAAAAAACTGTGGCATGCTGGAGGGCAATACCTAAAAGGAATTAGTGGGAACAGCTGCCAAGCAATGGTTTGATATCCACAGAGTGCTTCACTTCTAAAAACCTCTGCTTTGCAGACTAAATAAGACAGGTTAGCGGTTTAGTAGTTTACCACTGTTGATGAGATACTGATACATATTACATTTATGCATTTGGCAGACGCTTTTATCCAAAGCGACTTACATTGCATTCAAGGTACACATTTTTTACATTTTGTCAGTTCTTGCTTTCCCTGGGAATCGAACCCATGACCCTGGCGTTGCTAGCGCCACGCTCTTATTGTTTGACATATTCATACACTCACCTAAAGGATTATTAGGAACACCATACTAATATTGTGTTTGACCCCCTTTCGCCTTCAGAACTGCCTTAATTCTACATGGCATTGATTCAACAAGGTGCTGAAAGCATTCTTTAGAAATGTTGGCCCATATTGATAGGATAGCATTTTGCAGTTGATGGAGATTTGTGGGATGCACATCCAGGGCACGAAGCTCCCGTTCCACCACATCCCAAAGATGCTCTATTGGGTTGAGATCTGGTGACTGTGGGCACCATTTTAGTACAGTGAACTCATTGTCATGTTCAAGAAACCAATTTGAAATGATTCGAGCTTTGTGACATGGTGCATTATCCTGCTGGAAGTAGCCATCAGAGAATGGGTACATGGTGGTCATAAAGGGATGGACATGGTCAGAAACAATGTTTAGGTAGGCCATGGCATTTAAACGATGCCCAATTGGCACTAAGGGGCCTAAAGTGTGCCAAGAAAACATCCCCCACACCATTACACCACCACCACCAGCCTGCACAGTGGTAACAAGGCATGATGGATCCATGTTCTCATTCTATTTACGCCAAATTCTGACTCTACCATCTGAATGTCTCAACAGAAATCGAGACTCATCAGACCAGGCAACATTTTTCCAGTCTTCAACTGTCCAATTTTGGTGAGCTTGTGCAAATTGTAGCCTCTTTTTCCTATTTGTAGTGGAGATGAGTGGTACCTGGTGGGGTCTTCTGCTGTTGTAGCCCATCCGCCTCAAGGTTGTGCGTGTTGTGGCTTCACAAATGCTTTGCTGCATACCTCGGTTGTAACGAGTGGTTATTTCAGTCAAAGTTGCTCTTCTATCAGCTTGAATCAGTCGGCCCATTCTCCTCTGACCTCTAGCATCAACAAGGCATTTCTGCCCACTGGATGCTTTTCCCTTTTCACACCATTCTTTGTAAACCCTAGAAATAGTTGTGCGTGAAAATCCCAGTAACTGAGCAGATTGTGAAATACTCAGACCGGCCCGTCTGGCACCAACAACCATGCCACGCTCAAAATTGCTTAAATCACCTTTCTTTCCCATTCTGACATTCAGTTTGGAGTTCAGGAGATTGTCTTGACCAGGACCACACCCCTAAATGCATTGAAGCAACTGCCATGTGATTGGTTGATTAGATAACTGCATTAATGAGAAATTGAACAGGTGTTCCTAATAATCCTTTAGGTGAGTGTATATTCAGTGTTAATTAACATGAAACTCAGAGGGAGTGTGACGAAAAACTGACGAAAAACCAATACTGATGCAAGTTCAGTTTTCACTGAAAAATAACTGAAATGATGTGGCAAAAACATGTTTTAAACAAACAATTCAAATGTAATCATCGCTATTTTGCTTCAAATCTGTATGACTTTCTTTTTTTCCATGAAACACATAAGGAGAAAAATGTGCTGGTCACTGTTTTCCATGCAATAATGAAGAAAAACAATATAATGCAAAATTCTATACTTTCAAAATAAGACTTGGAATAAAATGCATGAATTTTATGGACCACATTTATGATATATGATTCATAGAGCATTTTGTCCTTTTTTTGTTGAGGTTTTTAAAGTTTCTGTATTTATTGATTGTAATAGCACAGAAGAAAGAAAAAAACATTCTCCTTTTGCATTCCAAGGATGAAAGAAAGGAATGGCATGATTTACAAATCCAATATTACTTAAAGTAGCCAAACAAGGGATAAAATGGATCAGTTTAGTTCCACCTCTACACATTATTTATGATGGCTGCACACTACAGATCAAACAAAATATTATTCCAGAATCATATTTGAGATAAATGCCGCATTTACCTGGCCATGCCCAGACTGGAGAACCCTGAGGGAACAATGAGCACATCTAGACGTGAGAATGGATGGACACCAAGAACAGAGTGGGCTGCAGTCAGACAGAAAGGCAGTAGGGGTAGAGCCATGTCCTTTGCCTTTTGCAGGTGGCAGGTTGGGGCAAATACCCGGTGAGGAATAACAGTCTGTGCCCTAGCAGCGCTGAGCATAAAGCGACAGGGATAATCCATGTGGGAGCAAACATATTGCTGATCAGCACTGTCCAAAGAAAGACTGCAATACAGAGAAATATGCAAATATTAATGCAGAATACACTATAAACAGTACCACTGGTTGTAGGCTTTGATTCAGCATACAGTAATCAAGAATCAACACAGTCAATGTGCACTGTAAAGGTACATATTCAGTTTGCAGATAGATGTGAAAAAGACCATCATTAGCAATGCAATATGCAAATATCACTACATAAAAATAAACAATTCTGCACGTTTACATCATTGTTTTTACTCAAGATTATTTTGGAAGTATTTACAAAGCTATAAATAACAAATCAAATACCAGAAAACTGGGGCGTATGACAGAAATGTGTGTATTTTAATTTCAAAATGACATTTTGTAATGTAAAAAAACAAAAACACACTTTTTCCATATGTATTTTATAAGGAATATACCATAGAAGCTTACTCTTGCAAAACCACATTTTAAAAAGAAGGACTAGGCGATAAACAACATCGAGATCGAATGAAATTTACATTGATAAAGCTCATTTTCACTCGATATGGATTAATCTAACAGCCTATCACAAATCAGAAATGCTACAACAGCCAGTCAGTGCATGTCTCTAATAAGTGATTTCTGCTTGTCTAGTGAATGGCGCTGTTTCGTCTGATACACAAACTTACACACATGTCGCTTACCGAGTTTTCATCGTCTGCGGTCTCAATATATGAAGACATTCACATGAACTTCATCTCCAAAGCTGCTTTGAGAGTCACTTCTCAAGCTTCTCAGCATTTAATTTGAGAAAAACTACCTTCAAATACACACTAAAATGGAAACTAAAATTGAAAGCTCATCACGACAAACCGTCAAAATAAAAGTTCGGTTTAACTTCAAGATATGATGACAGAAATATATACTGTACACTAATAATAATATAACCAATAATAATAATAATAATAATAATAATAATAATAATAATAATATAATTATTATATCTAAGGAATATTATACAATCATGTTTTAAATTTATACAGTTCTGCTATTATTTGATAAAAAAATAAAATAATTATATATAAAAAGAATTGTTATATTTTAATTTGATTACATTTTAAAAGCTTGATTAAATTGTTCAAGTTTATATGCATTTGTATTAAACAATAAGACAGAAAAAATAAAATGGAAAACAGAATTTAGGTGAACAGAATTTAATTATGAACTAAAAGTTCACGTTTACATTTATTCTCAAGATCTAAGAAATATGCAGAAACAATTTCGTTCCCCATTAATTAAAAAAAAAAATTCTGACCATATTGCCCAGCCCTATTTAAAAGCACTAATGTTGTTCATTTAATGTACTTTAAAAGGATAGTTCACCCAAAAATGTTTCAATTGTGTACAATTCTTTCATCATTTACTCACCCAGAATGAGGTTTATTCTTGTGTGTTACGCACACAGACTATAAAATAATATGGACGTAGTATCTGTGACGTCACTCGTAGGTTTCTGAAGAGAGTTTTTGAAGCCTCAAAGTCGGCCGTCGCCATCTTGGCAGCGCATCACTCCTGGATAACAGAAAATGGGCAAAAATGCGGGACGAGGCGGAGCTGAGATGACATGAAGACTAACAGACAGCAGACAAACAGCAATCCATCTGCCACTCAAAGTGGCTACGCCCTTAATTATGCAGAAGGATTTATTAGCTTTATTAGCCGTATAGACCAAAACCACATTTTGCACCAGGCTGTAAACATGTTTTTTTTTTTCTTTGATAAAGTTGGACATTTTAACATGGAGCTCAATGAGATTCTACTCCCTTCTGGAGCCGGTCTCTAGCGGCCAGTCGATGAATTGCAGTTTAAGTCACTTCCGTATTGGCTTTAAGAGAAACTGGGGAAAGTTGCTGCTTGGTTACATAGCAAGTTTGAGCTTCCACAATAACCAGTGAGGTTTGTTCTTGCGCATCAAGCATGAGCGGTTTAGCTTCGGTTTATGTTCGCAGATCAATGTTTATGTGTCAATAAATTTAATATGTTCATTATAAAGCGATCATGTCTCTTCAGAAAATCTGGATTAAACCACTCAATTCACATTGATTATTTTTACAATTTCTCTGTGAACTTGTGGTAGACGCATAGACTGTCAATGGAGGGACAGAAATAGCTCAGATTTTATTAAAAAATATCTTCATTTGTGTTCTGAAGACGAACGAAAGTCTTTCAGGATTAGAACAACATGAGGGTAAGTAAATGATGACAGAATTTTCATTTTTGGGTGAACTATCCCTTTAATACTGTTAATAATATGACTATGTAATATCTCTTGTTCTTGTGGCATTATAAAAAATATATCAGTTTCACTGGGAGATATTCAAATCTTAAATTCGTTTAAGTCTTAAATAAATAAATAAATAAATAAATAAATCTTAAATAAATTTGTCAAATTTTCCAAAATAATCCACCTAAGATCTCCAAAATCTACAAAAAAAAAAAGTTTCAATGAAGTCTGAAAAGTCTGTATTTGTATCTAGACTTGCACTTAGTCACATGAACAACATACCTGGGTACTTTGATACACGTTTCATCTGTCTTTTCCATCTCAAAGTTGGGAACGTTTACTCCAGCCTCTAGCCATTGCCCTACTGCTATGGTAAAGGTAGAGGCTGGCATTGGCATCGTAACATAATAATCCCACTGTAGAAAACCTGAACGGAGTAGAGAAAAGACTTCAGCATTTTCCATAGTAAAATTATTGCTTTAAATTACACCTCTGTGATTAAGAACTGCTGAGTTAGAGTTTCAACTGTACCTGTCTCCACAGGCTTAGGAAAGGCTTGATTTTCACCACTCATTAGAACGGTGTAATCGCACGGAGCTTTCACAAATGCTTGCCACGTTGACATGGCAACAGGTGGCTCCTGGCAAGGAAAGAGGGCTCGGTTGTTGATGGGCGAGCCCATGGTATATACACAGCATCTAAATAATAAAGATGTGGCATCACAGCATATCCTGGATATGGTTTTGTGGGTAGGGATGGGTAAAAATATAGACCTTCTTATTAATCGTGATCTTTATTTGAACAATGTCGATTCTTAAAATCCAATGAATGAGCTTTTACTCTATGCCAGCGTTTCCTATAGTGATTTTCAGAGATGCTCAAACTCTAAAGTCTCAGGCAAAATTAGTCATATTGCCCACATTTACAGTCTGAATTGAATGTGAGAAGATAAAAATGGTTCTTAAGACCAAAAAAATACCAAGAAAACACTTTTGCGGGTTGCACAGCTGAATTATGGTGCATTCACACGGGTGTCAGCGTTAAGCCCAATTTATACTTCTGCGTCGAGTGTACGGCGTAGCTTCTACGCCATGCGCTACGCGTCGATTTTCATTTATACTTCTGCGTCCTTGTCCATGTTGATGTGCAGTTACACATGCAGATGGAGCATGTGTACCCCTGAGGGAAGGGTACACATGCTCACACATGGAGGGGTCATGCGTTGCTGAACTGAATTGTGGGTTCCGTTGCGTCGCCTCACTGGCATTGCTTGCGGCAGAAGTTGAAAAATTTTCAACTTTTCAAGCGCCAACGCAGGCGTCAGCCAATCAGATCGCCTTTATGCAAAAACTAGAGGTCACTTATTCAAAACAAAGGCATAGCTTGATGACGCCGTGAATGAGCATGGAATCATGGGAGCTGTAATCTTGACTCATCCAAAGAGTTGCTCGCCTGTCTAATAAAATACATACTAAAGCGTCTTTCGAACCAGGAAGGTTCCCTGTACAATTTTTTAAAATAGAACCATTTTAGTTCCTCAAAGAACCTTTCAGCAAACTACTTTTTTTGGTTAAGTGAACTAAACTTTTCCCACTATAAAGAAACTTTTGTGGAATGGAAAGGTTCCATGGATGTTCAAAATCTTCATGGAACCATAGATGCCAATAAAAACCTTTGTTTTCAAGAGTATATTATCTACAGCATTAGCTGATGCTGCAAATAGGACATATATGTGTCTAAATTTGCTCTATAATCTTCTAATCTTTATGAATACCCAGGCCTAGTTGTTGTAAATATAAACATGGTTGGTACCTGCCATCCTGGTCTTTTGTCCACCTGACAGAACCACCTGTGGGCTTAGTTTCAAACCAGATTCTGACAGCGGATGGGAAATCATGAGGGGAGCAAACCCCTTCCTTCCTGATCTGAAGACTCCACCGGTCAGTGTGGAACTGGAGAGGTTGTGCATTTAGGACGGTAGGGGAACGGCTGCACTGAAGGTATAGCTCATGCTGCAATCTCCAGCAGACTGAAGGCATAGAGACCATCCTCTGTACCAGAGTGGATGACGGATGAACTGCATTTGCATACTGATGGTCTATGTCAAGATTCTTTAAATTAGGTACTGTAGTTACATCCATCTCTTCCACTTTTGACACCATCAGGTCACAACAATCCAGCACCAAGGTGAATTCTTCACTCTCATCACCCCAAAAGACATTACTGACATCATTTCCTCCACTCAAACATGATAGTTCCTCAGGGGGCATCACCTCATTTGGCCCAGGTGTGATGGGAGAACTTGCGTCATGTTTAGATGACACCTGAGATATGTTTGGCACCTCTGTTTTTGATACAGATCCCAGTTCACCTTGTTTGCAGGAACCAATACCGGGCTCCAGAAACAGAACAATGCTGCCACCAATGACCTTCCTTTGAAAGTGAACAGTGAGATCAAGCACATAGTGTCGGACGAGCATATGGTTGGTGTTAGCCCGCAAGGGCAGGTCATCTTTATTAGGATCCAGATCAACATCAGGGTTATTTTCCATATCTGACGGGGATGTTCTTTAGGCAGGAACAGATCTTGAAATCAGACTGAAATATCATTAGAAATAAATGTAAACAGAATGCCATTTGTAAAAAATAATTCAGGCTCTCACACAAATTCCACTCGTTATTGAGTCTGCATCTGGTCTTGAGGCATTTAATAGCCTGTAATTATAAATGTTAAAGAAAATATTACTTAAATGAATTATTTAAGATAAATATACAATCTCACCATTAAACAGCAATCATAATACCTAAAACAGACCTTTTGAATAGCATAAACATCCCCAGGCAATCGTACATTCTATTATTCAGTACTATCCTAAATAATTACATGAGTGGTTGACATGAAATTTCAAGCATTGTGACATGCTATACTTTTAAAACTATCAATATTTTCTTATATAATTATTATAATGCATGCAGTTTTATAACCTCATATTAACTGGAACATTACATTTTTAAAAGAACATTTAATTGACATTCAAAAGGTCTTGCCACAGGATTATTTAAAGGTATAGATCGCCCAAAAATTCGGTCAAAACGCACTCATTTCGTTCCAAATCTGAATGTCTTTCTTTTGAGGAACATAAAAGATGATATTTTGAAAAATTTTGTAAATGGAATCAAACAAATTATGATGACAGAATTTACCGTGATTAAAAAATGCAACAAATGGTGAACAGTTACAGCAACAAAATAAACACTTTCCACTTTCCACACATACATAAACTAAAACCTTGATGATGGGTGAAAAAGGTTTATGCTACTTGTGAACTATCAAAATAAAGGTTTTTACTAAGAACAAGAGGAATGTCTTGTAACTGAGCTGAAATTTAAAGAATAGGCTCCCCTCAGACTTTTGAAGAGCACACTTGTGTTCTCTTTCGGTGCAAAGGGGAAATTTAATACTGTAAGTGGTGCTTAAAGTGACAATTTACAACCAGAGACCCATAATTAGGTATTAAATCACTCACTTATAGACACTTCCATCAAACACTGTAAATAACCCTTAAGATAAATACTACTCTCTACGATGACTAGGCAATCCATTCATATTCATTCTTTCATAGCAGTTGTTCTCAATTCTGGTGTACCCCAGCACTGCGCATTTTGGATATCTTCCTTAGAGCTTCTTAGTACAGTGAGTAGTAAATCTGAGTAAAACGGATTATTGAAGTAAAAAAAAAAAAAGTACAACCCCAAATTCAGAAGAGTTGGGACATTTGGTAAAATGCAATAAAATCCATAATCTGTGATTTGTTAATTCTCTTTAACCTTTATTTAACTGACAAAATACAAGTTTTAGAAAACAAGTTTTCACTTAAGTGTATTTTGTAAATATTAATCAATTTTGATGGCATGTAACTACTGTGTCACATCACCTTTCCTATTATTTACACATTTATAATATTTGGGCATTGAGGATACTAATTGTTGCAGATTTGCCAGTGGAATATTTGCCCAATTTCACCTGATACAGGACAGCTGCTCGACAGTCTGTGGTCATCGTTGTCTGATTCTCCTTTGCATGATGGGCCATACATTTTCAATAAGAGACAGATCCTGACAAGCATATCCACTCTATAGAAACCACTCTGTTTTAGCATGTGCAACATGAGGCTGCTTCCCAGGAAATATGTCATCTTGTGCCATTAAATGTCTCTGTACAATCCCAATATACACCTCCACATGGTAACTTCACAAACATTTAAGTTACACATGCCATTTGCACTGACGCACCCTCATACCATGAGGTGTTTGTTTTTGTCGCTGATGAAGGTCTGGATGGTCCCTTTCGACTTTGGGACTGAAATCTTGATGTGTTTTCCCAAAAACAAGCTGAAACATGGACTCGCCGGACCACGTTTCCACTGTGTTTTGGATCATCTGAGATAAGTGCGGCATCTCTGCATAGAACTGATGTATAGCTTTCTTCTTGCGTAACAGAGATTCATTCCTTGATGCACCGGCACACTTTGTTAAGTGACAATGTTTTTCCAAAGTACTCCTCAGCCCGTGTGGCTGGCTGCATTTAACAGAGTAATGACAGAGTTTCTCATGCACCATCTGATGGTTCAAAGGTCAAGCACATTCAACAGAGGTTTCCTGCCTTGCCATACACGTACTGAGATTTCTCTGGATTCCCTGAATCTTTTCACAATGTTATGTATGGTACAAGGTGAAAGACCTAAATTCTTTGCAGTCTTGCATGGAGAAATGTGATTTTTGAATTGTTTGACAATTCTCTCATGATATTTGGCACATAGTAATGAGCCATGACCCATCTTTGCTCGCAAAGACTGCGATGCTCCTTTTACACTCAATCATGATACCTACTACCGATTCACCTACGTATTGTGGACTGTTTCAACAGTTTAACTTGGATATTCTATAAGCTTTTCACTTTTATTTTACCTCTGCTCTGTCCCACATTTTTTGGAGTGTGTAGAAGCCACCAAAAATTATATTTACAAAATACACTTAAGTTGGTCAGTAAAAACTTTGAAAATCTTTCCTTTGTATTTTTGTCAGTTAAATAAAAAGGTTAAAAAGAATTAACAAATCACAGATTATTTATTGCATTTTACAAAATGTCCCAACTTTGGGGTTGCAGACCAAAAACAATGTGAAATTAAATAAGTACTATGTCCGAATTCATAGTATTCATAAAAAAAGAAGGTGAAAAGTATCTGTATAACTACTATGTTCATCGTCCAACCGAGATTCTGAAGTGCGCATCTGATGGATATTTTACTATCCCATGAGGCCATAGGAAAGGAGTTATAAATGGCAGTGAAGCAACGCGACTGATGCGTTAAGTCACATGACAATGATGACATGGCAGATGTACTATGTCCAGATTTCATTCATACTACACTACACACATTCATAATACATTCTCTAGAACATACTTTTTAGCAGCTGTTCCAAGTTTATTCCTCATCAAATATATACTCAGACGGTATGAAATTTAAGATGAACCATTGGTTCTATGCAATGGTTGTTGACTGGATGGAAGGTTGCAGGCAATTGTAAGAAAGGGGCGGGGTTTAAGCAGATTAAGTGGCCACTCACACAGAACAAGATTTTGCATTCCACAAACATGGCTTCAACCATTGCGATCACGCCGCATTCTAAAAAAAAAAAAAAAAACGTCCCTGAATGATTGGAGAACTCCGGCATACATCATTTAACCAGAATGTGACATTTTGATTGAAATTTACAGTAATAAAAAATTTCATTTCATGCCGATTTTAAAGTCTGCATGAAACAGAAGTTGTGATAGTCTTTGCTTCTCTATTGTGCCGTAGTGAAGCGGCTTCTCAAACAAGAAAAAAAATGTAGGTCACATCAGTAAACACCAGAGAAGTTGCTGCAAGAGAGAAGGGAAGTTATCTTTATTAAAGATTATGAAGGCACGCGGGTTTAAAAAAATAATAATGATGTGCACAGATCATTTATAATAAATACTGCAATATATATATAAAAGAAATGTCCATTTTGATTTCATGGTGACTTTAAGTTATTACTGTGTGTGTAACTGTCAGAGAAAAAAAAAAAGTTTATTCAAGTAACGTTAGCTTACTGTGAACCACAGCCCTCACTATAACCCTAATAGGAAAGTATGATGAGAAGTCTACAATTAGCCTACAAATTGACGTCACGATTGAACGGCTCTATTTAACGCACTTTAATACCACGTAACGTTAGTACCTATTAAAATTATTTTCAAAACACGAAAGTGTGGCTTAGTAAAGGGAAAACATCCAAACTGTGCAAAACTAGAGGACTCCAGAACCAGAACTAAGCCCTGTTTTACAGTGTGACTTCCATACAGGTTTAAAGCGCGTGAGATTCGGCGGGGAAGCCTGAATCGAAAGCAGCCAAACGGTTCACAAATCAGCTTTAATACACTTGCTATCTCAGCTACTGAAGTGAGATTCCTTGTTTTCTTTTCCGATTCTTCAGATGTTCTCACATACAAATATGCAACTGACAATAAACTGCAATAGCTGGTTTGTACGGCAACAACAAAAGCTAAAAGTCATTTTATAGAGTTGTTTCACGAACCTGTTCCTCCCTGTGACAGTTCTACAACGCTTGAAAAGCCGCTGAACCGCCGTCTCATGTGATGTGCGTCATCATGTAGCGTCAGGAAGCCGAGCTGGATCTCATGTGGATCTACTTGTGTGATCCGTCTGCATATATAGGAATTGAAGAACCACGCCAATGAATAGACCCAGATCCTATGGAATATGGAGGACCAGTATGGAGGACCAGGAGTGACACTTAAAAATAAAATGAGTAATTGCGACTTTTTTCTCACAATTGCGTGATATAAAGTAAGAATTCTGAGATATAATCTCGCAATTGCGTGATATAGTCACAATTCAGTCAGTCAGTCATAATTGTGACTTTATATCACGCAATTGTGAGAAAAAAGTCCGAATTCTGAGATAAAAAGTCGCAATTACTCTTTATTTAGTGGCGGAAACAGGCTTCCATAACATCCTGCTATCAAAAGTCAAAATAATATTTCACAATATAATATTACTGCACAACAGGTTATAGGCTAAGCATGTAGCTTTTATTATGAAGTTTCATTGACAAAAATATTTATATATTCATTTGTGCTTTTAGACAGAAAAAAAAAAACACGTTGAAATTGTAATGATCTATGCATTTAAAAAAACAACAACATACAGTTCTCATAGTTTTCAGAGTAATGTCTAACAGAATGAAGCACTGAAAACAGCAACAACAGAGCTTATGTGCAGTGCACTTGCAAATTGAGAAGAATAAATGACTCATTGTTTACCGGTATATTTTATCAATGAACCGAAAGAAGGAATTTGACACCATTTCAGTTACTCATTTAACATTTGAAAAAGAAAAGGAAAAAGTAAACATTTGATGTTTTCATTCCCTGCACTTTTAACTGATGCTGTTCTTCTGTCTCTGTAAACCTGATTTACTTTTATTCTGATCTGATATGGTCACATTTTAATAATGGAATAGGAGCTAAATATTCTCTATAAATAAAATATAACTATATATACAAAACTGTATCTCAAATCTTACATTTGCAATATACATGGAATAAAACAAAGGAACAGAATAATCGTGATTTAAGCTATATTAGCTATATGTAAACGTACAAATGAAGAGGTGATCTGTTTTATATCATTAATCGCATCCTAACTGTCCTTTTTTTTTTTACATATTTAAATATTGATCAGGTTTTCTTTCTTGAAGCAGTTATTTTAAGGTTGTAGGTTATTTCCTAAAACGTAACATTTCTGTAAGTATTGTATTAGCTAAAATACAATACACTGTAACATACCAAGGAACATTACAACCATTACCAGAAAACAATAACAAAAAAACAAAAGTGACTGGCTAAGGTTTTCTGCTCCAAAAACAATTATATAACAAATATGTTCTAGTTCTAGATCCCTTAAAAACAATTCCATATATACAGTATACAGAATACAACAATCTAGGATATTTTCAGGGGTTTTAACACTGTGCATTAAACTCTGCTCGAGTCATCTAATTATCAGCTGACGAGGCTCTTGTTTCCTGGCACACTGCAACATCCTTCCCTTGATATCCTCTAGAGATGCTCTCTTGACATCATGAATTTTCATCTTGTGTCCGACGGAGGCTGTGCCGTTTGAAGGAATCTCTGTTGTTACAAACACAAGAGGGAACAGGAGTTTAAGCAGCGAATGCAATGTTAGAAAGAAATAGCTCCACAACAAGTTGCACTGTGCAATATGAGTGCTCACACTGGCCATGTTCACACAATCAATGTTTGGCACTGAGCGATTATCAAACTGTAAAAAACGTATAGAGCTCGATTTCATAAGGATTTACCTGCATATACAGAAAATACAAACAAAACCACTGAATTATAGTTTATAATGCAAGAATAATCCACAACTAAATATTACTGCACAACAGGTAATAATGTAGCTTTAAATAGGAAGTGATTACGTTTCTTTGACACATATACATACATACATATATATATATATATATATATATATATATATACATACATACACACACACACACACACACACACACACACACACACACACACACACACACACACACAC
This sequence comes from Paracanthobrama guichenoti, assembly GCA_018749465.1. Taxonomy (NCBI): domain Eukaryota; kingdom Metazoa; phylum Chordata; class Actinopteri; order Cypriniformes; family Gobionidae; genus Paracanthobrama; species Paracanthobrama guichenoti. Next base: position 15,469,052 of record CM031950.1, read on the forward strand.
ACACACACACACACACACACACACACACACACACACACACACACACACACACACACACACACACACACACACACACACACACACACTCACCTAAAGGATTATTAGGAACACCTGTTCAATTTCTCATTAATGCAATTATCTAATCAACCAATCACATGGCAGTTGCTTCAATGCATTTAGGGGTTTGGTCCTGGTCAAGACAATCTCCTGAACTCCCAACTGAATGTCAGAATGGGAAAGAAAGGTGATTTAAGCAATTTTGAGCATGGCATGGTTGTTGGTGCCAGACGGCCCGGTCTGAGTATTTCACAATCTGCTCAGTTACTGGGATTTTCACGCACAACCATTTCTAGGGTTTACAAAGAATGGTGTGAAAAGGGAAAAACATACAGTATGCGGCAGTCTTGTGGGCGAAAATGCCTTGTTGATGCTAGAGTCAGAATTTGGCGTAAACAGAATGAGAACATGGATCCATCATGCCTTGTTACCACTGCGCAGGCTGGTGGTGGTGGTGGTGTAATGGTGTGGGGGATGTTTTCTTGGCACACTTTAGGCCCCTTAGTGCCAATTGGGCATTGTTTAAATGCCACAGCCTACCTGAGCATTGTTTCTGACCATGTCCATCCCTTTATGACCATCATGTACCCATTCTCTGATGGCTACTTCCAGCAGGATAATGCACCATGTCACAAAGCTCGAATTATTTCAAATTGGTTTCTTGAACATGACAATGAGTTCACTGTACTAAAATGGCCCCCAGTCACCAGATCTCAACCCAATACAGCATCTTTGGGATGTGGTGGAGTGGGAGCTTCGTGCCCTGGATGTGCATCCCACAAATCTCCATCAACTGCAAGATGCTATCCTATCAATATGGGCCAACATTTCTAAAGAATGCTTTCAGCACCTTGTTGAATCAATGCCACGTCAAATTAAGGCAGTTCTGAAGGCGAAAGGGGGTCAAACACAGTATTAGTATGGTGTTCCTAATAATCCTTTAGGTGAGTGATATATTATATAGATAGATTAGATAGATTAGATAGATTAGATAGATTAGATAGATTAGATAGATTAGATAGATTAGATAGATAGATAGATAGATAGATAGAAGAGTTCAGATGCAAAAGCCTCTAAAAGCCACTTCAGTCAAAAATGAGATAAGATACTGAGTGAATGCTCTCTGCATATAGTATACGTTCATAAAATACTTTCACTTCAAACCCACTAAATCCCAGCCTCAGCCCATTCAGAAGTACCGGTGCTTCGGTAGAAACCCATGCATAGGATCCTGACAAAAATGCTTATTTTAAAGAAAAACGTCAGATGGATTTAGAGGCTTTTGCATCTGAAGTCTTCATTACATACACATACACACACACACATATTATTTATATAATATAATACTTTTTTTGTATTATTGCATTTTATGTGTATGAAAGGATATATTAGGCAGCAAGTGAACATCTTGTCCTACAAATTGTGATGACTAGACAACTGGGTCAGAGCATCTCCAAAACTGCAGCTCTTGTGGGGTGTTCCCGGTCTGCAGTGGTTAGTGTCTATCAAAAGAAAAGTGGTCCAAGAAAGGAACAGTGGTGAACCGGCGACAGGGTCATGGGCGACCAAGGCTCATTGATGTACGTGGGGAACGAAGGCTGGGCCGTGTGGTCCGATCAAACAGACGAGCTATTGTAGCTCAAATTACTCAAGAAGTTAATGCTGGTTCTGATAGAAAGGTGTCAGAATACGCAGTGCATTGCAGTTTGTTGCGTATGGGAATGCCGTATGGCCTCTTTCAGCAGGATAATGCACCCTGTCACAAAGCAAAAATGGTTCAGGAATGGTTTGAGGAGCACAAGTTTGAGGTGTTGACTTGACCTCCAAATTCCCCAGATCTCAATCCAATCTAGCATCTGTGGGATGTGCTGAACAAACATGTCCGATCTATGGAGGCCCTACCTCGCAACTTACAGGACCTAAAGGATCTGCTGCTAACATCTTGGTGCCAGATAACGCAGCACACCTTCAGGGGTCTAGTGGAGTACATGCCTCAATGGGTCAGGGCTGTTTTGGCAGCAAAAGAGGGACCAAGACAATATTAGGAATTTATAAATGTTATGCCTGATCGGTGTATATTAAAACAAAAAAGTTAATTTTAATTGTAATAATATTTCACATTATTAGTTTTTACTATATTGTTGATCAAATAAATGCAGCATTGGTGAGCACAAGACTTCTTTCAAAAACATAAAAAATTAAAAAAATTGGTTTTTAAATTGTAAACCCCACATATTTATAGACTACTGCTACAACAAATCGTTTATCAGTTGCGTTTAAACATTGCATATGTAGGGAACCTTAAAACTTGAAAAACTTCAAACAGAACTGATAACTGTATTCTACTGCTGTGTAAACATAGCCATTGAGACTCACTTCAAAAACCCATACTTAAAAGGATACTTGTATCCAGTTATTTTTTCATAGGAATACAAAAAAATTGGTTAACACTTTAGTTTGGGGACCAATTCTCTCTATTAACTAGTCACATATTACTAGCGGGTTGGCTGTTTATTAGTACTTATAAAGCACATATTAATGCCTTATTCTGCATGACCATATTCTACATCCCTTAATCCTACCCAACTATCTTACTAACTATTAATATGCAATAAATTAGGAGTTTATTGTTCCCCAAACTAAAGTGTGAGTGTGTGACCAAAACTTATTTTAAAGAATTTTTGCATATACCTTTTCCATACAACAGTCTCCAAAATATCACTATGAAATAAAATTGTCCTTTTTTTGGTGAGCTATTCCTTTAGCACCAATTACGGAAATACTACTGAACACAAGAGAATATTTCCATCCTTCACTGATTGCTGAATCAAAGATCAAGTATGCCACTAGCGGGTGTACCTATTCTCGATGCGAGGTTTGATGATGGGCTTGTAGAGCTCCGGGATCTTTCTCTCCAGCATTGGCCTCAGGTTCTCTCGCAGTTTGTTGTAGTTTTTCTTCATCTCCTGCTGGTACTCCTTTTGATCAGGAGTGATGAGTTGCTTGTTCTTCTCAACAGCCTCTCCACACCTGCAGATATGCAATCACAACAGCATTAGCAACACAACAAGTGTAGCAGAGCACCAGATGATGAATAATTGCTGTAATTATCTGCATTTGGACAGAAATAGACAAATGAGTTTGATGAGGAGACTCAACAATTAGTTTGATTCCCCAAAAAGTCTTGCTCAATGACAAAAAGTCACAAAGGGAACACTGAGGAACATGAAAATGTGCTCTAGATCTTTTTTAAATTGATTTTAAATGTCTCTATACCTTTCAAAACATGTCTAAAACAGTCTAGTTAAAGAATTAAAAGGCTATTGAAGCAGCGGTGGATTTCAGCACTAACACTATAACGTCTTGGCATAAATAACAGTAACTTGGCTAGAGAAGGATTGTGCTAGCTTGGATGGATTATGGAGAAAAATAAACATTTTAAATTACAGTAAATATTTGTCTGCACGCTGGCAGCAATCAATGCCCAGAATCCAGCATGAACTATTTCGTCTGTAAAAAGCAATATGTAATATTTCCATACAAACCGTATACATCCTGAAGGAAAAAAAAAATCATCACTGTATTCAAAATCTTAATTCGTCTCGAGTCTTGGTTTAAACATTATGATGATTATGCAAAACAAATGCAGCTGGGTGACATTAAGACGGGTTTTCTCCGCTTGCAGAAAAGCCCCTCGGGTGTCTTTACGTATTTCAGCGAACTTTCAAATAAAGAACTTTAAACAAACCAATCACTATAAAAGAAAGACACTTCCATATTTGCTTTGATCCTTCGATGGAAAACTTGCTTCATTCGATCATACGTCACTGTGAAAATTACGTACATATCTCTTTCCCACTGGAAATGGCCACTCACCGCAGTATGAACTCTTTGAAACACAAACGCAGTTTGTTGTGATGACGGAAGAGCTTGGGGTCTGCTGGGATTTCATTCAAGAAGACCTGGGCCACCTCCAATGGACCCTGCAGAGACACACAGAGTAAGAAAAGGGAAGAAAAGCCCCCCTCTCTCTCCCCCACAGCACTAACGGAGAAAATGAATGCTTCATCCATTGGAGGCCACAAGGTAAAGTCAACACACAAGGGAAAGATCATGAATAAGTCTTTGTGTGAGTGATGTCACCGTGGAGCCAGGAGCAGAGGCATTGCCGCGCTCTTTGTATGTTGTTTCTCCAAAGGGCATTTATCATGTAACCGCAGCCATATGCACAGGATTTAGATGTGTTTTAAACTTGATTAGTGTTGTAAACTGTCACTCTGGAGCTTCAGACATCACTATAAATACAGAGACGCCGGGAGCATCAGTATGAATCCCTGCAACCCTAAAATTTACATTACTCTTCTATACTGTACTTGTGTTACCTAAAGTATTCAAAAACCACATCTGCAGTGGAACAGGCATGGAAGGAGACCGGGTGACTGGAAAAGTGACTGAGCCAGTGTTTATGTCAAGGGATCAAGGTTTGGTTGGTTAGCCTCTGCTGACTACATCATCTGAACCCCAAAAAGCATCTTTCCCCATTGATGGTTATTTAAAAATCAGCAAAATAATTTAGATTTTTACAATTTATTAATAATTTAGTTTAAAAAAATATATAGGCCACGTATGATCTGCAAATAAATTTGTTTGTCAAATTACCTTTTAGTGCTTAATCCGGTTCTGTACACACACAGTTAAGAATCTGCGGGAGTGACAACCACAAGAAGCGATGCATTTTTTGTAAGAAAAATATCCATATTAATAACTTAACTATAAACTATAAATCACTGGCTCCCAGTAATATCCGTCTAGTACCTGCAGAAGAGTGACCTATGACTTGACGCATTGACGAACATGGAAGCGCAGCGGATAGAGAAAAACAAAACACTGGTCACAAATTAGAAGTTTAAAACGAGATTCTTTGAATAGAAATGTCAGAGGATTTCAATATAAGAGAAGAGGAGCTTGAGTTTGCTGCCCAGCCCTATTTGTTTGAACAGCGAGAGGAGTCTACTCTCACCCGAGCTTACACTACGCCATGTTCTCGGCTCGCGTATGCCCGTTACCTGGAAGCGAGTGATCACAGCCCGCACCTGCTCACTTTAATAACTCCGTAAACTTGATTGTTTTATGAGCAAAGCATAAACAAATCCCAAAATGCTTATAATAAGTGGACATGGCAACACACACTCTGTGACGCAGCCTTTCAAAGCATAAGCAAAACACTACGTCTCCGTCGACTGTGCTTCAGTTAAAATTGCTGAATACAAGTCTTTTGTAGCAGTAATATTTCTTTAGTCAGAATAGTGGATACCAAACACACAAGATGCCAGAACGCTGCTGCCACAGTGCTACCACTGTGTCAATCATGACCATTTCAGGAGTGAGTCGTGTTTCATACACACATGGAAAGTATGAATGTAGGGGACTCACTCCCGCATTTAAATTAGGTTTTCATTCCAGAAACTTTACAGTATACGTGGCCATATATACATTAACGCTAAAAAATTTGGGGTCAGTACGATTTTTCTTTATGTGTTTGAAAAGTATAAAAGTATGAAATATCCGCGTTACCCTTGGTTTCCAAGCAAGAAAACCAAGGGTAACGCGGATATGATGCAATTGACAGGCGACTCCCTCACACGTCCCGGTTCATTGGTTAAAATAGCAATTTTATCACGATTTTTTTGCATTAATGTATATATGGCCACGTATACTGTAAAGTTTCTGGAATAAAAACCTAATTTAAATGCGGGAGTGAGTCCCCTACATTCAAGTTTTATTTAGCAGAAACGTTTCACTCTCACCGCAGTGTGCAACAAGTGTCACGAACGCACAGAGTAACGTCATAACATCATTTTCAACACACTCAGATGCATCTAATATGATAAACAGAGTCATACTCATGACCGGAAAAGCAGAAATGGCACCGGCGACTGTGGCATAATAAAAGTCCCGCTGCGTGTGTTGTGTTCATCTTATTAATAATCGCTCCAATGGCCTTGATCAGCTCCCACAACACTCGGGTCTGCTCTGCTTCATACTACAGTAATGTTAATAAATTCCATCCAATTGAGTCCTATCCCATTTTTTTTCCATCGGTTGTGAGGATGAAGACCACATGTGCGGACTCTAGCGGACGGAAAAGTTATATAGTGCACCTTTAATAGATGTTTTACTGGAGTGTCCGTTTTAGAGCGTTCTATACTCAGAATAGTTACTAGTGAAGGGTACATGTGTACATTAAAGTTTCAGACCTGATTGACAGTGGCTGTGACAGATCCCTGAAGAACCATCTGAAGCATCACAGCATCTGGCTTCTCTCGGTGCGTGGCTTCAGCCAGCTCTCGCGTCTTCTTTTGCATGTCCTCAATGGCCACCTCAATGGGCGTGAGGTCAAACTGACAACATTAAGAAAGATTTGAGGATTGATTGAGCAAGTAATCTTTCAGATGCTTTTATCAAACTACTACTGCAGATGAAGCAGACTGGGGAGGTTGTCATTACCTCCTCCTTCTGAATGACGTTGATCCGTGTTTTGATGTAAGGGAAGGCATGCATGGTGGTTAGAATGGTTTTCCTCTTGTATTGCTCATTGAGTTCCCCTCGCGGCCGCCCACTCTTTGTGAACGGTGTAGTGTACATGAAACGGCGAAGGTTGAAGTTCTTCTCAAAGTTGGTGAGGCGGTCTTTCATCTCATAGTCATCAAAGAAAGGCTCCACATAGGTAATCTGTATGTATACCTGATGTGAAATATGAAAATCAACACACTATGGAAATCTCAATGGCACTTAAAGGAAACATAAATCACTGAAGGTAACATTAGTGGCAAAATGAGGCAATTGCGATTTGAATGTAGAGGCAGTCGACGGCCTTTCAAGCTAATGAGTGTGCCACACAAGTCATATTGAAGAAAACGTTTGATTGTAATCATGTTTACACTGGCACAACTTTGATGAGAAGTACCTTGTTGGGATTCAGTTTGTTTCTGTCTACTGGTGTGGAATCTTTAATCATTTCCAAAACTCCATCTCCAAAACACTCACTGTAGAAGTTCTGGAAAATTAGAAGACAAAGAGATACTAAAGTATTGAGTTGCTCCTGATCAAACAAAATGTGTAAGTTGCATATAATATGAGAGCAAATTCAGACCATTTAGGCCAAATATCAGACCACTGCAGTACTGCCTAAAAGTATCAAAACCTTAAGAAAAACTTTTTTTCTTTATCACAAATGCAGTTCTTCACTTCAGAGGGTTCCAGAGAAATTTCACCTCGAGCCGGTGGGATATCTCCGGTAAATGGGTGATTCCTGGCTCTTTGTAGATAAATTCTTGCTCATCCAGGTCTCCAAATTTAGAGCCATAAAATCCTACGCGGAAGTAGGTACCAAACATCCTCTTGTGACCCTGAAACAGTAAAAATAAACATTTAGATAAAAGACAGTAGTTGTTGCACACACTTGATTTTAGGTTAAAATTTATATGAAAGTATCACCATTTTATGTATGTTTTCCCACTACTTTTAATTACTTTTTGTCTTCACGCTAAAAAAAAATTTTTTTTGAAGATGTAAATAAAACATTATTGGAGTAAAGACTTTCTTCGAAATTAAAAGTACACATTCTATATAACGTCTCAATGTGTGCTCATAAAACTAATGTATAATAACTAATAAATAACAGCTAAAGGCTGTTTAAAATGCCCTTTTTAGATCGAGTACAACATGTCACAACTTCCCTATTTCTATCTAACAGCCCACATACATATAGATCATGATCACATAAGACAGCTTCTTCCTGCCTGGCAGAGTCATGTAGGAGGACATGTCATTTGTATGCTTTACCTTTTGAATGATGTTCTCAAAAGCCCTTTGGAGCTTGTCATGTGTGGAAGCGAGCTTCCGGAAATCTCTGTGGGCCTCCAGTATAGGCACGATTACCTTGTACACCTCATTAACTGCCTCGTACAACGCACCCTGTAAGTGAACAATGGTAAGCAGTAATGAACAGTAATATATTATATATTTTGATGATTTTAAAAATAGTTAATAATATTTAACAAACACACACACACACACACACACACACACACACACACACACACACACACACACACACACACACACACACACACACACACACACATTAAATCTATTTATGTAGTTTACGTATTTGCAAAATCATATGAGGCCAAGGCACTCAAGTATTTAGAAGTATTTTTTTTTATTTATGGCTATAACACTTTTAGAAAGATTCACATATAAACATTCACCCCCCAGCTCTTAAATGCATCATGTTTCCTTCTGGAGCATCAGTGAATGGTTGAACCTTTTTTAATAGTTGTGTTTGAGTCCCTCAGTTGCCCTCAGTGTGAAAAGACTGATTTCCAAATCATATAGTCACTGCTGGAAAGGGTTCAAATATGCAAAAGATGCTGGAAAACTGAAGAATTTGCAGGACCTGGAGGATTTTTCTGAAGAACGTTGGGCAGATTAACTGCTCAGGACAAACAAGGGACTCATGAACAACCATCACAAAAAAACAGCCACGGATCATCCAAGTAACGACACCATATTAAGAATCACATACACTTTTGAACAGGATCATTTTTATAAATGCAGCCTTTTTTTGTTTTGTGGACTATATGTAAACATCTCATTCAGGACAGTACTAAATAAAAAAATAACATGCATTTTGTATGATCTCTCTTATTTTGTTAAAATTATTCACATTTTGGGGGGGAACAACGGTTCACATACTTTTCCTTGCAACTGTATATAAAAATCTTATTTACACAACATTTATAAAGGTTTGATTTTTGTTCACTACTACCACTACCACTGCCACCACTACTACTACTACTTAAATATTTATTTATTTATTTATTTATTTATTTATTTATTTATTTATTTATTTATTATTAAAAATTAGTAAAAAAAAGAATTGCTAATGTAAGTGGTTTTTAAATATGTATACCGTATAAACAATACCATAGTACAGAAAAATATGGAGTAGCATAATAGAAAATGGGCTGCTAATTTGGATTATGTTGTTGGCGCCTTGCTCCAAGGATAACTCACATTGCTGAATAGCTCGGCAGCCTGTTCCAGAAGCCCAACTAGGCCATTTTCTGTGAAGTAGCGTCCTGAGCAAACCCCATCCTCGTCTGGAGACAATATGTCGTCTGAGACTGCAGACTCCTCCAGCACATTAGGAGAGATGTTCTGGTGGGGAGAGACAATTATTTACCACAGTCGGACATGGATCTCATTTAGACCGAGCCGTGTGTGAGGGTTCGAAGAGCAGCCGAGACATAATTCACGCCTACTGTTGTTTTTCGGAAAGGGAACCGATTCAAGCGTTTCCTACTCACGATAATAACTCACTTGAAAGGTGACGCTGCCCACAGGCAAGTATTTGTGATCCTCCAGCATGCTGAGATATTCAGCCACCAGGGCCGCGGCATGGATCAGACACATGGCTGACTCTGTAAAACACTTCCTGCCGTTGTGCTTCTCTGCCATGTTTTGGAGCCAGGTTAGGCGCAGGTCTGGAGAGGTCTGGTAACCCTTTGCAATCCTGGAGCCAAAGCAAACAGCAGGTTTATTTAAAAAGTAGGTTAATGCTCTGAGGAAATAAATACCATATTATGAAAATTTTGTTCATAATATGAAAGAAATGTGTAGACTGGCATATTCGCTCAAGTTATTACACATGTGAGGCACACTGCAGGGCTCAAATGTGCCACTCGGTTACCATAGCAAGTCCAAAAACAGTAGACAAACAGTAGAAACCACAGCAAAATGGGAAGCAGAGAAAAAAAAACCACAGGCCTGGGATCCCTAAGGCAGATGCAGACTTGGTTTTAGCTGCAGAAGAAAATGTACCTATACATGAGGTCCATGAGCATCTCAGGATCTTTCTGGAACTCCTTCATCTTGACTGTATCTGAGAGGATACTGTTTAGGTTCCTCAGGAGTTCATCCACCTGTGGAGACAGAAACCAATAAAGTTATTAATTACAACAGATGATCTATGAAAATGTTTAGTATATTGATTGATTTGGGCTTGATGTCTAAAGGTCTAAACTTTAGAGACAAAGTTTTACCTGTGAGGGCAGCTGTGTAGATTGCATTTCCATGTCCTCTTCCGCATATGCGAGGATAGTTCTGAAAGAGCGGCGTAGGTACTCCTCATGGATGTCTGAAGACTTGCCGACCAACGAGGCCAAAGACATTGTCACCTGCATTTTGACTCTGGAGAAATTCTGCAAGGGCAAAAAAACAAGGGTCAAGGTTTGGCTAATCAGCCTAACACAGCTTTTTAGAATAACTAGTCTGGAGAACTCAACATTTCTGCAAAAGAAGCAACAGCATGCAGGTCACACACTTGGGTCCGGTGCTAGCAAAAGGCCATGAGTGCAACAGAGCCTGCTCACCTTTTCAGCGGGCTTGGTTCTGAAAGTATTTTTCCCCATAGGAATTTTTAAAAAACATTAACTTTTTGTAAGAGTTATAAGCCATGAACCAAAATGACAAGCTACTAGGTGAGTCACATAACGAACTTTGATTTGAAGCAAAAAAGCATTTGAAAATCTGACAAAAATTACAAGACTGTGTACAGTCTTTAAGGGAATGAACTTCAATCACAATATCAGCATTGCAAATGACATTCAAATTAAAAAGGACAGATGTATAAATTGATTAAAAGATCAATATATAAACAATATACTTTATTGCAAAATATGCATATATAGAAATATTTAAGTAGTTTGAGAGCATAGGGAGTATAGGGACTCGATCACGCCACTTGCAGTGCTTCTCATTTGGTGCGATTTGTGTGTTTTGTTTTTCTGATAGGTGGACATTAGTAGAATCATCAGTGATGTAGTTTTCACCAGAAATTCAGCTGTTAAAAATGATTAAACTAAACTAAATTACACGCTAAAAATTTGCTATTGTGCTAACCCTGGTAGATTGCATCACATTTATTTTTAATATTGCACATGGTCCCTTCCAAAAAAATTCAAATAAATAATGCGTTCTGATGGCCATTTTTTCATTTCAGAACCTGACTGTTGCACTCGATTGAGATGGGATGAGAATGCCAACATATGGCTTTCTCTGGGGCAAAAATATTGATTTCCTAAAGAATTAATTTACCCCCCAAAAATGTCATTCTTTAAAATTTTCATTGTTATTCACTGGCAATCCCCACCATAACTCTCAAATTTAATTTACATTCATGTATATTCAATAATGCCAGGTTCTCATATGGTTCTCAAATTAAATTATGGTCTTTTCTTCATGCAAAACTATTATATTACTTCAGAAAATGTGGTATACAGTGTATGGATTACCTTTACGATATTTGTGTGTACTTTTTTGCCTTTTATTTTTTTTTTGGAACTTGACAGCACCCTTCCTTTTTCACTTTCATTATATGCAAAAAGCAGCATGAACATTCTGTCAAACAACACCTTTTGTTTTCCACAGAAGCCATACAGGTTTGGACAGACATGAGGGTAAGAATTTTTGGGTAAGAATTATCCCTTTCATTTCAAGTCTTGTTCCAAAGTATGAATGTCCAAAGCATCATGACAATGATGTCTGATTACTGCTTGGAGGTTTCCTATTTAGAAAACAGCCCTTCCACCAGCGGTTCCTGTCAACCAGAGCCGTGTCATTTATCTGGGTTGGCCCTGCTGAGGTTATTGAAGGTTACATTGTCAGATACAGGTGTTAGGCTGTGAAAGGAAACGCCACACTGCCAGGCGCGGTCGGCCATTGCTGTCATAGTCTCAGATCATTGATTCCTAGGGAGGCTTGAGCCAGGGGCTGAAAATGCTCCATCCATCTTGCTTAGCATCAGGAAACTGCAAAATGATCCCCCATTAACCCCTGTATAATTGCCAATGGATCATTTCAATGGCACCATTATGTTAAATTGAGCGTATGCGTGAGGCATCTCTGACCGTCGCCAATATCGCATCTAGGTCAGTTTTGCCATGAAAAACGACTCCACATCGGCACTGCTGAGAAGATTAATTCTGAATTTGTGCTGAAACCTGACTTCACTGTTTTCACCATTTAATCTAATGTGAGAAAAGGCCTTAGGAAACATAAAAACACAAAAGCAGAGAGGCAGGAAAGACAGCCTGTCGCTAAAAGGAATCAACATGACTTATTCAAGGTTATACTAACGACAGGAGCGACTGCTAGAGCCTTTTACAAACCAAACAAGCAAACAAACAGACAGACAGGGAGAGAAATCCATCCTTTCCCCATTAAAGATGAATGAGATGGCAAACAACATGGCCATCTGGTAGGGGAGGGCTGGGGGGTGAGAAATTGAGTAAACAGAGGAAATACTCCAGCCATCAGCCTCGTGCATACAGAGAGACGGCCGACCAGCAGCGGCAGGCTCGTGTTATCAGCCGTCAGACAGACATAGAGAAGAATATCATTACAGAGAGCACTGTCACTGTTACGTCCGCATCATTTTAATGGAGAAAAGACAAGGTGGAAGTGGTTTCATTTATTTGGCAATAGACCTTGCTGAAAAATCCAGCATAAACCAGCATGAATGTTGGTCCAGAGTGGTTTGTGCTGATTAGAGCTGTTATAGTGCTGGTCTAGCTGGTGGACCAGCATAGTCATGCTGTTCTCATCGAAACTGAGCTGGTGTAGCTGATCCACCAGCATTCCGCTTTGCATGCTGGGGACCAGCAACACATGCTGGTCCCAGTATACAGTACAAACCATACCTATTCAGAAATGCAGAAATGCTGGATTTTTCAGCAGGGGAGGTATTGAGTGGTCTGTTATAGCATCTTACACTAGCAGAACTGTAGCTGTATCTCATGATCAGGTACAGTGTAGCACAAGCCTGACTCCTGTTGCCGTCCACACAGCTGCTGCAGTAATGAAGAACCTTCTGACACAGGTCTGCACACTGCTCAGCCTCCTCCTCAAACAACAGGTCACCAAACTGAAAAATATTACCGTGTCAGTGATATATTCAATATAACATATATTACATGATTACAGGAAGGTGAGACAAACATTAAATTGTAGGTGCAGCTGAAAGCTTAGTTTCTTGGATAACAGACATTCAATAAATCACATATTGATAATTCATCCCTAAATGTATGCAAATGTGCCAGTCAACTCTAATACAAGAGATAATTAACAAACAGAAAAAAATTGTCTGTTATAATAATTTTTACAATTAATTTGATTCGGATACTGTTTACACTACCGTTCAAATGTTTGTCTCTTATGCTCACCAATTAAGGCTGCATTTATTTGATCAAAAACACAGTAAAAACAGGATAACACTTTATTTCATAAACCAAACCTAATCCTAACACTAACACTATAGTAAGTACACTATAGTTAATTAATATTGCTCAGTACTTCAATGTATTGTAACTGACACCTTCAAATAAAGTGAATTACAATTTTTTTTTAATCGATATTAATATATTTTAAAAATGTTATTTATAAAATTCTTACTGACCCTTACTGATTCTTAAAGACCCTCATTCTTACTGATGACTTTTGAGCAGTCATGTATGATTCATTTAAGTTTTTATAATCACTTAAACAGTCAGTAGGAAGACTTTTTTTGTTTTTGCTTAATCTTAATTTGTCGTCATTTTATTTTTAATGTTATTATTATTATTATTATTATATACTGTAGTATAATCAGATTACTGTTATTGTATATCAAAATTATTATTATATTATTCTATATCATCCACAAAACTTATTTTGTTATTTTTAACTTATTCACAAAAATATTTTAAGAATCAGCTATTGTAAAATGGATCGGCCCTATAAGGATTGGTTGACTGCTAAACTGAATATTGAGGAAGGTGCATGTCTCCCCTCAACATCTTCAGTGCTTACAGCCTTTTAATATACTTCATAAATGTGCATCTGTATATGTCTAGGTAAATGTTCATTCACAGTCACACCTCTTTTCATAAATTATGTCAGCCAAGTGCCATCATTTATCAGTGTCTTTTAAAACTATATATTTAAACAAAACTGGTTTCCTGGTTTGACCTCATATTTTTAATCTCTCTCTCTTCATCTTATTTTAGCATTTCTGCTTGGGGGTGGGGGTAATTTTTGTTTTGACACAGAAAAAAAAAGTTTTCAACTTGGCATTCAAATCTCTTTTTCTGACAGCATCCAATTATGAAACGAACCCTATAGACAACCAACCCCAATCTTGCCTACAGCTATATGATTTATAACGAGTTACACTAAAATAAGCCACAAGAAAATGCTCTTATATAGCTATGAATGAAAACAAATTCAATTTCAGCACTTCTGAAAAAGAACTGGTGTGTACAGTCAGCTGAAACAATTGCACACGACAGTACCTTTACAATGAGAGCCCGTAGGGTGCTGAAACAGTGCGACAGGAACGTGGTGCTCTGATTGCAGGTGAGAGAGTGCAGCAGAACTTTCAGCACTCCACCAACCACATTATCCTTACAGTCCACCAGAGGAACTGCCTGAAAGCAGAATATCAAGCAAAAACATTTATTCATGCTAAAGTGTCCAAATATGTTTTGGGTCCATTGTGAGAGTTCTCCGTTACCTGTACGATCATCTCCAGCAAATCAAGAACTATGAGGTTGGTCTCAGTAGCCAGGTTACCACTGATTATGGCCTCCTGATCCAGCTCTGCTTTGGATCTGAGGAAACAACAATAACAAGATGGTAACCAAAACAAACAAAAAAAAGCTACATTTTAGCAGTAGATTAGGGCCATAGAGAACCTGAACCAACAATGAATGAGAAGCGCTGCAGGTTAAATAGATGTGAACCGTGAAATGATGGTACTATTTTACGCTCACTTGTCCTGCCTGTCGTTTGTCTGGCGCCACTGTGTAAGGTCTTTCCTCCAGCGTAGGTTCTCTCTCTGACCCAGCGTCCGGTCGTTACCTTGCACAACACACAGCCAACACACCAAGACAGGACATATTTAGAAAATATCTAAACAAAGGAAGTCTGCAGACTGTAAACATGTAAAATTAGACAGTGTTTTACGCGAAAAGAAAAATTATTTTAGTGCATTGTGGAAAACAAATAATATATTATTCATTGGACTAACAGTAACTCTGTCCCCTCTGCAGTTAAAGGAATAGTTCTGTCATTATTTATTCATCTGCATGAGGTTTTAAAACCCATATGACTTTCTTTATGCTGTAGAGAACAAAAGATAAAGGTTTTTATTTTATTTTTATAAATATCCTGTAACATATAATGAAAGTGAATGGAGACTGGGGCTAGATGTACAGTACTACTACAGTACTATTAAATAAATACAAACTTTCCTCACAAGAAGTTACTGTATGGTTTCAAAAACAGTGGATGTATGAAGTACTTTTTTTCAATGCATTTATATTTACATATAAATGTACAAAAAAATTTAATACATGTATTTAAATGTATGTATTTTAATGTATTATAATGTATTTAAATATATATAATGCAATTGCGAATTATCACAATTCTGAGTGTACAGCTCACAATTCTTACTTATTTCTCAGAATTGCGTGATATAAAATTCTGGAGGAAAAAAAGATTTTTTTCCCTCTATTATGAGTTTATATCTCACAATTCTGAGAAAAAGATTTTTTCCCTCTATTATGAGTTTATATCTCATAATTGTGAGAAAAGTCCCAATTGTGAGAAAAAAAAGTCAGAATTGTTAGATAAAAAGTAGCAATTATCTTTTCAATTTTCTTATTCCGTGGCAGAAACAAGCTCCCATACACAAGCACCTGTAACCCTGGTAGGTGGATATTTCTATTCTAACCATTTTTACCTAATTTCACTTCTATGTTTACAATCAGATTATTTTAAACTGCTAAACTCATGGGAAAAATTTCAGTCCAATGATCCAGTAAGCGTATTCATTCAAACAATCAGTCCAAAACAGCGCTAATGTAAAGAAGAGCAGGCCGATTACAACATTACTCACGTTGTATTTTCGGAGAATTATTCATTCCAGTGTGTGTGTTTTGCTTTAAAACACACGCTCTGTCATATGCTAAAATTTATCAGTTATGGACTCCTTATGTCAATTGATTATTAGGTGTCCTTTTGGAGTCTCCAAATGTCCTTTTTGGAAAGAATAAAAATTAATCTACACACACACACACTTTTTATTTTATTTTATTTTTATTTACATGTACATATACAGCCCAAGCCTCCATTACCAATTCGAAGACATAACTTTAGAACTAGTAATGAAGGAACACTGATTTGCTTTATTGAAGCTTACTGTATTAGAGTAAGTTAGATTATTATGAGAGAGAGAATGACTAAATGAGTGTATTTCCTGCATCTGATATAGTATTCATTCTTCAGGACAATGTCCATAATATCCATTATAAAAAAATCTGTTTGAATGCCCGCTGAGGAAAGCGATATCTTTGTCCTTTTAAAAGATTTCCAAAGACAGCACTTAAACAACTTCCTGTTTTACAACCAGTCACTCATAAAGACAGTCTTTTCCACAATCTAGTGGTGTCATAATGTAAGTGTAACTGTCACTGAAGTCGACTATTGCGATCACTGACGGAACCTCTCAATACCAAATACGGCATATTTATATAAAATAATATTTATCGAACAATATTTAAATTAACAACAGTACCATAAAAGACGATAGTAAATAAAAAAGCAACAATTCAGTCAAAAGCAGCATTCTAGTCTTTATATTTGCCTAAATATAAAGTTATGAAACTTAATTTTCCCCTTAACCAAAATCGATTTGCTCTGGAACATGTTATAGATTAATAAGACCAAAGATTGCCCGTTTGATACACCCCAAAATTTATTATATCTGTTTAACCACTATCTACATAAGAGCAAATTCCCAAAGGACTGGCCGAGATGAAGCTGTTCTCAGCGAGTACACGAGCGCTGAACGGCCACTGACAGCCTGGATCTCGCATCTGCGAAAGCATCTGAACAAATTGTAAAATAGGCGCTATGTTTATATAAATGAGTCCCATATTTGAGGTCAAATTAACTACATTCTCACCAAAACATTTTGTTATAATAATATAATATAATAACCAAAAATCACCGCTGGATGTTTGACAAATGGGGAAAAATGAGAGTAAGTAAATGATGACAGAATTTCCCTTTTTGGGTGAACTATCCCTTTAAAGGCTACGATAGAAAGTAAAACAAGAGATGCAGCTCACCTCCCACCCTTTTCATCATTTCTCCTCTGGCTCCATACCCTCCCAGCAGAACCTCCTCCAGACGCGCCTTAGCCTGCTGAGACTTCTGCAGGGCCTGTGTGCTCACCTTATCAGAACTCTGCTTCCCCTACACACAAACAATACATCACGTGAAAACGTTCAAATGACATCAGAAAGGCCATCCAGAAGATGTCTTCCTGTTCAAATCAAAGTACATCCTGTCATGGTTCTTGAAGGTCGCTGAATGATGCTGCTAATGTGTGACTGATGTGTTTTTACCCTGTACTCAAAGCAGGAGATGCAGATGGCGAGGAGTTCCAGCAGACGGCTCAGCTGAGAGGAAGGCATGTCCACGGTCCAGCGCTGGATCAGATTCTGGTCTGCATTCTTGATAATCCACAGGAAACACAAGAGCAGATTGCGGCTGGTCTCTGCTGTCAACATGTTGCTAGTTTTCCCCGTCTGGACAAAGAGAGATTGTCAAAGAATATTCAAATGGGAATTACTGTTTCTTTGGAATATCTCAGATAAATAGACAAACATACATATTACACGGCTCTCTGGAATACTTGATTCTGATTGGTCAATCACGGTAAAATATTTTGGATGCTAAACAGTTAACGCTCATATCACTCCTATTGTTGTAAACAAAACTAAAACTATTAAAAAGTATTTTCCTTAAACTAAAACTACTTTAATATAATATAATATAATATAATATAATATAATATAATATAATATAATATAATATAATATAATATAATATAAAAGTATTTGATGAAAAACTTAAGCCTAACCCCAAAAAAGAAATGTCGCCTTGGCAAAGAAATTAAGTAGAAGATCTAATTTTTTAAAAATTTAAATAAAAAAATACAACTAAAAAAAAAAAAAAAAAAAAAAAAAGCACAAACTTAGTAAAATGTAGACTAAAATTAAAGTGAAATCTGAACATATACAAATAAAAACCATTTCAAATGTAATAAATTCTATAATAGTATTATAAATAATGTAAAAACACTGATAATAAAACTTAATTATTTCCACTTATTTATCACATCAATTACATTACTAATTCATTTTATATTAATAGAATAGAATTAATATAATATAATATTCATGCCATTTGAAAACCTGGTTCATACCACAGAGGTCATAGATGCCAGTGCATTTCTCGCTAAGGTATTGAAAGGATTTCCAGCGATTGCCATGGCAACAGACTGATTGATGGGGGTGACGCTGTCAGTGTCATCCTCAGGTCCACCAGACTTGCCTTTACCGCCACGAGAGTCAGAAACTGTGAAGACAACACATACTCTTACATATAAACCACAGGTCTGAAAAGCATAATCCATTTTAAACTACCATCATGCACCACCAGAGAGCCATAATCGAGCACTTTGGCCCACTGCCTAAAAGCAACAATTAAGTCTAACTGAGATTAATAACTAGACTTGTGTAAGGCAGTACCTGTGAAATCAAGATAATTGATGGAGTCAATGATGATGCCCACTAGAGGGAGGTAGAGAGCAGCAATCTTGGCCTTGACCTCTGACCTTGAGCAGCGCTGGTCCAGATCGTGAGCGCACAATAAGCTGTATGTGGCATTAATGGCCTTTTGTTGAACTCTCCCCCTACACATGCACATAAAACATCATTATTAGTTTGGCAAAAAAAAAAAAAAAAAAAAAAAAATCACTAAACAGTTACTTGGTGCCACACAATAAATGTGACCGACCCCTCTGATTCCATGTCCAGGGCGGTACTGAGTTCGGTCAGAAGCAGTCCGGTTAAGTAATGTCGTTGCTTAAAGTCCTGCGACAGATCGAACATGGCTGTGATCTTATTGTCCTGAAAACTGCAGGAGCTGGAGGTCTGGTGACAGAGACAGATGATTTTATCTGGATGCTTCCAAACACTGAGAGTATTCAATCAGTCATAACAGACACAACACAGCACAATGATCGTTGTTTCATTACTGACCTGTGAGGAGACAGACGGTGACGGGGAGGCGGGGGCGGAGGCGGGGCTGCTGAAGAACAGGCTGAGGTTTAGGTAGTGCTCATGACTGCACATGATCCTCAAAAACTCCAACCTCATACTGATCAAAGTCGACATGTTCACACTCTTTGCTGCCATCTGTGAAAAAGAGAGACAATTAGTTACATATTAACGCTAAAAATTGTTAATTAGTGGAGCTCAAGCAGGCGGTACAGTCCAGTCTGCAACATCACATTCCCCCTCTTTCTCCTAAAATTTGTCTAGCAGTTTAACTGTAAAACTTCAGAAACATATCTATCTATCTATCTGTCATTTTCATCTATCCATCTACCCATCTGTCTGTCATTTTTGTCTGTCTGTCATTTTCATCCATCCATCCATCCATCTGTCATTTTCATCCATCTATCCATCTACCCATCTGTCTGTCATTTTTGTCTGTCTGTCTGTCATTTTCATCCATCCATCCATCCATAGAAATATTGCTCTGCACTGCTTTACTTCAAAAGACATGCCTTAAAGGTTCATGCCGGACATGCTTGTGATGTTCACCGTACTGAGAAGCTGTGATTGATTTCTTGCTGTTAAGATAACGAATAGAAAATGAGATGAGCTGCAGTACCTGGTTGCAGTAATTCTTCACAAGATGAAACACAAAGCCTCTGTCCATCAGAGACATCAGGTCATACAGGAAGAAAGCCAGGCTGACGTTAACCTTCTCTGCCTGCTCTAGCTCCTGAAGACAAATAAACACACACATCTCTTCTCATTATCACTGACAAATAACATTCCTCCAAAAGATCTGACCTCTTGTTTTTGTCATGCTCCATGTTCACAGAGTTACTAAACAGTTCTTGGGTCAGATTTTGATCTGTTCAGATGGATTCAATCACCTTTTGCTGTTTTACTAAAATGTTGCCAATCTCAGCAGTTACAACATTGACAATAGTGGTGATGTCATCTTTGAAGCGGTCCGAAAATCGATTCCTACGAGGGACTGCCTTCTTATCCAGCTGAGACACATGCTGACTCATGCTCTTCACCTGGAGCGAGTACATATGGACAATGAGCACCAGGAAAAAACTCAAACAACATCTACAGAACATCTTGCATTTTCAAAGACAGCCATAGTTGGCTTGCTCCGCAACATGTACATCTTTAATCATCTTACAAGAACTTCAAAAAAGAACCAGGCGTATTTGTAGACGTTCTCTCTGCAGACTCCAGTGCTGACCACCATCTGAAGAGCCAGCTCCTCATGGAACAACTACAAAGACAGATGGATCTGTTAATTTAGAAACGTAACCTCTGCTGAAATGACTGACAGCTTAGTTAATAAAGTGGCAAGTCAAAGAGTCACCTTTTTGTTTGTGGGACGTGTGCTTGCTGTGGAGCTCTGTGAAGTATTGGAGACATTTGTAGCTGCTGACATTCGACTGCCTGGAAGATTTAAACCCTGGTGGAAAAAAAAAAAGTCAAGTGTGTGTATATGTGCATGTAGAAGAGATAAATAAAACATCCCAAATAAAACTGAGAATACCTTTTAAAATTTTAATTTAAGGAATTGTCGTTGCTAACTAAAAACGATTAAAAATTATTTTCATTAATTGAAATAAAGCGAAAATAAAATAAAATATTAATATTAGATGAAAAATGTAAATGTTGACTTGGCAGCAAACTGATATAAAGTGTAAGCTAAACTGTAAAAATTACTAAAATGAAATGAAAATAAATAGAATAAAAAAATTAATAATAAAAATGACAAAAGCTTAAATTAAAAAATAAAAATAAAAATAGTAAAAATAGTATATAAAATAGTATATAATAGTATATAAATAATAAAATAATAAAATAGTATATAAATAATACTAAAATAACAGGTATAAATTGGGTAGCTAAATATTTTCATATTTTTAAATAAATTCAATACAGTTCATTGAACTGTAATTTCGTATATTCCTCTTCCTATCACTCTCTTTCAACGTCCTGTGGCAGATTTCAACCTTTTCAACTCTTCAATTTTGACCAACATATGCATTTGTGTACATGTACCTTTCCTAGAATGTTAATGACCTCAGTGTCCTCTGGGCTCTGCGGTGCTGGTATATCAGGGTTGCTGCTCGAACGAATCCGTGACTGAAGCAGCATGAAGCCGACCGTGTTGGCTGTGGTGCGAGTCAGAGTGCTGTATCGGCTCTCTGGGTGAGCCATCAGACCTCCTGTGCCTGGTGAACATAAGCCTCGGCTCAGTGAAAGACATCAACAGAGTAAATCCCAAAGCCACTTTAAACTTCCGCACAAAAAAAAACGGATTGTTTTGGAATGGCGAAGAATGACCAATTATTGGTGGTCTAGATGATATCAGAGGCCTACTGTACCTGTGGTGTGGATTTCATGTTGTGTGTCTGGCAAGCGGAACACAAAGTACAGGTATGTTGCTAGGAGACAGTTCCTGCCCTGATGGTCCTTCGCCAGCTCCTGACTGTTGTGAAGGCTGTTGACAACTGACACCACCGACTCAAAAGCAATCTGGGCCAGATTTGCTGCAAAAAAAAAAAAAAAAAAACCCTGTAAAGTCAGCTAACAAAACCTAACATGCATACTTGCCTTTGCAGTATGCAAAAATCAGTACGTTAAATATGTACAATGTCCGAAAAACTCTGAAGAGAATGTACAGTACTTGTACTTTTTGTCTTTCCAGTAAATGTAATTCAAAAGCTAAAACCTCTTCCTGTCTGAAACGCACCAGTCTGTCCAGCAATGACCATGGGCTGCATGATGAGCCGGAAGAGCTTGTCGAGGACCTGATGGAGAAAAAGTACCAGTGGCTCCAGGCCGGAGGAGGACAGCGAGATGATGCTGAGCTTCAGCTCGTGCTCAAACATGTTTTCAGAAATCTTCTCATCTCCTACTCGGATGGGAAACGTGGTCTTGCCCTCCAGGGCGTGACACAGAGTAAAGAAACGCTCCAGATGACTGTCCTGTGATTAAATAAAAAGATTTGGTAACAGCCAACAGCCTCTTAAATAAATGTTCCATTACATAACATTGCATAATATTTTTAAAAATGTTTGAAATGTCACCTATAGAAGCTGGTATTTAATTTATAGTAGGTTTAATAATATAACATAATATATCATTCATACATAAATGTAAAAATATAAATATAAATGTTCTTATATATGTGTATGTATGTGTGTGTATATATATATATATATATATATATATACACACATATACACACATATACACATACATACACATATATAAGAACATTTATATTTATATTTTTACATTTATATTTTCATTTAAATTTTAGCTGTAGTATTTTACAATGCACAAATTTTTATTAGTTTTTCAAACATATCTATTTTAGTTTTTCTGTTATATTTAACTATATTTCAGATTTATTTCAGTTAATGAAAATGATTTTTAATAATTTTACTTTTAGTTAACAATAAAATGATTTGTAATTTTTCTTGTCATTACATTTCCTTTAGGGTTGGTCAATGTATATTTTTAATACTAGAAACTCTGCTGAAAAGGTTTGTTGGTGGCCGACCAGCATGGTCTTTCATGTGACAATGATTGACCATGGAACCGGTCTTAACCAGTCTTCCTAGTTAACCTAGTTAAGAAGCCTGATGGGAACATCAGCACACTAGCATTCAAAGCACAACATATGTTGGTCTTTCCAGCTGGGAAGTGAGTTCTGAGAGTGTTACGCACCTGTGTTTGGACTGAGGACACAGCTTGTAGCTCAAGGTTGAACAGTCCCTTATGGTTCTCCAGCCACTTAACTGGAGGTACCTGAGCTGGCAGTTTCTGTAAACATAAAAATGTACAGTATATTCAAACAAATGAACGCATAAAGCAACAGAAGAGTAATATATTCTGCGTCTAAATAAGACTGATATAATATTACAAAATTAAATTACTGGTATCCAAAAAAGTGCAGATGTGAAATGGTTGGCTGTACCTCTGGGAAATGCAGGGAATAGTTCACAGGAAGTTTGTCCAAAATGATTGGTAGGCACTGCTGTCCACTCTGCAGCCTGTCATTGTTCAGCATGGGTAACCACTGCAGGGAAGGAACAAGGTCATGACACTTACATTTATGTCTCTGCTTGTTTGTGTAGATGTCACTGAAACTCTCTCTGTGTGTGTGTGTGTGTGTGTGTGTGTGTGTGTGTGTGTGTGTGTGTGTGTGTGTGTGTGTGTGTGTGTGTGTTAGTTAATATACATATATTGTTTGGAAACATACATTGTTTCAAGCCTGCATTTATTTAATTAAAATATGTAAAATATTATTACAATTTAAAATAATGGTTTTCTATTTTAATATACTTTAAAATATAATTTATTTCTGTGATGCCAAGCTGAATTTTCATCAGCCATTTCTCCAGTGTTACATGATCCATCAGAAATCATTTCAATTTTTTTTTTTTTGTTTATTGTATGTTCACCAAGGCTGCATTTATTTGATCAGATTTGCAGCAAAACAGTAATTTTGTAAAATATTATTACATTTTAAAATAACTGTTTTCCATTTTAATATAATTTGTCATGTTATTTATTCCTGTGATGGCAAAGCTGAATTTTCAGCATCATTACTCCAGTCTTCAGTGTCACATGATCCTTCAGAGATCATTCTAATATGATGATTTGCTGCACAAGAAACATTTATGATTATTATCAATGTTCAAAACAGTTGTTCCGGACTCTTTGCTAAATAAAGCGAACAGCATTTATTTAAAGTAGAAATCTTTTGTAACATTATAAAAGTATTTATTGGCACTTTAGATCAATCTATTGCATCCTTGCTGAATAAAAGGATTAATTTTCTTATTTTTTCAATCTTACTGACCCCAAACTTTTGAACTGTAGTGTATATACACACAATCTGTTCAGTCACTCACTGAATATCCAATGAGCGTCTCCATACTTCCAGTCTGGTTCTGTTTCTGCTGGCAGCTGATATGGTAGAACGTGAACAGCAAGTGGTGTTTTTCTGTTAAACGGGCTGGAAGACAAATCTTTAGCTCGTCATAGAAATCAGGAGACCTGCGGAGGAGATTGAAACAGGCTCTGACACCATCCTTACATTTGCTTGATACACTGATCACTGGAATTGTTGTTAGAGACAATGATTACCTGTTGTGGTATGTGACTGGAGTGTAGACCTCTTGAAGAAACTCAGGGCCGCTTGATTTTCCATAGATTACCTTTTGAAGGAAAGCGCAGAGGAAAATAAATGGCTTTGTAAACAAATATCTAAACTGGTACAATGACAGTAATTGAATATAAAATAATAATTATATTTTCAAATGTTTTACTTCACTGTAGTCTACTTTCAATTCTTACTGATATTTCTTGGAACCTAGCAAACCTTGTTATATTTCTATTCATTTATGTTATAATAAAATTCTATTTATTATTATTATTAATTTATTAATTATAATAAATATCAAACATTATAATTGTAATATATATATATATATATAATATATATATATATATATATATATATATATATATATATATATATATATATATATATATATATATATATATATATATATATATATATATATATATATATATATATATATATATAAATAAATTGCAATGGTAACATATTTTTGACACACATATAGACACATATAAATGTGGTTTTGGACTCACAGGCATGGCACAGCTGGGGTCTTCACCACTCATGAACTGGATTTTAACCGTAATATTTCTAGCGAAGTCAAACGGTTAGTAAGATTCAACCTCAGAGGATACACATACAGCAGGTTCCTGTAAAATAATTAACATACCATTTGAAGTCCATAATTGGGTGCAAAAACATTAACTGACCACTAGATGGCGCAGACCACTCAGAGTTCAACACCATGACAAACAAGAACGAAACTAGCTGAAACAAGCATGCTTCATAAAATCGATTATAAATATTTGATTTCCTGTTATGCTTTTGTCTGGTTTATTTCAATTCAGCAGTTGTTTATAATGCAAGTTTATCCTACAGTTAATCAATTAAATTAAACAATTTTACTTTGTTCCATAATCCATCCACAATCCACAATCCAAACTATCCTCCTACCCCCAAAAAACGGGGCTCATTATGTATGTGAGACCTTGTAACATTGATTTGCACAAAGTTTTTCCAAGCGCTCAACTTATTTGTTTTCATAGTTAATGAGTGACTAATCATATCAACCACAGTTCTACCCTCCAAATTCTGACAAATATTATTACTAAGATTAATTTAAGATTCATTTAAGGTTACTGATTGTACAAGGTGAGAGAGAGAGAGAGAGAGAGAGAGAGAGAGAGAGAGAGAGAGAGAGAGAGAGAGAGAGAGAGAGAGAGAGAGAGAGAGAGAGAGAGAGAGAGAGAGAGAGAGAGACAGAGAGAGACAGAGAGAGACAGAGAGAGAGAGAGAGAGAGAGAGAGACAGAGACAGAGAGAGAGAGAGAGAGACTAGAACTAGAACTTGTTTAACCTACATTCTGAGAACCAAATGTACCCACAAAAAATAATCCTCTACATTGTAGGGACCAGCCATTTCATTGCCTTGTACCTTAACATGTGCAATGACAAAAAAGTTGAATCTAATCTAATCTAATAATAAAGGAAATGGCTTAATAAACATACTAAATGATGCTTATTTGAAAATGTAAAAATGCAGAAAGTTTTCTTTAGGTTTAAGGGGTAGGGTTAGTGTAAGGGGATAGAATATACAGTTTATACAGTATAAAAGTCATTATGTCAATGGAAAGTTCCCACAAAACCTAACGTGTGTGTTTGTGTGTCTGTGTGTCAAGGCTCTAATCATGTCTTAGACATTAGGTGGGACCAATTTTGTATTTTTTTTTTTTTTTTTTTTTTTGTTGGGGGTTGGGTCGGTATTGGTTTTATTGGTTTATTTAAAGGAATTCAATTAAAGGATTAAAAAGGGATTTAAGGAAATAAAGAAAAAGAAATAAGAACTATAAAAGTTCCAGTTCAATTGTAGTTATAAAGTAGTTATGAAGCTATTTGCAAATTATATATATATATATATATATATATATATATATATATATATATATATATATATATATATATATATATATATATATATATATATATATATATATATATATATATATATATATATATATATATATATATATATATTTTTTTTTTTTAAATATGCAAACATTCCCTCTTATTTTCATCTGCCTAATATGTAAAAATGTGAAGCGTTTCTTGTCACGTCAAATTCACTTATGATTTAGATAATGTCATTTTAAATTTAATTCAATTCATTTTGAATGATGAAATTTCCTTAAAAATTTTTGCATCATTTGATATTACTGTTGGTCACTGAATGGTTTTAATCGTAAAACAGTTGTCAAATATTAAATGTTTAGTTACATCTTAAGACGCACTCTTTCACTGCAATAACTAAAGTGTTGCGTCTCACTCGTGCTGATGAGTGCTGCTAGACCAACCTAAAAATGTAACATTTTACTTTTGTCATCCTAGCAACAAACAGAGCGGTGTGGAATGGAAAGCAGCAGAGCAGCATCAAGAATATCAAATATTGGGGGGGGCAATTTGGCCATTTCTAATTATTCAGGGGACTTGTCCCCCTCAATGTCTATGGTGGTTACAGCCCGTCTGTGTCTGTGTCTGTGTCTGTGTCTGTGTCTGTGTCTGTGTCTGTGTCTGTGTCTGTGTCTGTGTCTGTGTCTGTGTCTGTGTCTGTGTCTGTGTCTGTGTCTGTGTCTGTGTCTGTGTGGGGGGAGAGAGAGAGATTACCGGTATATATTGTGAGGCACATAGACTTCACTGGAAGGGAACTCCAGCACCTCTTTAACCGGCCGTTGATTTTTCTCAGACACAGGCTTCACTGGAATCAGTTCGGGGGACAGACACCCAGGCACAATCTCCGGCACTGGAGACACTTCCAGTTTCAGATAGCCTATCAAAAAGCATACATAAAAGTATGTAAAATTGGTTTTTAAATTTACACAAAGTTGGCAGCAAAAAGACACACTTCAGACATCTACTCACCAGGTATGATTTTAACACGTCGCTGACTGGACGACCTCTTGACGTCTGTCAGGAACTTGAACAGGTCCTCATCGCTCAGACGCTCTCCTTCCTGCCGGCACATATTTCACATATTAAACATCTTTTCAAATGTGTCTGGATTATTTTATGGAGAACAGAATTCTTTAGTTTAGATGATAAATGTTGCAAAAATGCAGTGTGATATTATCTAGAGCCAGCTGAAGAACGCAGGCACTGATTAATCTGGAGAATGTGAAGAATGGAAAAATGCACTCAAGGTGACCACCTAAAATTCATATTGTTAAAGGTTGAATTTCCATAGAAGAACGCTATTCTGAAATACGCAATGTTCTTGGTGCATTATAAAACACATCATAAAAAAACCAAAAACAAATGTTTGCCAGTGTAAACTTTGATCAAAAAGCAATAAATTCCTCTGCCTCTGAAACGACCTTCCTTGTCAGCTGACAATCATGAAGGCCTCGTTTTTCAGTTCCACCTCTTCAGCCACCTTTCACCTAGAGACCACACCCATCTACACCAGCGTTCAAAGGTTTGGGTCAGTCAGTAATTTTTTCTTTCAGAAAATTATTGCTTTTATTCAGCAATGATGCATTGGGTTGATCAAAAATGATAGTCAAGACAACATTACAAGAGATTTCCATTTCAAATAAATGCTGTTCTTTCTATTCAAAGAATTTTGAAAAAAAATTGTTGCCACAAAAATATTAAGCAGCACAATTGTTTGTAGCATTGATAACAACATGAAGAGTTTCTTGAGCACTTAATCAGACTTCTTACCGACCCCAGTCTTTTTGAATGGTAGTGTAGCTGCACTACGGAACACCTTTTTCACAAGGATGAAATGTCTAAAAAGTCCCGCTTAAAAAATCTTTATTGAATTTTCTATTCACTCTGAATTGTGTAAGCAATACCTGCTTGATGAACGTGCACATGGTGACAGCTGGTTTGAAACCAGACAGGACATAGTTGTCCTCCATCATACTGAATCTGTCAGAGTTACGTCTGGGCAATCCTTTCTTTTCCATACTACCCCTGCCTGTGCCAAAATTGAAAATTGTGCATAATTATGGATTAAAATTTTTGCAGGGTGATACATTATATTAATAGATCACTGGTATTCATCTATTCAGCATCTTACCATTTATACTGTCTGTGTCACTTGTGTCTCGCTCCAGTGTGGAGTTGATGGCACTCATGATGTTGACCGTGGCGAAGGCAAATGGCATCCTGTATCGGCCCAGTCTGTGACAAAACCCCTCCGCCTGATTCCTCAACTTCTCCAGCTTCTCTCTGTTCTGATGGACACAGAAAAAGGATGGAGCTTCATAAAAAGATAGTGGTTTTATTTATCATAACTTTTGTCATTAGTGAAATAATGTAGATTATCATAATTTGAACAAGAATTTACTAAATTATACACAGTTTATGGCCATAAGTATGTGGACACCATAATCAACTCTTATGTGCTTGTTGAACATTTAATCTCAAAACCATGCTTCTACTCTTCTGGGAAAGCTTTCCATTAGACGTTGGCACATGGATGTAGGGTTCTGAAAGTGTACTTAATGGATTGTACTGTATATACCGGGGCATTGTCAGGACCCTAGCCAATCCTGATAATTAGATGGGGTGTCAACATAGTTTTGGCCATGATGTGCATATTAACAATACGAGAAGAGAAATGTTCAGTGATTACCTTAGTAGTATCACTCTCCTTCAGTACCATATATGGTTCAGCACAATCCCCAATCTCACCCTGCTGAAGAACCTTCTCAATCTACACATACACAACACCAAACACACTATTAATAACACTTCTGTTAGACATATCTGCCATTCATCATCTCCATAATAATATCTACTAATATGAGGAATCGCTATTAATACTAGTGGTCCTGATATGGACTGATATCTACAGAGCAGGTCACTGACAAAGGTAAGACGATATAGACTACCATTTGTTTGGGGCCAGTAACATTTTTTACTAAATAATCTAATACTTTTATTCAGTAAAGATGCATTAAAATGATCAAAAGTGTCACTAAAGACTTTCATAATGTTACAAAAGATTTCAGTTTCAAATAAATGCTGTTATTTTGAACATTCTATTCAACAAAAATCCCGGGGAAAATTATCACGGTTTCCACAAAAATATTAAGCAAATATAAAGTTTTGAACATTAATAATAAGAAGAAATATTAATAAAACTACATCATAGTTTCTGAAGGATCATGTGACACTGAAGACATGGCTGCTTAAAATTAAGCTTTTCCACCACAGGAATAAATCATATTTTATATATTTATATTACATATAATGTATATTATATACTGTATATAAAAATAGAAAACACTTTTTCATATTGTAATAATAATAATAATAATAATAATAATAATAATTCACAACATAACTGTTTTTACTATGTATATATGCACAATTTCAGCCTTTCAAAAAAAAAAAAAAAAAAAAAACTATCGACCCCAAACTTTTGAATGGTAGTGTACATACACAATTTATGGTATTTACTCTGAAAAAATAAATAAAATAAAATGTTTATTATTAATTGATAAAGTCTCAAAATGGCCAAATACCTGTGGATTAATTAGACTGGCCAATATATTGTTTTATCACTTGATTTGTTGTTTATCACCAACAACACAAGATTGTAAAGTAATCTCAAAATAATAAAGTTACGCATTTTATTAAATTTCTAAAGTGACCTAGTCCTAGCCATTTACTCAAGACTACCTTAATGACCAGATAGATGTCTGGAGAGGGGTAGGAGATGGAGAAAATCGCAGATCTGGCCAAAGTGGAGGTGTCAATATGGGGAGTGTGGGGTCGCAGGAAACCCTTCATCTGATCTGAGTTCAGGTCAAAGTGGAAGTTCTCTGAAATCTGGTAAAATATACAGTGATTTGCAATGGACAGCATTGCTAATGGTTTTAGCATATCACTAAAGAAACAGAAGGGAAATTGTGGTGCATAATGAACAAAAACACTTCCTTACAGTTTCAGAGCAGATTGAACCAATCAGAATTGAAAGATACCTCACTAAGAGTCACATTTGCACAGTTTCCCCCTAAATGAACTGTGAATCTTAATCAGTCTGACAAAAGTCATCTTCAATAATGTCAAAGCAAGCCTTACACAGGCATATGAGGAATCTGAAATTATGTTTTGTTTTTTCTCTCTCATAACACTGAAAAGGGTAATTCCTCCCATCCAAAACAGTCTCTACACCAAACCATGAAAAAAAAAAAACCATGCTGCATAAAGTCACTATTTAGCATGAATCATCTGGTCTGTCTCATGTATTAACCTTCTTCAGTGAAAGCTAAAGAGGATTAATGTAATACTTCAGGATATTTCTCCCAAATATATCTGCTGTCTGTCCCTTTAATATGGAAATACACATGCCACTGCGTTTACAGTTTACATTATAACTCACAAATTCCTTAAGATCCATGACTGTCAGTCCAAGATGTTCTTAAATTTGTTGTAAAGTTTCATGTTCACTGGTTTTATAGAACTCGGTCTGAACCGTTCAGTCTATATTTTGTGACACATTTTGTTTTAGATGTTTATACAGACAAAGAAATTAAAGTCCAATGATGTTGATTTAACAAAACGTTTATGCCATTGGATAATGAAAAAGTCTCATTAAAGTCCAGCTTTGTTCAGACTAAAGTTGAGGAATGTGGGAGGAATAACAGGAAGAACACTGACAGGAAGAATATTTATTAATTATGTCTCCCCAGCTTAAGACAGGAGTTTAAGCAAAAGGGTCAAAATACAAAAATATACCACATCATTTTTTTTTTTTTATTATTATTCAAAGCTTTTAAGATAACCATCAGAAACTGACCTTCTTCTTCTCCTTTAGGTCATAGAGGGCCATGGTTGCAAAGAGAGGCTCAATTTCAATCTCAAATCTGTAGAAGGAAAAACATTCTCTCAAAACCTCATTCAAACCATGGAGAGAATTTCAACCTCAAAGTAAAAAATAAAACAGGTAATTGTGAGATATAATGGTTTAAAATAAGAAATAAAATCACATTGTGACATATAAAAGTTGCAAACAGACGAAAAGGAGGTCAACATTTTAAACATTAAGAGAAAATATCTAATAATAGTGGACAGTGAAGAAGTATTACTTGATGGTCTGGCATCGCACCAGTATCCTCTGCCCAAAGTGCTCCTTGGGACATTCAGGAATGGGCCGAATTGCTACTGCATCCTCCTGTTCACATTCATGGGTAGATTGAAGATAATATTTAGTTTCTAATTCAATCTTACTTATGTTAAAAAAAAATGAAGCACTGAAGAATATTTTATAATATTTTAACATTTAAGTCTGTATTTAAAGCAAGTGCTGTACCTCATCCATAGGCGGGTAGAGGCCAAAGAGCTCGCTGTAGCGGTTGTTCTGTCTGGCCTCCTGGTTGAAGCGATCCAGTTCCTCCGGGTTGCTAAAGCGCAAGAGGCTCTCCACACGACGGTCCGGCTGCAGTGCCCGTAAGTTGAAGTCTGAGCATGTGAGGGTGGTCCGATTTGTATCATCGCACAGGGCTGCCAGGGACGGCGACTTTTCCTGAGGGACAGGAGAGGATATATGGAGTGACATTTAGATATCATGGCTTTCAAACTAGAGCCTGGGGAAGGACAGGGTCCTCCAAAAGAGGGTCCTAAGGGGTTCAAGAAAAGGTTTATATATAACCTAAATAATTTAGCAATTAAAAATAAAATGAATAATAAAAAAGTAAAGGTAACATTTGCGCAGCTTGTCAGTGAAGCACGGCTCTGTGATCAGTAGTAATGCTACCTTCACGTGCTATCGGAATTATCCTAAATACGAGTTTCGTAAGTTCTGAAATAATTTTGATACCCAAATTCCCGAGATGGGCGTGCCATAAACTTAAAAAAATGGTGGCGGGGAGAACTACTGCTGTGACAGGTATGATTTATTATTTCCCCCCCAAAACAGCTAGATCATCTTGTCATTAACGTAGTACATATTTACATACACCAGTAATCATTTAAAGTGCATTGTTTTATACAGCGAAAATAGCCTGCATTTGACCGAAAATTACAGAATCGGAAGACAGCGGACTATGGTTGTCAGTGCATGTGACACTACATATAATTTTTAGGTTTTAATAAGATTTTCCCAATAAATAGGCAAGAAAAAGAATAAACATGTCCTCCATGATTCCTGTTCATTCCCACAACAAAGCAACTTTAATGCAACAAGCTCGTAATCACGACTTCAGAAGTGGGAAGTATGAAAT
The DNA here is from genome assembly GCA_018749465.1 of Paracanthobrama guichenoti. Lineage (NCBI taxonomy): Eukaryota > Metazoa > Chordata > Actinopteri > Cypriniformes > Gobionidae > Paracanthobrama > Paracanthobrama guichenoti. The sequence goes on from CM031950.1 coordinate 15,501,726, forward strand.
TTCCGATAGCATGTGAAGGTGGCATAAATGCTACTCCATCTGAAAGTCAAAGGGCGCTCTCGTGCAGAAACTCAAAATCTGCCCGAAGAAGAACGATACGATAACGCACGCCATTCCAAGAAAATCCCTATGATTAAACATGACTAATAAACACATGACTACGACAATATATGGTTTATCGAAGTTCTTCAAGCCTTCTCAGGCATTTTCATGATAATTAAGTATTTATACTTCAATGCTAATCGACATAGACTTTATCACTGTATAGAATACTATGAAATAATATGTTGTGTGCCTTATTCTGTGTATGAAGCCCCATCATCTCACAGAAGGATGTTTTCAAACACTCAACTGACGTTATGAAGTGAGCGGAGTAAAAACATTTCATTAAATGATGTCTTTTGTTAGACAATAGGTTCATAAATGCTTCTCATGTTTGGAAAGATGTTTGCAGCATTTACTACTGATCACAGAGCTGTGCTTCACTGACAAGCTGCATATAAAAAAAAGAAAAGAGTCGCAGCCTTTGCGACTTCATAAATCGCACTATAATGTCTTGCTCCGGAGGCAGTCATATGCAAATGTATTTGCCAGTGTGACGTCACAGATCGATCCCACAATATCAAAACAAGCCTTGATTAAATGCTTTGTTTATAATGAGGAAAACTCTTATATGTAAAAAAAAAAAAAAAAAAACAATCAAGGCAATTTTGATTTCTCATGTCATGCCCTATGTTTATTCTTGCATGCATGTTCGTGATTTGAAATTTAGTAAGCTAAAAGTGATGTTTCAGATCAAATTCATTCATTCACTTTTATTATTTGACTCTCTTCATTGTCTAAAGTACAATGAAAAACAAAGTACATAGAATGAACTATTTTCCAATCTTATGCATTTTGATTACTTCCTGAACTAGCAATGCCACATATCTGCATGTAAATTAGAGCAGCTGTATAGTTCTGAGACTAATGCTTTTTCCAGGAAGATCATAAGCCTTTGAGATGGATGAATTCTCAAAACCCTAAGAGAGATTTCAGTTAATCGCCAAATATAAGAACCATATGCACTAGCTCTGATAGTGGGCATCATGCAGGGTTCCCATGATACATTGCGTCTAGCCTGTGGAATAGACCTTCCCGTACCATTTGTATTCTTAATCTACTCGCTTAAAGACACACATCACAGAAGAGAGCTGGCTAGCAGGGTCTTTGGTACTCCTCTGGATTGCTAATAACCCCGCAGTGAATGTGGAGGCCCTTTAAAGGATCAAAACTAAGAGCAGATCTTGGTGTTCCCGCAGACTCTCAATCTAAACTCATGAAAAATACATGGAGTGAAACAAATCTTTGTGGTTTGGATAATTAAATCTTGGCAAAGCTGCATTGGGACGGAAGCAAAGGGAACAGAATGAATATTCATGCCTCATTTTGTTCCTGGAACCTGACAAAAAGGGGTGGGATGGAGCCAAGATGGTGGCCATGGGGAGAGATGGAAAAAAAAAAACCTGAGAGAAAGATTCTGTTAATTTTATCCTAATTTTTTTCATCTGTTTATTTCTTTACGTTGAATTAAGAGCAAAACAAATTAATTTCTATGGGATTAAACACAATGGGATGTGTGGTGACACTTTATCGGCTTTAATATAATAATAATAATAATAATAATAATAATAATAATAATAATAATATTATATTATTATTATTATTAATATAATTATTATTATTATTATTATTATTATTATTATTATTATTATTACTACAACAACAACAAAACAGGAAGATAAGTGTCCATGGGGTTGGGTGGCGACTTGAATGACACCAATAACAATGTGTACAAAAATCCCAATTAGCTGCTTTGTTGTTGTAAAATAGAATTTGCATACAAGAGGAAAGGTTTTATAAACTGTGCTTACAAGTTGTTCTTGTTTGTCTTGAACATCAGACTCAAACGTCTGTCTCTGTAATACTTTGTTAGCGTCTGTCCTCTCGGAGTACGCAATCCAGCCATAACCCTGAGTTCTGTGAATAAGAAACACAAAAATGAAAAAAAAAAAAAAAAACACAAAATCATTACAGTATCAATGTGTCTGATGTCATTTCTTTGAGTTATGATTTTTGAATATTTAAATGGAATTTTTCAAATTCAGCCCTGAGGAAGGACAGGAAATGAAGTCTGGGAATTTACCTTCTGCTAACCACCAGCCAAGGCTGCGTGTAACTCTGAACGCAATCCCTCACATGGGGATCCAGCTCCACTCTGGAGACACACAAACATACACATTATCCACAAAGGTATGAAGTAAGCAATACTGTTTCCAGGTCCAAGCCTCTACTTGTTTCAATTGAGAATACCATCTCAACAGCTGTTTATGAGCACTATTTATTCATATTACACATTTAAGCTAAGCTTTTAAAACTTATGGTGTACACTAGGTCACAGAGCTCACAGCGTCCCAGACACCAATATTTTAACAATTCAGAAAAGATGAATTGCTGTCGGACCATCTGGGATTAAGGTATGGTTAAGGATCATGATTTTTCAGTAGTAATACAGCACACCGGGAGTGTATGTTAGCATTTGTAACCATTTGTAGTTTGCGCTTGGCAGTGTTTGACTCAGAAACGGTGACGTGTGACAATTAAAAGCCTTCATAAAGATTTTTTTTTAATGACTATAATACTTATAGTAATTGGTATAGTACTATATAAACAACAATTAATAAAATACCATTTTAAAAATAAATCAGTAAAAAAATAATCATGCAACACTTTACAATAAGGTTTCATTTCATCAACATTAGTTAACTAAAACAGCATTTATGAATCTTAATGTAAATCTCAGCATTTATTGATATATTTTTAAGATCAAGTTGTATCTGTTAACAGTTAATGCACTGTGAACTAACATGAACAAGAAGATTTGGTAACACTTTATTTTAGGGTCTAATTCTCAATATTTACTAGGATCTTGGCTGTTTTAGTACTTATAAAGCACATATTAACGCCTTATTCTGCATGACCATATTCTACATCCCTTAATCCTACCCAATACATAAACTTAACAACTACCTTACTAAATATTAATAAACAGAAATTAGGAGTTTATTGAGGCAAAAGTCGTAATTAATAGTTAGTAAATAGTGAGAATTGGACCCTAATCTAAAGTATGACAGAAGATTTATATTAACTAACATTAATGGTTAATAAATGCTGTAAAAATTGTGTTCATTGTTACATGTTAGTTAATGCATTAACTGATGTTAACAAATGAGACCTAATTGTAAAGTGCAAATTTGCAAATTAATTTTCATCTCTTTTTTGAGCTTTTGAGCAGTTGAGCATTTCTCAAATAAATACTTTATGCAAACAATAAATACTTGTGAACATGGTTTTCTGTTGAATGAACAGGAGTATAAATGTTTGTTTGTTCAGAGACCCACCAAATGCCACTACATATCAGTAGAACCAATATTAAAGCTGAAAATTGTGAATAAAAATATTGGCCGATTTATGCTCTAAACCTAGTGAATTGCCTACCTAGACTGCATTATAGGCACGTCAACTGCACAAGTTTCAAAGGAGTTATAGGCCTGGTTTCACAGACAGGGCTTAGATTAAGCTAGGATTAGACCTTAGTTCAATTAGGACATTTAAGTAGCTTTTATAAATGTGCCTTAGAAAAAAACATTACTGGTGTGCATAGATAAAACAATGGCACTGATATTTTAAGATATGTCAGTGCAAGCTGCTTTCAGATAAAACAGCTCAAATATGCATTTAAATCTAGGACTAGGCTTAAGCCTTGTCTGTGAAACCAGGGGAATAGAGTATAAACACTTAAATTCATCTAGTTGACCTTCTCAACCTCAACAGGTAGCATCAAACAGCGACCTACCCTTCCTCAGCGAAAGAGGGGCGGATGGTCCTGCATTCCCTCTCCACCAGCTCCACCTCCAGGTTGTCATCAGGAAACTCCCCCAGCTCCTGCATAAGCTCGGCATCTCCACTGCGCAGCTGTGACATCAGGAACTCATCCAGGTCTACCGGCTCAACTGCTTCATATGACTGAGGCTATAAAGAAAACCAGGACAATCCAAAAAAAGATCATTATAATAATGATGATCATAAAATGAGCTCTTTGATGGTTTGGACACATCAGGCATTATGAAAGCCTCTCTGTTACTTGTAAGACAGCGCCTGTTGTAATATAACATAATCCAGAATCTCAAAGTAATATGAAACAAAAGTAGTGAAAAGTATAAGAATGGATACTTAAAAAAAAAAAACTACATTTTTACTTTATTAACTATTTCCCGCCAGTGCTTTTGAAAAAAGTTGCCAGCATTTTTCATCATTTTCACAAAAGTTTCATGACCCCCTTAATACACTATATTGCCAAAAGTATTGGGACACTTAATTGAATCCAAATCATTGAATTCAGGTGTTCCAATCCCTTCCATGGTCACAGGTGTATAAAAACAAGCCCCTAGGCAACTGCTTCTACAAACATTTGTAAAGGAATGGGTCGCTCTCAGAAGCTCAGTGAATTCAAGCGTGGTACTGTGATAGGTTGCCACTTGTGCAATAAGTCCATTCGTGATATTTCCTCACTACTAAATATTCCACGGTCAACTGTTAGTGTTATTATAACAAAGTAGAAGCAATTCAGCCACAAAGTGGTGGGCCACGTAAAATCACAGAGCAGGGTCAGCGCAAGCTGAGGTGCACAGTGAGCAGAAGTTGCCAACTTTCTGCAGAGTCAATAGCTACAGACCTCCAAACTTCATGTGGCCTTCAGATTAGCTCAAGAACAGTGCGTAGAGAGCTTCATGGAATGGGTTTCCATGGCCAAGCAGCTGCATCCAAACCTCACATCACCAAGTGCAATGCAAAGCGTTGGATGCAGTGGTGTAAAGCACAACGTCACTGGACTCTAGAGCAGTAGAGACGTGTTCTCTGGAGTGACGAATCACGCTTCTCTGTCTGGGTTTGGTGGTTGCCAGGAGAACAGTACTTGCCTGACTGCATTGTGCCAAGTGCAAAGAATGGTTGAGAGGGGGATTATGGTGTGGGGTTGTTTTTCAGGGGTTGGGCTTGGCCCCTTAGTTCCAGTGAAATTAACTCTTAATGCTTCAGCATACCAAGACATTTTGGACAATTTCATGCTCCAGCTTTGTGGAAACTGGAGATGGTCCCTTCCTGTCCCAACATGACTGCACGCCAGCGCACAAAGCAAGGCCCGTAAAGACATGGATGAGTGAGTTTGATGTGGAGGAACTTGACTGGCCTGCACAAAGTCCTGACCTCAACCCAATAGAACACCTTTGGGAGGAATTACAGCGAAGACTGCAAACCAGGCCACAGTTCATAAACACACTCCTAAACCTTGTGGAAAGCCTTCCCAAAAGAGTTGAAGCTGTTATAGCTGCAAAGGGTGGGCCAACTCCATAATAAAACCCTACGGATTAAGAATGGGATGTCATTAAAGTTCATGTGCATGTAAAGGTAGGCGTCCCAAAACTTTTGGCAATATAGTGTATTTTGTTGTATGAATATCTGAACATGCAATATATCAAAAGAAAGAACAGGCTTTTATGCGCAAAAAAAATAAAAATAAAAAGCTTCATGCATTCCTTTATCAACACTTGAATGTGGTGGTTTCATAAAAAAGCAACATTTTGAGCAAAAAGCAGATAAAATCCAGTTTGTGTCAAAGTCTATGTCTGGATTGGATTCAGAATGATAATCAAAACATAGATTGAGTAGATCAAGTCCATCAACACCCCCAAAGCTTGCACAGTCCTATAGCTCGTCCTGGGTCGACATTTCATTCGGTAAAATTAGGCAGTTTTGATTTTTATGCTGTTTAATGTTGATGATCATTATTTTACATATGCATATGATTATATACATCACTCGTTTCTGCTTCTTCCTTCTTCGCACATGTTTTGATCAGGAGATTCTGTACTCTTTCAGAAGAAGTGTCATAGGATCCTACCATACAATAGTGAAAACACGGAAAGCCAGAAATTTCCATCAAAAAAAATAAAATAAATAAAAAAAATAAAAATAAAACCACCTAAAATAGTCACAGCAAACAGAGGCCAGACACCAAAGATGCATCACTGCTGTACTTCTCTTGGCACTAAAGCATTTAATCCAATTCAATATTTGTTGTCTATCAAACAAGATATGTATTTAAACTCCCTCTATAACAACTAATGAAAGGCATAAAATATAAAAACACACAGAGAGAACTAGAACACTCTATGACCTCTATAAAAAAAAATGAAACAAAGAAGGAGGCTGGTAGCAATAAATCATTTTAAAGCTTATGACGTTCAGACATTAGCAGTAAAAAATGCATTGCCTACAGTTGTATTCCTCTGTTAATAACAAGCTAGACTGGAACAGAGCATTCTGCCGTGACTCGAGGCAGACAGATCCAGACCTGCTGAAGATCATTAACAAAACTGCTGCAGCGTTTTGGAAGGTTGTGATCTTTTGAGACGTTTCAAAGAGATGGATTAATCAGAAGGCTATTGGAAACTAATGCTAGCCTGCAGAAGGGTACGAAAGCATGTCAAATAAAAGGATTCAATAAAGAGTAACTTGATGATAACCCTAGCAGCTAGTTAATAATGTGTAATGCCTCAAACATTTGGGGTTTTTTCACACTTGAAGTCTAGTTAGGGCCTCTCTCTTATCTTTTGCAAAGTGTTGTACAATAACACTAGCAGTTATCTGAAACATGCCCCTATAACACAAGGTTTTACTAGAACAATTCTGATAAAATACTTTCTAAACAAACCATCACTTAAAGGTGAAGACATTGAATCTCATTGCAGGAAAAGTCAATAAACAATCCATTTAGATAAGTTTTTGACAATGAAAATGATATGTCTGAGGCATTTAATCAAAGAATCTTAGGAAAAACTGTACTGTATGTATCTGATCTCATCTGATCTCCATGTAAACCTGTTTCCACCGCAGAGAAACAGAGAACTTTATACTTTTTGCAAGATATAAGAGAGAACATTGAAAAATATGAAACATAAACGGTCGCAAAATACTGAGGATCAATACAAGAACGCAATAGCGAGATATAAAAATTCACAATTAGAAAAAAACAAACTCACGACTGTGAGGTAGTGTCACAATAGTGAAAATTAAAGCAATTGCAAGGAAAAAAAGTCACAATAGTGTGACACAATAGTGAACAGTGAGTAAAGTCTATTAGTTTTTTTTCAAACTCAAAATCAGAAACAGGATGCATAGCAAGTGCTTTTTTTTATATCTCTAGTGTCATACCTGAGGTAGCACAAGGAACAGAGCTTGGCCAACGGTCTTGAAAAACTCTGGATTTAAATATAACAACTGTTCAAAAAAAATGTTGCTGTGTGGTTTGTGTACATCATCAGCAGTTGACAGGGGAGAAGCATTGTATAACAGTTGATAAACAATGATATAGCCTGTGGGTTATTTCTGTAGATCATCTAACCCCATTCACTCTAAACCAGTGATGAAAAACAAAGATTTACAAAAACTGACTGTTTCATATATCTGCATCATCTAATACACAGGTTTAAATGTACTGTACATTTTTTCATTCGGAGGTGTACTTTTTTTAAACATGGAGGCAACCACAAAACAGTTCCTGGTATTTATTCAACACCATCAAGCTTAATATAACCCACACATTCTGTGTGTATTGTGTAAATTTAGCTTAGAGTTTCAATTCTCCATCTACCAATTGAATGCAGCAAACATACAGCAGACAGGACAAGTGCATCTGAAACAGATGAAAGAAAATACTCACCAAATGCCTCTTGCGAACAAACTACGGGGCAACTGACAAGATGGCGTTGCCCGGAAATAAAAACGACTTGTTTCTGCACAACTCTTCCTTAATATGTTTGAGCCACATGAAGCGCTCTATCTTTTGAGGCTTCCAAATGCAGGATGTGACATCACAACCACTTCCCCTACTAAGTGTGGTGAAATAGCAGGGGCACATATGCATTCATAATAGAGTTAAAAGTGTATGGATTAGTTAAAATCAAATTATGAGTCAATGCCAAAGTCCTGCTATCCACTTTAAGAAACTTTAAAGGAATTATATGATCACTGTCAAAAAGTGAGAGATATTGTGGAACATTATTGTATGTTTACAGTGGTTAAGAGCTTTAAAATTGTCTGGCGGTGAGATAACGAATAATACTTAAAGTGCCCCATTATGTTTTTTGGTTTTTTAGAATATTTCGAATATTGATACAGTTCCCGCAATAAATTAGAAATATATACATATGGGTTTGTTGATGGATGCACACTTGTTAATGCTGATGGTGGGGAATTACAGTTGCAATGTCTCAATGTACCTCAAAATGAGTAGTGTATCACTGAGAAATGTCCTGCTCAACTGAATAACTAATTCTTCCAATGTCTCATCTTCGGACTTGTGCTCGGATTGATATGGTAAAATTAACGGCAGCATTACTGTCTTTACAGTGTGTACAATCTCTGAGCTTTAGGAAGCCTCCGGAGCTGAAGTTCAGTTATGGTAATGAGCGTTTAGCTTCCGAAACACACGCTGTATCCGATAGACCAGTCACAAAAGACTGGGCATTCTGGCCAATCAGAGAGACTGATTCATCCAGAGTCGTTTGAGAATCATTGAACATTGTGGCATAATAGGGGCACTTTAACTGACAAATATTGCCATGCTATTGGTTAAAAATATAACGGTTTTATAATAAATAGCTAATAATAAAAGCTAGATGTATGGGTTTATCATACTATAAGAAACAAAATTAATAAAAATTAATATCAAAATTATAACTACTTAATCATTTTAAAGCATTATTAATGAAATATAATCCGTTTTTAATCCCAAGAATAACTATTTTTCATTAATATAAAAGTTTCATTTGCCTTTCTTTGCAGTCCGTCTATATTGTGAATAAAGGGAAAACATCACAGGGAAGATTATGTTTCTATGAAGACAACAGCTTCTAAAATCCATGGATATTAAAGATGAGTGTGTGTGTGTGTGTGTGTGTGTGTGTGTGTGTGTGTGTGTGTGTGTGTGTGTGTGTGTGTGTGTGTGTGTGTGTGTGTGTGTTGGAAGACACCAGCTGCAGTGGTCTGGCAGGCTGGGCTCTGACCCATTTTCAGCAGAGAGGAAACACACGCAGGTTAAAGCTTAACCACAAGCATATTTACATACACACTTTGTGGGACATGCCATTCATTTCTAATGTACTTAAGGAAATATAAGAAATATAGGAATATAATAATAATTTTAAAAAATAAAAATTTCTAAGACTTTTTTTTTTTACATTTATACACAGGAGTGGTCAAATGTGATGTCCAATCAAGGAAATTTGACATCAAATATTATTAAAAATGTGTTATTGCATAGTTGTACTTGGAGTCGATTGTTTTATTTGTGATAACGCAATTAAAAGCAGCAAATTGTGTGAACAATTTTTGGCCAGGCTGTCATACAAAACATGTCATACATATTTTAGTCAATGTATGCTTTTTCCTGTGAGCGTTTTGTTTTTCTATGCATTTTAATTAGTAAAAATAGAAACTGTAGCTGTAACTGCTGGCCAAATAATTTTGTCAGCTAAATACCTTAACCAAGTTTAGTGTTTTGTTTTCTTCCTTCATATTTATAAAAAAAAAAAAAATAATAATTCCTCATATTTTGATGGGTTAATCAAACTTTTGTATACACCACTACTGTATACACACATTAATTATATATATATATATATATATATATACACACATAATATATACATATAATATATATATATATATATATATATATATATATATGAGAGAAAGCGATATACACACACATATATATATATATATATATATATATATATATATATATATGTATGTGTGTGTGTTTTATAAAATATATTATATTCAATTAAATAAATCAATTCATTATACAAAATCTTTTGACTGCTCAATGCCATGACTGACCAAATCAGAAGGCAGTATTCCAAAAAGGAAGTGTAAAAATTATAATCATCAACAATCAAACAGTGATGTCACAGACATTTACATACACCCATTATCACATCCAGAATAAACGGTGTTATAAACATGTATAACCTACAAATGACCTATTTGTACTATGTACAGAATGGGTTTGTTTCTGTGAAGTAACAGCTGGATTCTATTGAAGTATCAATCAGTGAAAGAGCATCACTCACTATGTTGGAGCAGAAAGAGCCAGAGGCGCTGTAACTGTGCCGGTGGTGCGGCTGGGAACCATGGCTGATCCCACTGAATTGTCTCCGGATCTCTGCCGAGGAGTGTCTGAAGACACACACACACACACAAGGATGAAGAGGGTGGAGAGGAAACAGAAAAGAGAGGTGCAACACTGGATTATGCTCCAGCGAGAGGTATTGTGCAGACACCAGGTGCTTGTTTAGACACTCCTCTCGGTGTGAGTGTGTGTGTGATGCAAAGTTACACACATTAAATTAATCTCCCCATCAATTACCTCATTCATTACTCCTCATTAAACACAGTCCCCCTCATCAACCTGAAATGAAGTGACTTGCTTAGGTGTATTAGAGTAATAAATCAGGAGAGCTCAGCAACTGCGTAGTTCATGGTCACCCCCATGAATAGTCATACACCAATACAAAATCACAACAGTTTTCACATACACTCTTTAAAAATAAAGGTTCTTTATTGGCATCAATGGCTCCATGAAGAAGGTTTTTTTAAAAGTTAAACTAATTTTAACTTGAGCGCCACGTTTTTAGAATGCCGTGTCATGCACGAGACGCTGCAAAAGACGCAAAACACAAGCGCAACGGTCACACACGTCCTTCTAGCGCGTTTACATAGAAAAACTATAGAAAAATTAGCACAGTGGAATGGAAAAATGTGCTGTGTAAACGTTTTTTTGGGGAACCAAAAATGGCTCTTCTATACAGTGTTGGGGAAAGTTACTGTACAATATTGCATTACTCCCTAAAAAAAAAGCAACTGCGTTACTTAGTTACTTTTTTATTTAGTAATGACAACAAATAAAAGTTCAAAACATCCTTTCACACTAAAAGTTAAATGAATAAAGCCCAAAGTATACTTTTTTTTACACGTACGCACACAGTCAAACGCCTTGCAAAGTATACTTTTAACTCGTACACAGCCATTCGACGCATGCACAGTTTTGAGCAATCTCTTGCCACGAGTTACAACCCATGCAAGTACTGCATAAAAATTAAATGCACGTGCAACCTGTACGTAAAAAAAAAAAAATCAGGCGGTGAGCGTACAGTACACGCATACTCTTCTGATGCCGAAATTCATGTCACGCACACTGTATACTGATCCTTGCGTAGGCAAAAAAAAAAAAAAAGAAGTGAAGTATGCTTTGGCCTTAAACCTCAGGCTAAAGAAATGCAAATTCAAACCTGTACAGTAGAAGGCACAACTTAAACAAACCTTTCAGTTGTGCTGCCATTCTGGATTGCAGGAGAGAAAGTTCAACCCTCTTACTGCAGCAGTAACAACAACATTTGTTTTGTTTTTTTTGCTTATTCGTATGGTTGAATCGGTTCAAAGGTCAGCAACATCGATTAATAAAGTGAGATTAAAGGTGCACTATGTAACTTTTCCACTTGCTAGAGGTTGTCTATTCAAAACAAAGGTGTAGTTTGATGATGCCCAGGTTGAGCGCAGAATCTTGGGACGTGTGGTCTGCACCTCACAGCCGGTGAAAAAGAATCGGGATAGGACTCGGGCAGAAATCAAGTTCATGGATGCGATTATTAACGTATTAACGTTACTGTAGTATGAAACCGAGCAAGACCGAGTATTTTGGGAGCTGAGCAAGCACGCTGGAGCAATTGTTATTAAGATGAACGCAACGCGCCTCGCGAGCAGCAGGACTTTTATTATGCCCCAGTCGCCGGCGCCATTTCCGCTTTTCCAGTCATGAGTAACGCAGCTCTGTTTATCATATTAGATACATCTGAGTGTGATGAAAATGATGTTATGACGTCACTCTGTGCGTTCGCTCGCGGCTGCTATGACACGTGTTGCACACTGCAATAAGAGTAAAGCATTTCTGCAAAATAAAACCGGAAACCGAGGGTAACGCAGATATGACGCAACTGACAGGCAACTCCCTCACATGTCCCGATTCATTGGTTAAAATGGCAATTTTCTCACGATTTGCAAATAGTTGGAAACATTTGGGATATTGTAAGTACTCAACTGAACAAAATATATAACACTGGCCTACTGGTTTTTGGATATTTTACTGAAAAAAATGTTACATAGTGCACCTTTAAATACATAAAGTATATTTTTGTTATTTAACATTTCATATTGGAGTAATATTCGGAGTTAGCATTTCACAGTTTTTATTCATTTGAGGAATACTGTATCGGTTTTTGTACAACTGAGATGAGTAAATGCCTACTAATATTTAATCTAGAACTACAATAACCATCATGTTTACACAGCGTTACTTTTTTTAAGTAACTGTTGTAAAGTTTAAATAAAAGCGTTACTTTACTAGTAACCTAAAAGTAATGTGAGTTACGTAATCAGATTACATCACTACTTCTATGGCATCACTATGAAAAAGTGGAACCTTTATTTTTAAGAGATATAACAACCATCTGGTTGTTATACCTACCTCACTCTCAAGTTATCAGTATCAACTTAAAATATCCATATCAATCAACCACCAGATTTGAACCCACAACATTTGCCTTATCAGCCTACAGTTCTTAACCATCATCCCAAAGCTTCCCAGTTCCCATGATTCTTTTTGTTACAGTGTACTTAAGGTCATACTTACATTATTATCAATGCTGTTTACATTTTATTGTCTCTTCAAATGAGTGTGATATCAAAGACTACATTGTAAACTTTTGGCTGAGAGGCGAGTACAACAACAAACATGCAGTAATCAGCTTTTGAGAAGCACGCTGTGACATTCCCAAATGAAGCGTAAAATGGTTTAGACACTATTAATGTTCCCCAAACACTGGATAGGGTGTGCTACAACCAAGTTAGCACTAAAGCAGAGACAATACTCATTTTCACTAAATCCCACAGTGTCTCAGCTAACAATTCCCACAAAGCAGCCTGTTTTTCTTTTAACTTCCATTGATATTAGCAGAAGGATTCGCCTCAGAAGCAGAGAGGTATTGAGTTTGGCAGCCAGCCTTCCGGGCCACAATACAACAGAGTGCTATTGTGCACCCGCTTATAAAAAGCCCCCAAAATGGGTCACCATTCATAATGCTGTTATGTTTCCCCCCAAACTCATTTAACAAGGATCGTCTGTTGTAGGATAATGGGGTTCCTGTAATCATTTGCACTTTATGTTCAACATGTTTGAGGTAAAAAAAAAAATAATAATAAAAAAAAAAAAAAAAAAAAACCCTGACAAAATTCACCCGTTAAGTCAAAAACGCTGTAGCTGCTGTTCTTGTTTTTCAGAACTCTGTTCAGTAAATAATACCAACTTGAAAGGTTATTTTTCAAAAACTAGAGGAGATTTTGTTGGATTAATAAATGGTTGGGTTTCGTTTGTCACTGCTTTTTTAAATCAACAAAATCAGCCACAGACTTCGTTTAACTACTTTAAAAGCCAAGTCTGGGGCAGGACAGCATGCAAATTCTCTAAACTGCAGGAATGAATTACAGTATGCAGCCTTTCTATATACTATAGATAGATCCGAGTATTTAAACGCACACGTTCACGATTTGTTCATAACAGCGCACATCCTTACAGAACAAAAGGTCAAACTGGTGTAATATCTCACCGAAACGCATAAGGTTTTCCACAATTATGCAGTAAGATGAAAAGCAAAAATAATTACATTACAGGATCACATTTGTCTATAAAGACGGAATGCTGTTTCACTCATATATTGCAATAACAGCAGATCTTTTATAGAATAACCAGGCATTCAGTTGCAGTGAGTGGTAAGAGTTCTACGCCAAACGTAGCTATGAAGAAAAGAAACAATTAAACATGAAAGGCTGTGATGGGCGGGAGCTACAGTCCTAATCCACAAAAATGTTACAGTCTTAGAATGACTGGAATATTCATCACAATAAAATTCTGTGTTATCATGGACTGTTCTCGACACTGGAGATAATGACATAGAGTGCAGAGAGATGAATCTCAATTTGACCCTCCTTCTGCTCTACAGCCTTTCCATCAACTTTGACAGGGGCTGTGATTATAGGGAACATTTCACGCAAACAAATACACACGACATGCAATAAGCTCACACATCTGTCTCTTACAGGCTTTTTGATGAGGATTCCAATGCATCTCGCTGCATTAATTTAAAATACATCTGTGTGTATTTTGAATCAAGGACGCTCCAATATTGACATTGCGCTCTTAAAACGACAGTTCACCCAGGGACAGTGTTTTTTGTCCATACAATAGAAGTCAAAGGTAACCAAAACTGTTAGATTACCAACATTATAGGGTTGTGGTGAACTATACCTTTAAAGGGTTGAATCTTTGCCATAATGCATTGCTATCCCTTTAACTTGGTGCTAAATGATAATCTAAATCTTAAAAAAAAAAACCTGTAGTCAACCATTTTATCCCTTATAACTCATCTTTGATCACCAAAATTACATATTTAAATGTTGTTGTTTTTTTTCCATGTGAAATTTTTTTCTTCATGCCTTAAAATAGCTTGAATGTAACTGTACACCCTTGCAATCAGAAGTTCTGGAAGCTCATAATTCATGTACAGTAAGGTCTGAAGAGACTCATATAAAGAAATTATACAGGAGAGAAGCCAGTCAGTTGAATTTGTGGCGAAACCTTTTACAGTGCTTGTATATTGTTACATTTCAGTTACTGTTTGAAGAACGATTCGTAGTGCTCTATTCTCCTTATAGTCTCCGTATATATCTCCTTTCAGTGGCCTATTTGTGCGCTGTTTGAGATGAGTGTGCGCTGCTTTTTGCAAGGCTTTAAACACGAGCAAATGGTAAACTTCTGTGAAGATTTAGCACTGCCTCATTCACAAGCTCTGAACGGTCGTTTAAATGTGAAAGCACGCGTTGGCGATAATACATAGACTGACGTGTAAAAATGTGGTGTTAAAACAAATGTGCCTCTTAAATATATAAATAGCCTACAGCTATTAAGGCTTTTTAACGCTTGGCATCGATGCATCGTAAAATATTATACGTTTTTACTGTCTTTTGATCAACTGAATGCATCCTGGCTGAAAATTATGGAGTATTATTTATTTTTTTTTTTTAAATACAAAAAAAAACGTACTGACCCCCAAACTTTTAAACTGTAGTGCACTACACCGATCAGGCATAACATTATGACCATCTTCCTAATATTGTGTTGGTCCCCCTTTTGCTGCTCAACAGCCCTGACCTGATGAGGCATGGACTCCACTAGACCCCTGAAGGTGTGCTGTGTTATCTGGCACTAATATGATAGCAGCAGATCCTTTAAGTTGCGAGGTGGGACCTCCATGGATCGAACTTGTTTGTTCAGCACATCCCACCGATGCTCGATTGGATTGAGATCTGGGGAATTTGGAGGCCAAGTCAACACCTCAAACTCGTGCTCCTCAAACCATTCCTGAACCATTTTGGCTTTGTGGCAGGGTGCATTATCCTGCTGAAAGAGGCCACAGCCTTTGTGAAATAGTTACTTTGGTCTGCAACAATGCTTAGGTAGGTGGTACGTGTCAAAGTAACATCCACATGGATGGCAGGACCCAAAGTTTCCCAGCAAAACATTGCCCAAAGCATCACACTGCCTCTGCCGGCTTACCTTCTTCCCATAGTGCATCCTGGTGCCATGTGTTCCCCTGGTAAGTGACACACACGAACCCGGCCAAAATATGATTCATCAGACCAGACCACCTTCTTCCATGGGCACCCTGACTGGTCTGCAGCTATGCACCCCCATACGCAACAAACTGCAATGCATTGTGTATTCTGAAATCTTTCTATCAGAACCAGCATTAACTTCTTGAGCAATTTGAGCTACAGTAGCTCGTCTGTGTGATCGGACCACACGGGCCAGCCTTCGCTCCCCACGTGCATCAATGAGCCGTGGCCGCCATGACCCTCTCGCTGGTTCACCACTGTTCCTTCTTTACTTCCTTGGACCAATTTTGATGGATACTGACCACTGCAGACCGGGAACACCCCACAAGAGCTGCAGTTTTGGAGATGCTCTGACCCAGGTGTTTAGCCATCACAGTTTGGCCAGTTTGAGTCAACCTCGCTCAAATCCTTACACGTGCCCATTTTTCCTGCTTCTAACACATCAACTTTGAGGACAAAATGTTCACTTGCTGCCTAATATATCCCACCCACTAACAGGTGCCATGATGAAGAGATAATCAGTGTTATTCACTTCACCTGTCATAGTGAAGTTCACTTGTCATAATGTTATGCCTGACACTATGACAAACCCTCTGTAACACATAAGTACAGCCATGACAGCGGCAGCCACATTCCAAAGAGAGTGGACTATGATTGTTTGTCTTAGTTGTCTCAGCCAAGTATGATTGTGGGTCAGGGAGCCTCACAGCAGTATTGTGCAAGAACACTGGAACTTAGTATGGAACTTCCCTTGAAGATCAAAATCAGCTGAAGATAACTGAAATTAAAGAACTATTCTCGTGATATGGTGAGCTTTTCCTTCAACTACAGCCTTTCTGCTGACTGAGGGCTTTTTTGTTATAGTCTGCCACGTCTCATTACATTCTGTTTTCACCACATTGTCTGTCCTACAACATTTAGTGTCACTTCTCATAGTGAAATGCGCCTGGAAAAATCAAAGGATTATGAAAAGGACGACAGAATAAAAAGCAAACAAAATCCCCAGGGCACCCTTCTTCAAAACAAAACACAGCTGTGCTCAGAGGACTTTTCATGTGTGAATGCATCATTCATGCAAATAAATGTGTGGTCACTGAAAATGAGAAGGGACATGGAGGGTGTTGCATGGGCCAGGAGAAATCTGCAGCGTATGTGCTGACGTTTTCCCCCTTTTTTAAAGCTGTCTGCACGAGACAGCACGAGTTCAGCTTGTGCAATACAGCTGCTGCCGCCACAGCAAGTATCAAGCCCCCTGTGGATTGCCCCTGTTAGACTGCACTTGCATGAAAATCTGGGAATCATTCTATTGGCTGACCAGCTCAGGGTTTTCTAGTGCTTGCTTGGCTTTGTTTTAGAGACACTAAGATCTATATTCCCTATAACGGCCTATAATCTCTCTTTACCATCAATGAGTCATTTTGAATTTCCTATTGTGTCCTTACAAAGAGGAAGTGAAATGGTGACTGTTAAATTACTCAATCATAGTTACCCAATACTGCTGTGACAACAGATATAAACCAAGGGCACACTATAGAATAGTGTGCTCTAGGTTTAGATCTACTCATTTTTTGTGAAACTGTACATTTCATAGGATTCACATGGAATGGCTTAATACATTTATATACATTTTTATTTTTCCTCTAAATTGTATACGTTTTCGTAAGATTCACATGGTATGAATTCATATGAAATTGCCACTTTGTGAAATAGTTACTTTTTCATCTGAGATCGGGTTGGATGGACCAAGATTTTTATATATAAAAACTAGTCGATACTGATTAGCCAATAAACCATGTTATGGCAAATAATAAAAAAATTGTTGATATTAAAAATCTATTATATTTTGTCTAATTAAATGATAATAAAAAAAAAAAAAAAAACTAAAATCTACAGTCAGTCAACAAAGTGTGCTGAATGTATGCATCATAGTATTAAAAATAATGTTTGAAAAATGGACATTCATTTTGATATTTGCTGCATTTAACACAGTTATTAAATTATTAGTGTAAGGGTTCATTTTAATTCACTGTTAGATGAGGTAATCTAAATGCAAAAATCATGAGTTGCACAATTAAATATCCAATATCTAATACCAGCCGATAACCAATATGGAACGGATATATTGTGCAATCTTTTCATGTACTTTCTTTGCTTCCTGTCCAATTCTAAATATAAGCAAGGATATCACTGCTGAATGCTCATGGGGGGCAATGTATACTGGCGAAGATTTATTAAAATTTCATCCTAAACAAACACAGTGCACAGATAGCAGCCAATCGCAATGTCATTTTAGTGTAGACCAAACCTGCAGCATCTGTGTTACCAGTCCAAAGCCTTAACCAATATGCTTCAACCACCATGGAACAGAAACCTACTTACAACTGGTTTAAACACGCAATGTGACTAAAAGCTAAATTAATCAGCTTATTAATACACAAATGCATAAGGATTGACTCCGCTGCATGATTCCCATAATCAGCAGAAACACATGGAGTGTGGCATATGACAGTTGTGCTATGAATGAACCTTTGTGTGTCTGTGTGACATAAACTCACAAGACAGAATACGGATCATTACCCTGTATATGAGCCCTTTGTTCCCTTTGTTTTAATACCGGACTCCCTTCTTCCACTATGTCCTTACATTCATTTCCTCCCCACCTGTTGTGCGATAAAACAGGAACAATACAAACTTCCACTTTAACTTGAAACCTATCAGGGGACAATCCTGAGCTGTAATGAGCAGATGAGAAAAGGGGGCTTGTGGAGGAAATTATCAAATAGACAGGAGCTCCAATTTTAGAACTACACGGAAATGAATAAAAAATTCCTCTGAAATGCTTTCCGGTATTCTTTCTTTCTTTCTTTCTTTCTTTCTTTCTTTTCTTTCTTTCTTTCTTTCTTTCTTTCATTCGTACTTTTAGCCTGAAGGGGTATGTGGAAGGCATATGAACTTCAGTATAACTTTTACAGCACAAATGTATCTGAATGTAGACCATCTGCATACTGAAATTTGCAGGTTGCTATTAATACTGCAGTTCAAAACTCATTTGACAAACTTAAAAATTAAGGTTCCAAAAGGGGGTTTTCATAGAGAGCCTTTCAGTGGACAGTTCTTAAAAGAAGCGTATTTTCTTAGAACATATAATCTAGAAAAAATCTGCTCATTGAAAATTATCATTTTTAAAATGAGAACCTTTACTTTTAAGAGTGTATGACATTTCCATACTAAAGAAAACATTAAATATACTTTTGAACGCTGTAACTCATGAACTTAACGTTAATATCACATAGCAACAATTGATAAGACTCACAAGACTGTCAAGTCTAATGGTGCCAGACTTGTATGTTTCCCAAACGTGTAGCTGCCTGTTCCGGAATTCACCCAAACTCCCTGTAGAATTAACACTGACTACAGACAGACAGACTGACAGCTCCAAAGGTCAGCTCAGCTTCCCTGGGATCAGTCAGTGCACGAGCTATGAGGTCCAGCCAAAGGAAATGAACATTACCTGTTGATTTTGAGAGCGAATGCTCTCCGCTCTGACGCTGGCAGAGAAGCCATGCGAGTCTGATATCAGTCCACGCAGAGCCGCGGAGAGCAGGACGGAGCGGGGAAGATCGCTGATGGCATCGCACGCCTCATCTTCGCGGTATCAGTGGCTTTGCTGGGCGGAAACTTCCGCATTTTAACTTCAACCCAAACAGAGTGGATTTGAGAGAGAGAGAGAGAGAGAGAGAGAGAGAGAGAGAGAGAGAGAGAGAGAGAGAGAGAGAGAGAGAGAGAGAGAGAGAGAGAGAGAGAGAGAGAGAGAGAGAGAGAGAGAGAGACTACTAAACGATGTTATGAAGATTAAGGGTGAGTGAGCTTGATAAACAAATGGGTTTAAATGGGTGACGACAGATAGCAGGACATTAAAGTGCCAGTTTACGTGAATATGAATAACCCATGGCTAGATATAATTTTATATTCATAGTTTAAATAAAAATATTCATAAAATATGTTTAATAAAATATGTTTAATATAATTTTAGTATACTTTATAGTATACTATAGTTATTGTGTTATCTGACGAATAAGTGCAAGTCTGCAGCCAAACCCTTGACACTTGGTCAAGATAAGTTCCTGTATTGTAAATTAGCACAGCTGCGACCCCTGCCGACCGGGAATTGCGCTGCAACAATACTACAGGCTACTTGTATTTAAAGTTACAATATATTAAATTTTTGCATTAGAATATCCAAAAACCACTAAAACAATGTTATATATTTTGTTGGCTTGTGTACTTGCCTTATCCCAAATGTTTACAACAATGTTTAAATCCAAGGCATCTGCAATTTTAACCAGTGACACGGCCCGTGTTATTGCGTCATCTGTCAATGGCATTATATCTCCCTACCCTCTGTCGGTAGAAACCATGGAAACATGTGCTTCCTGAAAAAAATGCTTAAGTTTCAGTTGTAGCGTCAAAACCGGTGATCTCTGGTAGCGTCTAGCAAGCCACTGTTGTTTGTTTTGCTCATTTGTGATGTACCAGAATTATTCATTATTGTTTGCTGCGGGTTCTGCAAAGATAACCCCATAAAGCGAAAATTGGTGTGGAGGTGAACACGATGATCCGTCACTGTGTCATCAAGCTACGTCTTTGTTATTGCTTTGAATAAGCCACATCTAGCAGTGAAACATACCGTGCCTTTAAATGCAGAATATAATATAAGTCACAACATGTAATTTTTCGCCGATAGAGGTCGCTTATTCAAGTCGCTTATTCAAGTCGTAGCTTGAAACAATAATTCGTTTTCTGTCAATAAATGTATCCAAACAGTTGCTCAACTGTCTAATAAAACAACTTATATACAAACCTGATTCCAAAAAAGTTGAATAATTGAATAATAACAAAAAAGTTGTGAATAAAAAAGGAATGCAATAATTTGCAAATCTCATAAACTTATATTTTATTCACAATAGAATATAGATAACATATCAAATGTTGAAAGTCAGACATTTTGAAATGTCATGCCAAATATTGGCTCATTTTGATTTCCATAGAGCTACACATTCCCAAAAAAGTTGGAACAGGTAGCAATAAGAGGCCGGGAAAGTTAAATGTACATATAAGGAACAGCTGGAGGACCAATTTGCAACTTATTAGGTCAATTGGCAACATGATTGGGTATAAAAAGAGCCTCTCAGAGTGGCAGTGTCTCTCAGAAGTCAAGATGGGCAGAGGATCACCAATTCCCCCAATGCTGCAGCCAAAAATAGTGGAGCAATATCAGAAAGGAGTTTCTCAGAGAAAAACTGCAAAGAGTTTGAAGTTATCATCATCATCTACAGTGCATAATATCATCCAAAGATTCAGAGAATCTGGAACAATCTCTGTGCGTAAGGGTCAAGGCCGGAAAACCATACTGGATGCCTGTGATCTTAGACGGCACTGCATCACATACAGGAATGCTACTGTAATGGAAATCACAACATGGGCTCAGGAATACTTCCAGAAAACATTGTCGGTGAACACAATCCACCGTGCCATTCGCCGTTTCCGGCTAAAACTCTATAGGTCAAAATTTGAAGTTCTTTTTGGAAAACTGGGACGCCATGTCATCCGGACTAAAGAGGACAAGGACAACCCAAGTTGTTCTCAGCA
Source organism: Paracanthobrama guichenoti (assembly GCA_018749465.1). Taxonomy (NCBI): domain Eukaryota; kingdom Metazoa; phylum Chordata; class Actinopteri; order Cypriniformes; family Gobionidae; genus Paracanthobrama; species Paracanthobrama guichenoti. The sequence continues at coordinate 15,523,263 of CM031950.1, forward strand.
CTCAGTTCAGAAGCCTGCATCTCTGATGGTATGGGGTTGCATGAGTGCGTGTGGCATGGGCAGCTTACACATCTGGAAAGGCACTATCAATGCTGAAAGGTATATCCAAGTTCTAGAACAACATATGCTCCCATCCAGACGTCATCTCTTTCAGGGAAGACCTTGCATTTTCCAACATGACAATGCCAGACCACATACTGCATCAATTACAACATCATGGCTGCGTAGAAGAAGGATCTGGGTACTGAAATGGCCAGCCTGCAGTCCAGATCTTTCACCCATAGAAAACATTTGGCGCATCATAAAGAGGAAGATGCGACAAAGAAGACCTAAGACAGTTGAGCAACTAGAAGCCTGTATTAGACAAGAATGGGACAACATTCCTATTCCTAAACTTGAGCAACTTGTCTCCTCAGTCCCCAGACGTTTGCAGACTGTTATAAAAAGACAATTATTTTCTGTTTTTATTCACAATTTGTACAGTGTCCCAACTTTTTGGAATCGGGTTTGTATTAAAGTGTCTTTGGTGTTTCCATGGTTTCTATAAAATAAAACCGGAACTGGAGGGTAACGTGGGTATGATGTCATTGATAGGCAAGCACGGACATGGTCCATATCACTCGTTAGAATTGCTTATTTCTCTGGATTTAAACCATTTAAACATTATTGGAAACTTTTGGGATAATGTAACTACACACATCAACAGAATATATAACATTGTTCTAGTGGATATTTTAATCCAAAAATCTTACATAAGGTGCCTTAATTTAGCTTTTTTTTTTTTTTATTATTAGCTTTTGTAATTTCTATTAGTTTTTTTTCTTGTTTTAATTTTAGTACTTCAACTTATTTTATTTAAGTTAATTGCCAAGCAAAATTAGACTTTTTTTCTTCAATAAGCATTAAATAAACACCAAAATATTATATATATATATATATATATATATATATATATATAATATATATATATATATATATATATATATATATATATATATATATATATATATATATATATATATATAATATAAAAAAATTATTTCAATTAAGCTGTTGACTGCTGGGACAGGAAGTTTATCAACTTATATTTTCCGTATATTTACGAAAAATGCTGTGCTATGGTTGGTGCACGAGTTTTGCTATCAGCTATTCTGATATTTATACAAACCGTATATACATTTTGTGTTAATTGTCACCATATTTAAATTCATGCTTTATTTTATTAAGTTGTTTGTATATTAAGTTAACATTCAACCCATTTTTTAAATAGGAACTCTCACTGCAAGTCAATGCGCAGGTCGGACCGTGATTACTGACACACCAGCATATCGCCCTCAAAATATTGCGTTTTTTTATTTATTACAAACTAGATGACATATCTCACTCCGCACGTCACGTTTTAAAGGAATACTTCATCTAACAGCTTGTGTTTCGTAAAGTGTAAGTTGTCTTTCATTTGTGTCTGTAAGCTTCGACATGAATGCATGGCGCTTGTAGAGGTCTAGTAGTACCAAACCGCACTGTATTGACAGCCAAAATGACAGCACATGTGACTCTAAAATCAACGTTCTGATCTGTCAAACATGGAGAAATCTAATATGAATCTGATTTATGTTCGACCTAACCTGAGTAGTCTTATCACTAAAGAATGAATGTCCTATCATATGCATTTATATGTAACCTAATTTAATCTGAATACCAATTTGTGTGTTTCTCTGTTCTCATTAGTTCAAAAGATCTCAGTAATGGAGGAGGAGGATGAATGTCCGGAGTTAGTTCCCATCAAAGAGAAGCCCACTGGACCAACAGCTCAGATTCCTGTTACCATTATCACTGGATACTTGGGTCAGCTTTTAAGAAGTGACATAAAGGATAGATAAAGCATACCAAACCCTTTTTTTGTTTTGTTTTTTTACTTAAAAATATAATTAATTTATAGTATTAAAGTTAAATATGATCTATTATACGCACACACAGTTTATTATATCCTTAAGTAGAAGATACTATCATTTTACTCCCAGTGGCTTAACTTTATTTCTCTTTTCTTATACAGGTGCTGGGAAAGACGACACTTTTGAACTACATATTAACAGAGCAACATAATAAACGAATAGCTGTCATACTTAATGAATTTGGTGAAGGTAAGTTATAAAATGATGTCTTGATTTTTTTAATCTGTCCTGACTGTCCCTCTGGATTTTTCACTATCATGACCAGAAGAGGGCAGAAGATATATTCCATATGTCCTCATTCAGTACAGTAGAGTAGTAGGACCTTAAAGGGATAGTTCACACACAAATAAAATTTTTGTCAGTTACTCACCCTCATGTTGTTCCAAACCTATATGGGTTTCATTCTTCTGTTGAGCACACAAAAAAAGATATTTTAAAGAATGCTGGTAATCAAACAAGTTGATGGTAACCATTGACTTCCATAGTACGGAAAAAAATACTATGAAAGGCTATGGCTACCGTCAACTGTCTGGTTACCGACATTCTGTAAAATATTTTCTTTTGTGTTCAGCAGAAGAAAGTAACTCATACAGGTTTGGAAAAACTTGAGGGTGAGTAAATGATGACAATTTTCATTTTGGGGTGAACTGTCCCTTTAATGCTTGTGGAGGACCCACATTTCCATTGTGGTTTTCTGTGCGATTTTGTCTCTTTAACATGTTTATCTCTTTGGATGTTCCATAAATATTTTGCCAGACTTTTGGTCATTTGGATCATATTCATGAACAGCCTGATCAAAAGTGCAAAGATAGTTGACCAGATAACCAGCCCAGAGATTGTAATGTCAGACTGCTTTGCGCAGAAGATACACAGAGGTTGAATCTGTGCTGTGCTGTCCTGCAGGCAGTGCTCTGGAGAAGTCTCTAGCTGTGAGTCAAGAAGGAGAGCTCTACGAAGAGTGGTTGGAGCTGAGGAACGGCTGCCTGTGCTGCTCTGTAAAGTACGGCCATTCAAATACTGGGACTGTCTATAAAGTATATGTGTGTGTGTGTGTGTTTCCTGTAGTTGTGTGAAGAGTAAATATAGTTCCATCTGGACTACACAACTATTGTTGACTTAAGATGGATTAAGTGTAAACCCACTATTTCTGCTTGCCCATTACATTCCAGTGACAAAATAACCTCTCTTGTTATTCGTCCTTGTTGTAACTACTCGGGTTTGTTTGATTAGTTTGCAGGTCAGTTTGACCCACAACACAAAATTGAGCTTTTGGAAATACTAGTTAATTTTGTGACAGTTTCTCATTTAGGTTCTCATTTTCTCAATTTCGGACGATTTTGGTGTTTGCAGGGTTTTTTGGTGTTTGTGAATTTCGTGGTTAACCTCAGCTACACAGACCCATAATAAAAAAAATAAAAGTTTCTCAACTACTCTCTGAGGGTATTTAAATTTACATTACCCCAAAGAAATGTACACTGCGTTGAAGGCGTACATTTTTATCAGTTCAAGAATGTTAATATTGCTGTGAATCGAATGCATGATTTTGCTAGTGAAAACACACACACACACACACGTTGTGTTTTCATGTTTTATGGGGACGTTCCATAGACGTAATGGTTTTTATACTGTACAAACTGTATATTCTATCCACCTACACTAACCCTACCCCTAAACCTACCCATCATAGTAAACTTTCTGCATTTGTACATTTTCAAAAAACATCACTTAGTATGATTTATAAGATGTTTTCCTCATGGGGACCAAAAAATGCCCCTACAAGGACAAGGATTTCGGATATTGCCATCTTTGTGGGGACATTTTGTCCCCATAATGTAGGATTTACCAGGACACACGCACACACACAATTGTTAAAATACTATTTATAATATTTATTATATAATATTATATATATTTATTATAGAAATATTATACTATTTATAATATTCATAGTTTTTAAACTAATAGTTATACAGTTTTTTCACATGTTTATTTTTGTTGTAGTGTGTGAGAAGTATATTAATATTAAAAATTTACTGTTTTTACCAGATTTCTTTTTTTCATGAATTGTATTGAATCCAATACAACAAAAATTGTATCTAGAATTCAAACAATACTGGTTATAATTACCAATCATTATGAAAACATTATATAACTACTGCTGTGTAATAGAAAATAATTGGTATACTACCATTCAAAAGTTTGGGGTCAGTAAGAGGTTTATTTTTGTTGTTGAATAAATGTATGAAGAAGACTTTTATTCAGCAAGGACATGTTAAATTGATAAGGGACAGTAAAGACATTTATAATGTTACAAAAGGTTTCTTTCAAATAAAAGCTGTTCTATTGAACTTTCTATTCAGTCAATCAATCCTGGGGAAAATGATCACCTGTTTTCAACATAGGTCATATTTTTTCAGCATAGATAATAATAAGAAATGTTACATGAGCATCAAATTGACATATAAGAAAGATTTCTGAAGGATTGTGTGATACTGAAGCATTTGACAATATATTCAATTAGAAAAGTTATTTTTAAATGTAACAATATTTACTATTTACAAACTATTGAATGGTAGTGTGTACTTGCATATATTAAATAATGTCAGATAATAAAATTTCACCCCTTGCTTTTACAGAGACAATGGTTTAAAAGCTATTGAAAATCTAATGGAGAAGAAAGGAAAGTTTGACTACATCCTCCTAGAGACAACCGGATTGGCGGATCCAGGTATTTCATGTGCACCATCTTCCAAGAAACTTCTTTGTAACGAAACAAATCAATTGTTCAAATGTTGTCATCTGTTATCATTTGTATGGGTGAGTTCTATATGTTACATGTTTTTAGATTATGCAATATTTTATGGCTTAGATTTAATTAAATTAAATTGTAAAGAGTTAATTAGTACAGGCAACCCACCTTGTCTTAGTCCTCACTAGAATTTAACTTTTAAATGTAAAAATGTTTTACTTTGCAAGACAATTTAGACATCTTTGTGAATAGGGATTTTCCTCATACATAGCAAAAAGCTCTATAAAGCAATTGAGAGTGTAACCAAGATCAATGGAAAGGCAGGAAGGGTCAGCATCTCTGCAGCCAGACTGTGTACATGAGTGACAGATGTCAAGGGCCAGTGCTGTACAGGACCCTCAGAGCTCAGACACAAGCCCCTCTTCACTGCTCTGCACTGTCATTGGCTGAGACAGGCCTGTCACTCCTGGGGGCCTCAGGGGGATAAGCCCCTCCCCTTCGACAGAAGATGCTTGTGGGCTGAATGGGTTATGTTTCTGATGTCTTTCAAGAACATTGCCTTCATTACACTTCCATCAAATATTTATAGTGCTTTCTTATTCTACCTTGACATTTTGACAAAACTCCATTATGTGTACAAGATGGCCTCAAATTGTAACATGAAACTGTGAAATAACTTTTACAGAAAAAGTTGGAAAACATGGAAACAAACAAAATTTACCTTGTAGTTGAAAAATTTTAAGCCATCCATAAAATTTAGTTATGCATTTTAAAGTGCATACCTACACCCACAACCCGTTGAAGTTGTGTTTCAAGGCAAGAAAGTGTTCAATAACTTGATAACTGCAAAACCTATGCTAAAATAAAGCATAGAATATAACAAATAATTTTTTGCCACACCTTTCAAAGCTGAGTGCCATTAAACTACATTTTGCATTATTTTAGAATGATGGGATTTTTCCATTGTACACTTACAACGAATAGTAAAATAATTATAGAGATTATATATAAAATATATATAAATGTGAGTTTGTACAATTGATTTATCTATTTATTCATGTTTTCCAAACCAGGAGCTGTTGCTTCCATGTTCTGGGTTGATGCAGAATTAGGGAGTGATGTCTACCTGGATGGTAAGATCCCAAACGAATAAATGCGGCCTCGGATGAAGTCATTAATGGTGTGCCTGTCAAAATAATGTTGTTTCCTCATCTCCCACATAGGTATTGTAACGGTTATAGATGCTAAACATGCAATGCAGGTAATGCTGATCCACATACTAAATTACTTCTGCGAACTGATATTTTGAAGTTTGTTTGTTTGTTTGTTTGTATTATTCTTAGTAACACACATTTTGAATTGATGCAGACTTTAATTATATGCATCAGCTTGTGTTGTTTGCAACCATAAACAGCTGACGCTAGTGAACTATTTTACCTTTTAAAGGGATGGTCCACCCAAAAATTAAAATTCTGTCTTTAATTATTCACCCTCCTCATGTCGTTCCAAACCCGTAAGACATTCATTCATCTTTGGAACACAAATGAAGGTATTTTTAACTAAATCTGAGAGATTTCTGTCCCTCCATTGACAATCCACGCAACTACCACTTTGACGCTTCAAAAAGTTCATAAAGAGATCATAAAGCGAATCCATATGAATTGAGCAGTTTAGTCAATTTTCTAAAGAGACACAATTGCTTTTTTATGATGAACAGATTGAATTTAGGCTTTTATTCACATATAAACATTCATCAACTCGCAATTCAGTTATGGTAAACGGAAGCCCAAGCATATTCGCTTGTGCAAGAACCAATGAGGTTCATTCTTGTGTATTAGGCAGGTTTGGTTGAGCTTTTATGTTTGCTGATCAGTTTAGTTTATATGTGAATAAAAGGCTAAATTCAATCTGTTCATTGTATAAAGTGATCATGTCTCCTCAGAATATTTGGACTCAACTGCTCAATTCATATGGATTCATTTTATGATCTTTTTATGAACTTTTTGAAGCGTCAAAGTGGTAGTTGCATAGCTGCCAATGGAGAGAAAGCTCTCAGATTTCATTAAAAATACCTTCATTTGTGTTTCAAGATGAACAAGTCTTACAGGTTTGGAACGACATGAGGGTAAGTAAATTACTTATTCATTTTTGGGTGAACTAACCCTTTAAGAATGATTTGTTCTGATTAATATTATCTATAAAGTTAACTATTTATTGCACATTGGCATAAGATATATTTTACATTTTTAAAAGCAATAAGCCACTCAATGCAATTTTACCTTGGTTAAAGAGGTCATAATCAGTCCATGAAAATACATCAAGCCGTATTGCTTTATTTGAAGAGGTAACAAACCTTTTATGTTTGTACTTTTGTATACAAGATGATAAATATAATAGGGATGTACCGCTTTTACAATTCTGTCAGATTATTATTTTTATTATTATTATCGAGCAAAGAAAAACTGTCCGTGTAAACATTGTGTAGTACATTTATACAGAGTTTATTAGTAGATTCAAGATTCAAGATTCAAGAGTTTTATTTGTCACATACACAGTTATATACAGAATATACAACCGGCAGTGAAATGTAAACAGGTCCGCTCCATGGACAGTGCAAATTCACAGTTAAAAACACAAGGAAGAAATTATAATAGAAATAGGATATAAAAAAAAAAGTACTATCTATATATATATATATATATATATATATATATATATATATGTCTATATCTGTAGAATTATAAATAATCAAGTCAAGAGAAAAAAAAAGGTAACAAATAAGGATAAAGTGGAATAAAATAATTGAAGTAGACTTTGCAGTGAGTAAACTGTAGACTTATAAATATGTGGTTAACAAATGTATAAAGAGTATAATGTGCAAACAGGTTTATGACAGGTTGTTACACAGTAACAACGAGAACAGAAAGTGCAGTGCAATGTCAGTGTATCGATGTTTATCCTGGACGTGAAGTCACGTGATGTTAAGTGACTGAGTTCAGGAGTCTGATGGCCTGGGGAAGAAGCTCCTCCTGAGTCTCTCAGTTTTGGCCATCAGGCTCGGAAGCGCTACCAGATGGTAGCAGCGTGAAATGAGGGTTTGCAGGGTGATTAGAGTCCTTGATGATCTTGGTAGCTCTACCTTTGCAGCGTTTGGTGTAGACGTCCTGCAGAGACGGAGAGCTGACCCTGAGATACGCTTCGGATAAGCGCACGACTCTTTGCAGGGCTTTGCGGTCATGACTGGTGCTGTTCCCATACCACGCTGTGATGCACTGAGTTAAAACACTTTCTATCGCCCCTAAATAGAAAGTTTTCAGGATAGCTGGTGAAACCCTGAATTTCCTCAGCTGGCGCAGGTGGTACAGTCTTTGCCTGGCTTTTTTCACCTGTGTCTGAATGTGAGCAGTCCAGGTCAGGTCCTCGGAGATGTTTACTCCCAGGTACTTGAAGCTGCTCACTCTCTCTACTGGTGACCCGCTGATCATGAGGGGGAGTATGTCCGTTGCTGTCTCTTCCTGAAGTCCACAATCATTTCTTTGGTCTTGCCAACATTCAGAGAGAGACAGTTGTCCTGGCACCATGCTGTTAGATGCTCCACCTCGTCCAAGTATGCCGTCTCATTGTTGTTGGAAATGAGGCCCAGGACAACAGTATCATCAGCAAATTTGATGATAGAGGTGGAGCTGTGTGTGGACAAACAGTCATGCGTGTAGAGAGAGTAGAGCAGGGGCTCAGGACACAGCCCTGTGGAGCTCCCACACTCAGGGTGATGGAGGTGGAGGTGGACTGGCCTATTCTCACCACCTGAGGCCTGCCAGTGAGGAAGTCCTCAATCCAGTGGCAGAGAGAAGGATTCAGGCCGAGATCCAGGAGTTTGGAGGTTAGCTTGGTGGGAACTATGGTGTTAAAGGCTGAGCTATAGTCAATAAATAGCAGTCTTACGTAGTTCCCACTTTTGCTGTCGATGTGAGTGAGGAGGAGTGGAGGACATGAGAGATGGCATCTTCAGTCGATCTATTGGGACGATAGGCAAACTGAAGAGGGTCCAAAGTGTCAGGAATGAAGGCGCAAATGGTGTTTTTAATGAGTCTCTCAAAGACCTTCATGACTATAGACGTGAGAGCCACTGGACGATAGTCATTTAGGCAAGAGGGTTTACTGTTCTTAGGGACAGGGATGATGTCCCTAAGAACATGTTATGTCCCTAAGATGTCCCTAAGAACATGTTATGTTTACTTGGTCTCTACAGAAAAAAAAACATGTATTTGATATTAATCTTCAAATATCGTATCCCACTGAAATATCTCCCCCCTTGCCGTTCCTCTTCACACTTCAGGCCGGGAGCAGGACAGTGGAACTGACACCTGGATAATAGGCTGCTATTTAGTGGTGTCAGTCTTGGCAAGTCAGTCTTTTTATTGCAGAGGTGGCACCTCTCAGCACTGCGGCCCTCTGGGGTGCTGTGAGTGCCTGTTGAGGTGAAGACAGGGAGGGCTTGATAGAAACCGAAGAAATAATGGATATCAAGGCAAATCACTCTAATAGGCCTGTCACCCTTTGTCCTGCTATTTCATTGTCACTTGATATATTCATCCGTATAAGAGATGCTTTAGGGTGTGGGGGCTCAAGTGAGGTGTCTTCTCTCAGGGTTTGACTTGCAGACACATGCCCATCAGGTACCCTTGTTTTGCTTGATCTCTGCCAGTCATTTTGAAATTTGTGCAGACAGATGATGAGGCTTGTCTCGTTCCCAGAGCTCAATGTTATTACATATTGAACACAGACAATGAGACATCCCTCCTTCCAGTCAGCAGAGACGACTGGCAAGAATGAAATAAATTGGATTGTTTTCAGTATCCTGGAAATTGGATTTTGTGAGTTTGCATCTTGTAATCGCAAACTTGTCAGTTTGCTCATCGGCTCTGATGATAAAGATATATTGTCAGGAAGGAAGCTGTACAGAACAGAAGTGTTAAAGTATGCAGAACCTAATGAGGCATTAAATGTCTTATCGTTATATTAAATATTAATAATGATAAAGTTCCAACTTTTATCTTATCTATAAAAAAAGAGAAAAAGTTGCTGCTTAAATTAAGTACAATCAACTTGGTTGTTTAAGTCATTTCAACTTAAATTGCAGTACAAACTAATTGAATTTTTATAATTTATTTAAAAAAGTTTGCTTTTATTTAGTTAAAGCAATGTAAAAACATATGCTGTCATAATTATTGATCATATAATGTTTTACAGTGTAAAGTTAACTGTTGATTGCACATTGGCATAACATACAGTATCATTTACTTTCTAAAAGCAATAGGCCACTCAGTGCAATTTTACCTTGGCTAAAGAGGATGTAATCATTCCATGAAAGTACATCAAGCTTTATACGTAACAAACCATTTATGTTTGTACTTTTGTATGATAAATACAGTATAATAGGAATGTACCATTTTACAGTTCTGATTATTATTTATTTATTTTTGCTCAAATAAATAGTTTTAAATGCTACAAGTGAATTTGGACATCACATTATAATGTGCACTATGAAAAATGGATAAAGATGACATTTATATTGATATAATAATTTAAATGATATAAAATTATATTCAGCTGAGACCCAATAAGGTGCTGATATGTTGTGCATCACTGAAATATAATCAAAATATAATGTATTTATACTAAAACTTGTATGATTCAAGAAGGTTTGTTGTTGTAATAGCTGTTTTGTATGTGTATGTAATCATTCTGTCATGTCCTTGTCTTGTAGCATCTAACAGAAGAAAAGCCAGAGGGTCTTATCAATGAAGCTGCCAGGTAAAACCGTATTTGATTCATTAATATCCTCCTGAGACCCAGCCATAGACTTTTGTCCTCTGTAGAGGACATTATATTTTAGTGAAATTCTCTGAGACCATACATATCACATTTTAAAGGGCTTCTCGGAGATACCAAATGTTTGGAAGTTTGACCATGACAATTCCCTCTCCTTGGTCCCATTGACTGAATGACCGAATTTAGCGCGCTTAAGGAAATATGATATCATTTTGTAATTATCATTTAAATCTGACTCATTTTTGTAACATTTGTAAATAAGCATCTCCGACATCTCAAAATATTTTCAAATCAGAATATAAATTTCTGTTATGAAACAGGGCATCGATTTCATACGCCTCTGTAGAGGACACCAGGGCTTTTTTATCAAGCATTTTGGGAGACACAACAAATTAATAGAGAAAGAAAATATATATCAATATTTCAGATATTCAGATATTATAATGAAAATGTCGCCACTCCCATTATTACAGTTCTTTTTCATTGCATGTTGCCCTGAGAACTCATTATTATGCAAATTAGATGCAATGTATAGATACATTGTGTCGAATATATAATATATATATATATATATAATATATATATATATATATATATACCCATTTATGTCCATGTTTACACTTATACTGTATAGAGTAAAATAGTATATCAAATCATTCTATTATATCTTTCATAACATAGTTAAGAATCATCTTTATACAATAGTGTCTTTTCATTTTCTTAATAATTGAGTCCTGGTGGAGGACATAGCGTAAAATATGAATAAAACATATTTTATCAGAAAGATTTCTTATGCTCCAAACAATGTTGTGACATAAAAAAGAGCTACATTTACAAATCTTTTTCCCTGATTCTCAGGAGGATATACAGTATAAATATGATGTTTGAATAAATATAATGTTTTATAAATGTTTGAAGTGTTCGTCATTACAATAAATAAATGATTATGCATCATGCAGTTCTATAAGAATCCTTACTTCCCGTTTTTTTCCCCAGTCACGCCCAGATTTTTATGAGCACCTCTTGTGTGGTCTTTCAAAATACTATTTGTGACTGTTATCTCTATTAAACATTACAGCTGGTGCTAATGTTTGTGCAAAAACATATCCGATTCCAGCCCAGCTCCCTCCACCTCACCTGCTGCGGCCGGGGTGTTTTTGTTGGGGTTCGGAGGCATGTCGGAATGCTCACAAGTGTCAGAGGCCATAAAAACCGCTTCTGCTCTCTGTTTATGTTTTCCTACCACAAAAAATGGTGGCGCCTTTTGAGTATGGCACGAACCATGCCACCCACACATGTCTCAACAACAGGCAGGGGGATGGATGAAACACAACAAAGAGTGTTTACACACTTACACACACACATTTAGATACAAAGGGAGAGTGGGACATTAAACACGAGCAATAAAGAGAGTGACAAAAGAGAGAGAGAATGGGACGAGTTGTTCTCGTACTGTATTGTTCTATTGATGTATTATACGACTGTAATCACACATACTTGCGTACAGCAACTGTAGATGCACATAGAAGCAATTTGTTTTTTATGACGAATAATCCATATGCGACCCTCTGAGGTGTCGCCTGCCTTTGTCGCGTACACATTTAGGAAAGATGGGCAGCATTTGTCAGGTGATTGTGAATGGTGCTGAATTCTGCTCTCTTTTTTTAGGCAGATAGCTCTTGCTGATCTGACCATCATCAATAAGACCGATCTAGTGAATGAGACTGAACTGGTGCAGCTCAGAGATACGGTGAGGTGAGAACTGTCAACCTTTATATTCCTATATTCCTTTATGTTCTTATTAGGGATGTACTGATATTAAAATTCTTGCTGATAATGATTTTACAAGTGGTCGATATTGAAATGTTATACTATTATTTTGTTTAAATAATTAAAAACAATGCTGACAACCAAAATCAGTCTAAATGCTACGTGAATTTGGGCATCACAACGTTATAATGCACTGCATCCAAAAATGGATATTCATTTTGAGATTTGCTAAAGATTACATTTAACAGTGTTATGAAATTATTGATTTAATAGAAAGCTAAAAAAACAAACCAAAAAAACAGCCTTTATTTGAAATAGAAATATTTTGTAACATTATAAATGTCTTTACTATCACTTTAATTTAATGCATCCTTGTTGGAAAAAAAGTATTCATTTCTATTTTTTTAATTTGGTAATTTTTTTAAAGATCTTACCCCACACTTTTAAATGGTAGTGTATCACGGTTTCCACTAAAATATTAGGCATCACAACTGTATTAAACCTTGAAAATAATAAAACCAATTCTTGAGCTCCAAATCAGCATATTGGGATCATGTGACACTTAAGACTGGAGTAATGATGCTGAAAATTCAGCTCTACCATCACAAGAATAATTTATATTTTATAAAATATACTCAAATATAAAATAGATAAATTACATTTGAATAATACTTTAAAAATTTGTTTTTACTACTAATTGTTTTAATACTGTATTTTTGATCAAACAAATGCAGTATTGATGAACATGAGAGATTACTTTTAAAAAAAAAAAAAAACTGAAAATTCCTAATTATTGTTGTCTCCCGTGTATGTTATTCAATAGATTCTGGTGTCTGTCTTTATTATGTCACAAATGTATTGTGGTGAAGACATTAACATTTTTATTCATAATAAGTGGTGCCTGCTTGGGCATATCACTTTTATTAGGGTTAGGATTTGAACCCCTAACACAAAGTATTAAACTTTGCAATTTTGAACTTTTTACTATTTTAAGCATATTTCTTAGAATTTTTATTTTTCATGGTGAAGAATAAAATGGGCAAAGTACCTTTTTAAGAGGTACTTGATTCATATCTAGGTACCAAAATATCTTAGAGTATTGAGGGTTTACTCATTTGACTTTCAGAAACACCTTGATGACCACATAGCCGCGTCCTGGCAACCAAACATAACTCCTTAGCATTGTAATGATATTGAATACATTGAAAATGTAAAAATCTAGTTGTAATGATAACTTGATAGATGTCTTTGAGTTTGTTTTACGTGTGCTCTGTCTTCTTCATTATAGATCAATAAATGGGCTCGTAAAGATTTTGGAGACACAAAAATCCAGGTGAGGATATATATGCAGAAACATGCACTTTAACCACCAACGCAAAACATGCACTTTATTCTGATCCATGGTAAAAAATGCTGTATGTTTTTAAGCCGTATCAAACTTTCTTTCTGCATGCAATAAATGTCTGTCAAGATTTTAAGACCTGTAATCTGATATGTAAAAAAAAAAAAAAAAAAGAAAGAAAAAAATTCTAAAAAATCTTCAAAAATAATCTTACTGAGCCCAGACTTGAACAGTAGTGTATGTTCAATCATTTTCATAAATTGACCAATGAAAAAAGCAATTTTCCAGCATTTTTAGGCTTGTCCTATCATTTAAGGCACTGATTATCTTCTTATATATTCAGAACATCAAAGACAGACAAAGTATACAAGTTAAGTGTATTTTCCTTTCTCATAGGGTTGATCTGTCTCAAGTATTAGATTTACATTCTTTTGATACCAAAGATGGCACAAGGTAAGTGTTTTTTTTTTATTGAAGAATACTTGCAACAATTACAGTACTTGATGTACTGTAAGTATAGTGGCGATTCTGTTCACCAGTATTTTTTCCCAGAGGATTTTGTGCATCCGACAAAGATCAAACACTCCATTAGCTCATGCTAATGTTGATGACTTACACAAAAAATGAAACACCCTTTTTAAGAGTAATTACAGTAAGACAGAGTAAATGTGAAAGGCTCGGCCCAGCTGCAGAGGATTATAGCCGGTGTCTGGAGTAAAGGTACTGAAGCACTTCCACACAGACTGCCTTTCAGCCCCGACTGTGGCCCATTTGCCCCCCTGAGCACAGGCTGCTTGTCTGGGATGACCCCCCTCTGGTCTGCTGTGTGGTACTCCCAGCCCGACGAATAATCCACAGAGCTACGTTTGCCCTCCCCGAGGGGTCAGAGCCCACTCTCCCGCACCCTTGCGCGCTTTCTTCTTCTTTCTTTCTGTATTAAGCTCAATCTTACTGTTACTAAACCCAAAAGCTCCTCCGCATCACACCAGCATCAGGATTAGGGGCCGGCAGCGTAGTCAGACCCTTTGAGAGGTTTTAGCTTAGACTGTACAAATGTCTGATGCATTTGGGTATGTAAGAGGATGTTGTATGTTTATTGAAGGTATTTGACATCAATCAATGTACTTGTTTTTACATTTAAATGTCTTGAAATCTTGTGTTCTGCAGATTAGCTGAAATGCTGCAGCTGGTAAAAACAAGCCAACCACATCTAGACAAGGTGAAGATGACTTGTTTTATGACATTTTAAATTGGTGTATTGAATATTTTTCACTTCTGAGTAAAAAAACAATCCAGCTTCTCTTTCTACAAGGATCCTCTAAGGGTCTGTTTAAACTAGGAGCTTCGTTTAATGTTAAATGTTGTCAGCTTCCTCCTATCCTTGAACCAAACTCTCCATAGGAGCTCTTATTATTAGATGGGTCACTTTCCCGCATCCACCCAGTCTGTCCCACCCTCCCCCTTCAGAGCCAAGCTTCACTGCTCTTTTCATGTAAATGAGAGCCCTGTTTTCTCTTGTTATTCCAAAGGAAAAAAGGAAGTGTGTAACTTTTAGCACAGACAAACAATGGTTTAACTATCTGCAAAGGGCCCATGTAACGCCTCGGAGAACTACAGTAGAATGGGTGCAAAAGAAATTCATTCAAGTGTTGTACTGACACTTTTTAAAGACTTTATTAGAAATGTTTAGGTGTACAAACAGAAATGATCCTTTGATAAATTTCTGCTGCTGATTTTGTTGCTTTTTGTGGCATAACATCCACTTGGTAGCACAACGAAAGCAGCTTTCTTTCTTACACTACCATTGAACAAAAGTGACTGTAAAGACATTTATCATGTTACAAAAGATTTCTATTTCAAATAAATGCAGTTCTTTTAAACTTTCTATTCATTAAAAAGATCATTATAAAAGGCATCACGGTTTTTAGCATTGATGATAATAATTAACAGATCAGGATATTCGAATGATTTCTGAAGGATCGTGTGACGCTGAAGACTGGAGTAATGACGATGAAAATTCAGCTTTGCATCACAGAAATAAATTACATTTTAAAATTCAAATAGAAAACAGTTGTTTTAAATTGTAATATTTTACAATATTACTGTTTTTACTGGTGTCTTTTTCAAAAATAGTCTTACCAACTCCACACTTTTGAATGAAAGTGTACAGTACATTTGTCATTTCACTTGACTCGTTTGAAAATGTTGAATGTTGAAATGATGCTCCCTTAATGCTTGGGATACTTTATTTCAGAGTATGCTGACTATAACATTTGAAGTACCTGGCAGTGTGTCAGAAGACCTATTAAATATATTCATTCAGGTACAAATACACCATATGGAAGCATATAAATAAAATATATTTACAAAATGTCTTAAAAATGTTGAGAAATAAAAAACTTTTTTTTCTCTGTAGAATCTCCTATGGGAGAAGATATTTAAGAACAAAGCAGGATTGGCAATGACAGTTATCCGGTTAAAGGTGAGGATACATCTGTTTATTCTTTCATTATTTCACCCACCAAAATGTCAAATAATCATGACTTGTAAGAAAAAGCATTGCCTTTGTATATAAACAATACATCAGGTACAAGTACTATTAATATTAATCAAAACTGTTCTCAGTGTAAATGATGTGTGTTGTGGTAGGGGATCTTCTCCATCCAGCAAAAACAGAAGAAGGTGATGTTGCAGGGGGTCCATGAGCTTTATGAGCTGGAAGAGACTCCAGAGTTCTGGGCAGATCACGAGGCAAGACTCAACCGACTCGTCTTCATAGGTGAGATCAGACCGTCTACAAGTGCTTCCAGATATTAAAGGGATAGTTCACCCAAAAATGAAACATAGCCCTTGATTTACTCACCGTTATATTTAAAAAAAAGTCCTGGCTCTTCCAAGATTTATAATGGCAGTGAATGGCTGTTTCTGTTTTAAAGTCCATAAAAAGTGCATGTATCCATCATAAAAGTGCTCCACACGGCTTCGGGGGGTTAATAAAGGCCTTCTGAAGCAAAGTGATGCGTTTGTGTAAGAAAAATATCCATATTTAAAACTTTACAAACTGTAATGTTGTATGCGAGTTCACGAGTGTGGATTACTTTTATTATGGATAGATGCACTGTTATGGACTTCAAAACAGAAACTGCCATTATAAAGCTTTTTAAATATAACTCTGATTGTGTCACAAACACCTAGGATGGCTTGAGGGTGAGTAAATCATTGGCTAATTTTTATTTTTGGGTGAACTATCCCTTTAAGATAGAATGCCTTTATAGAAATCTTTGTAAAATGCCAAATGATTAATCTGCCGTTTTTTTCATTGTTTATTATGTTTCAAAATTGTAACATTTACTCTCTTCTTACTTCAGGTCGCAACCTTGATGGCGAGATTCTTAAGGAAGAGTTCATTTCAGCCGTGTCAAGTAAAGACAGCGTGGAGTAGATGATGCCTGACTGAAATTGTACACAATCTACCAGGCCACGTATACAAACCATACAACACCAACAACCTCTATCTGTGAAATCGCTGAAAATGCAGCTGTTTCTGTCTGCAACCCACAGGGACTTTGCAAATCCTGCTACAGCTTAATAGGTGCTTATCATGCTCCATAATGTTTTAAATGAAAAAGTGTTCAAATCTGACACTTATTTCTCTCAAACGTGAAGAACATGTACTAAAAATCTTTTAAGCATCTCTATGCCACATTTCAACCAGTAAAAATCACTTGACATGTCTTAAACACATTTTATTATCATTTTGTCTGAAATTCGTTATATTTTGGAACTAGTGAAAAACCCATAGTCTTTATTTTAAGACTATGTCGTTATTTAAACAATTAATTTGGGTGATCAATTACTAATCATTTTAGGCTTTTTCACCAGTGTAAAGTGTAAAATAACAGTAACCAGTTAAATAAATGTAGTCTTGAGTTACTTGGCTTACGTGTTAAATTTGTGTCCTTTTTTTAAACGCGAGAACCATCTTTATAAGCACCCACTTAACACTTTCTGTGATGAGGTGAAAAATGGCTATTTAAAAAAACATTGGGAAAATTGGTTGGCAGGGTTTACTTTTTGTCGAGTGTCTCCAGTGGAACATACATTATGATAACTAAGCAAAAGATGATAAATTAACTTTTAATGTATACATTGAATGTTGTGTTAAATGAAACATGTTCACAAAATATGCCATACATACATTGCTTCACTAATTTATGTTGCTCTAATATGTCATCTATTATAACATAATTTAGTGATGTGCTAGCAGCTGCAGTAAGAATACTTGAATACAATTTATCACACTGTAAATTATTTGCTGAATCTTTTTTCACACTTTGTGTTATTAGAAACCTTAATGTTAATACAAACACTATAAGATCAGTCTGTTATTAATGAATGCTGTAAATAGTTAGTTTACACAACTTTCAAGTGATCATACATTTACATGCATCCACTTCCACACCATCCACAGCTGAGGAAGTGGACGGTGGGCTCCAACCCTTTCATTTGCAATTGAGATGACTGTGAACAGTTTTAACACATATCCGCGCACAAGAAGGTTTGCTTTGAGGATTGCTGCGTTCATTCATGCCCTCCAATAAAACTCGCTCCTGGCCTGTAGGCTAAAGCCGCGCCGTTTCCTTTTTGATTCTGATGTTGATAGGCTCGTTTACCGGCATTCTTCTTTCAACGCGGGGAGCCGGGCCACGGCCATTTTCATGGTCACACCACCTGCGGGTATCTTGAGGTGACAAACCAAACGAAACCCAGGGGGTATCGGGAAAAAATCAGTCTTTTAAACCGGTAGTTAGGCGTGGTGTGAAAATTCACCATCACACATCCCAGCTCCCACTGCGCAAACCTGCTTCTGAATTACAGAGGAATCCTAAAAGATCGAATTACGTGTAGTTGTCGTAATAAAAGCTTCATTGACGTGACGCTTTTTTGTGGGATAAAAAGCAACGTTGAAAACACTATGTATAATAAAAATTACATTATTATTAATTTGGTTTGTATTTATTTTTGATCTTTGAAATGGGCTTAAAGAGCATGTCAGTGTGGTTCAACCGTCTGTACATTAACATTAGGCCTATGTAGCCTATTAAAATAAAAACGGAATATTTTTATTTTAAATATTATCACAGTTTGAACACAAAGCCAATGTGGCATAACTAAGAAACGCATTTTGTTGTCCCAAAACGTAACAAATAACGTCACAAAAATAGGCCTATTAAAATAAAACATTGATGGGGCCTAATAAAATACATAGGCTATTGCGTTATTTTCTATTTTCATAGTTTATTTTCTACACGTTTTCTAGCCTATAAGCGTTTGTTTGTTTCTTTCTAAATATGTGTTGGCATATGCGTTTTAAACATCCATTATGCATTTAATAAGTATCAATTTAATATGTCATACTGAAGGATAAGTGTTTTTTAATATTAGCTATAAGGATAAAAATGTCTCATTAAAAACTCAAAAGTTGATCCTATATCAAAGTACTCTATATTATTAAACATGGCTAATACACTTTTGTTGCTGCACAGTATCAGTAGTGCCCATACAGATGCTCTAATGCGAACTGTTTAAGCAGGTCAAAGCCCCCCACACCTGCCTGCCTGTCCTGAATCCCTGTGGTGACACTCCACTCCTATTGGTCTGACCATCGGCGGACCGAAGACAGAATGCGTGTGGCCTCTCATAAATAGCCCTCATTTCCATGAGTTCTGCAAACCGACCACAACCTTCATCAACCACAAGTCGCGTCCAGCACATGATTTGGGGTCTCCAACCATGACCCTTACACAGGATTACGAAGAAGTGCAGCGTACCCCCGTCTCTTTTGAAGACGATGAAATAAACATCGTTGGAGGGGACCACAGTGACAGCGACCGAGAGTATTTCATTATGCCTTGCAGGGACCCCGCGGAGGTGGATCACTCCGGGTCCGAGTCTTCAGGAGAGAGCGAGAGCAGCTTCTCCACCACGTCCGCTCCAAAGCAAACCTCCGCCGTCAAGCCTCCGTATTCATACATCGCCCTCATAACCATGGCCATCCTCCAGAGCCCGATGAAGAAACTCACTCTCAGCGGCATCTGCGACTTCATCAGCAACAAGTTTCCCTACTACAAGGAGAAGTTCCCTGCGTGGCAGAACTCCATTAGACACAACTTGTCACTCAACGACTGCTTCATCAAGATCCCGCGAGAACCTGGAAACCCGGGGAAAGGGAACTACTGGTCCTTGGACCCTGCGTCTGAGGACATGTTTGACAACGGCAGCTTTCTGCGCAGAAGAAAAAGATTCAAGAGGAACCAGCCCGAGTTCACCAAAGACAACCTGGTGTTCTACCACCCAACGTTAAGTTATCGAGCATATGGGCGACCTTACTGCGTTTCTGGGCCGGTGCCAGCCCAGGCTAATCCTATTGGATATTTGCCAGTGCCGGATGGCATCATGGTGCCCCCTCCATATTTCCAGTATCAGACTCTCAACATTAAAGTCCAAGAAGCTCCTGAAATCCAGCAAAGGCCCGAGCCCAAGACCCAGAAGTGTTCGTTCAGCATCGACAGCATCATGGCTAAATCAGCAGCGTCTCCTCACAAAAACTCTCCTCCTCATCTCACACCTGACTACAGTTATGTATTTCCCAGGCCAACATCATGTGTGACTCCAAGTTTGCTACCGGTGCAAACAAGGACTCCTCTGCTCAAGACTGTTCCTTTCACAGAAACTCTGCGGATGGTGTATCCTCACTGTTGAACTGTCTGGGGGAAAAAAACAAACTCTTGTCATTTTAAATAGGCTTGTAACATAAGATATTTCTGTCATTGCTCTTATATGATAGTTTTAATGTAAATAAATAAATGGTAATATATTTGCTAGTCCTGTAAAGTGGATGTATTAAAATACCTGTTTAAATAAACCATCATTGTCAAATTTCAATTATGAGCTCTCATTATTCGTTCTTCTTCGGTTGCAATGATCTCGTATCAAAGTTTTCAGAATGAAATGAAATGGCAAGTACGTTCTGCTCATTCAATTACTTGTCCGATCCAATAAAGCCCAACGCCTGGCTATTTTTGGATCGCGTTTGAGAAAAGTCTTGAACTTTGAGGAGCTGCAACTCTTAAAGGACTGCAAAGGAATGCGCGTTGATTAGAGTGCGTACTGGCCTACAGATTTCCCTCTGTCTAAAATGTTATGTCCACTAGATGGAGACTGAAGCTCGTGAAATCAGTCGCACTCGATACATTGATTTCACGAGCATTCCGGTTTAGACGTTGGATCGATTATTTCGATTAATTTGCTTTACTTTAAATAGTTATCACTTTGTCAATGAATGCATTTTAACAGTCAATTATGCATCATAAACAAATAGTTGTCACACTTTAAACTCAATAGGCTAGCCTGTATTTATCACGGTAGGTTTATTTTTTTAAATTTCTGCAGGCCTATGCCTTATTATTATTATTATTATTATTATTATTATTACAAAATAGTTAATGTAACAACGATAATGCAAAAGGTTGAACACAAAAATATCAAACCATTGTTTTGGCCAACAACAACAAAATAATTAAAAAGGTAACATGAAACATGTGACAACTTGCCCCAACCTGACGTTTATGAATAATATCCTTGTACCCAGAACACAGTTCAGCCCTTCAGTTAAAATGTCTAGTTGGCTGTTGTTTGAATAGCCTAAATCTCAGTGGGGTAGAATTTTGATTATTTTTTTATTTTTTTAGTCTGGAGGACAGATTTCACAAAATTATTGTAATTTAAGAGGGTTTTGAATTAGATGTTTGAAACCAACAACACAAACCCATTGCTATAGAAAACACAAAACTGGACTTTTGACTCAAACCCTGTAGTTACTGAGAAACAGCTCTTGTGCCTACTCTTCCTTATCCCTTATCTGTTTTTGGCATTGGAAACTTTGGTCAGTTTATTATTTCTCTCATTCCCTGTCTTCTTGTTTAATTACATTTGTGCGTGTGGTCCAGTGTGCGTCAGGTGAGAGCTGCTGGTGCAGCACGGACAGTAGAGGCGTCCGATTACACAGCAACACACTGTCACTATTCGCTCCCCCACATCATGGGCTATTTTTGTCCAGTGCGTTAGCTCATTATATAGAGTTTTCTTCTACCCTCCCTGCCTTTTGGCAAGCAAACGTGCGCGTGACAGTTCGAGAGAAGACTCCCGGTGAGCGCAGTACCTTATCTTGCAATCTTTCTTTCCCCTTTCACCCATTTATTCTGTATTTTGCGCCACTACACCACGGTTCGTCCCGGTGCGATGAGAAGACAGCTGTCGTACACTAGTTTTCCAAAAAGGCGTCACGGGACGCGTCTCAAATAATCCACTCCGACTGAAGCTCACTGCTCGCTGCCTCCGTGAACTTCTTCTGTTGCTTTTGACGAGATTTAGAACTTTTTATCACACCTCATTAATTTTTTACTACCCCAAAGCTTTGCAGAAGATCATGGAGACTAATCCTATACCAATTTTGACTATCCAAACGACCCCCTTTGACGACCAGAGACCAGGGACAAATGGACTGCGAAAGAAGACCGCTGTTTTCGAAAGCAAAAAGAACTATCTTCAAAATTACATCCAAAGTGTGCTGTCCTCCATCGACTTGAGGGACCGTCAGGGATGCACTATGGTGGTGGGTAGCGATGGAAGATACTTCAGCAGGGCTGCAACTGAAGTCATCGTTCAGATGGCAGCGGCCAACGGGGTAAGGTGGTGTTAATGTTTGATTTATCTTATGTAGGCCTGGATATCATGGAGTTTATAAAGGCGAATAAAACTCTCATGTATGTGTTTTTAGTTCACTATTATACATTTTTAGTTTTTATTTATAAATGTTATCGATTTCAATATACATTTTTAAAAAAAAAAGCATTATTTATTATTTCCTACTAAACTTCAATTTTTTTAGTATAATTAAAAATGTGTTTACTTATTTATTGATAAATATTTTAGATTTTCTAGTCTATATAATAAAAATGCATTTATTTATCAGGTTTTCTGATCTATATAATCAAAAATGTGACATCAGTAGATGAATTAAAGCCCCTTTTTATATAAATGTTATGGATTTTCGGTTCATAATAAAATGCATTGTTTGTTTGTTTTGTTTATTTATTTATTTCTAATAAACTTTGTATTTGTTTATTAGGTTTTCTGACATATCAAAAAGGTGACATATCAGTTTGATTAATTTAAGCTCATTTATTTATTTATCTGATAAATATTATAGATTTTATTATTTATTTTTTTGTTTATTTATTTGTTTCCTAATAAACTTGATAGATTTTGTAGTCTTATCTAATTAATTTTTTTATTTATTCATTCATATAAGTTTTCTGATCATCAAAAACGTAACATCAGCTACATTAATTAAGGCCCATTTATTTATTTATTTATTGATAAATATAGATTTTCTAGTCTAGATAATAAAATGCATTTGTTTATTTATTTCCTAATAAACTATATAGATTTTGTAGTCTATCTAATAAAAACTGAGTGATTTATTTATTTAATAGATTTTCTGATCTAATCAAAAAGGTAACAGGCCTATTAGTTTGATTATTTCTTTATTTTCTCTGATTTTTATACTGGCAATCAAAATTATTTACTTATTTATTTACCAATTAGAATATTCATTATTATTAATGTTTTTGTTATATTTGAGTTATTATAATTTCAAGTGTCTATGAAAAATGCACAAGTTCTATATCATGATTTGTTGTATGTCTGTGGACATGTTTAGTTTCATGATTCAGTATAACATGACATGGATTTATACTCCAAACGGTTACATCCGTGTTTATATCATGTTTAAGAGTTAAACGCAACAAACTGAGCGTATAATGACGAAAGTTTTAAAGCTAACTCTCTTTCCTGGCCTGGTCAAATCCTGTCTTATCTGTTGTGCCATCTCTCCCCTGCACACTCTTCCTGGAGAGCCGCTGTTTCCCTTGTTTTGACCTCTCATTTTCATGTCCGAACTGCGGGGAAACCCAGAACATATGGCCACGAGCCAAGATGCTTCATCAACTCTGTTCATCAACCTTTATAGCATATTTTATTGTGCTTCTAAGATATAATGTTTAGTTCAGTCGGCGCATAAAGCCTGAAGTCATTGTTTTGATGCTCTAAATACTGTTATTCCCTTTATATTATACAATACAGCCACACTATTCCTCCCTCCTTAAGTCTCTTTCTCTGTATCAGTGACATTCTTCCATACAAACTCGGTAGCTCTCAGAGACATGATATACAGACGTTGTGTATCCAAAAGCATGCAGCACCTTATATGGATAAGCTGTTCAAAGAGTGCTGGGAATACAGTTCACACTCATAGAGCTTCAACTAAGAGATGCATGAAAAAGCGACAGGATAAGCAAAGCATCAGTGAGGTATTTAATTAGCATATTAAAAAAAAAAAAAAAAAAGGGTCAGTGCACTTACTCATCATTATAAATGCTTGAGTGAGAGATGCCAAATAACTCACTATTAATAGAAAGTGGCTGATCTTGTAAAGCTTAATGAGTCACAAAGTTGCTGAGATGTCTGAGCTGCTGTCTTGTGAACTAGAAAGACGGAAACGAGCAGTATCTGTCAATATTCAGAGCGCTTGACAGATGAGGATGCAATTTATGGAAGCTAGAATTGCATGTCAGGTCTGCTTTGAATACTTGGGCATTGTTAGCCTGTATTGCAAGTAAACCCTGCACACGTATGTTTAGTTTTGTCCCTGAGTCAGCTCATCAATCCCACAGGAATGAGCTACCAGACAGATGTAGTTGTTGATCTGGTATGCAGCAGTAGCCATGACTGGCGCCTCTGAAGGGTGCAGGTTTAAAGCCCACCACATAATGTTATGATGACCCCTGGTGAAGGTCTGGAAGTAAAGAGGCTATTCAGGATCTAAAGTACACTTTTACACTTTTCATTTACAAAAAATATATGACTTTCGTTATTCTGTGGGACATATTTGTACTTTTTTTTTTACCCCTAGAAGGTTAATTGTAGTGCTTTATACACCGATCAGGCATAACATTATGACCACCTTCCTAATATTGTGTTGGTGCCCCTTTTGCTGCTAAAACAGCCCTGACCCGTTGAGGCACTAGACCCCTGAATGTGTGCTGTGTTATCTGGCACCAAGATGCTAGCAGCAGATCCTTTAACTTCTGTAAGTTGCGAGGTAGGGCCTTCATGGATCGGACTTGTTTGTTCAGCACATCCCACAGATGCTCGATTGGATTGAGATCTGGGGAATTTGGAGGCCAAGTCAACACCTCAAACTTGTTGTTGTGCTCCTCAAACCATTCCTGAACCATTTTGGCTTTGTGGCAGGGCACATTATCCTGCTGAAAGAAGCCACAGCCACCAGGGAATACCGTTTCCATGTAAGGGTGTACATGGTCTGCAACAATGCTTAGGTAGGTGGTACGTGTCAAAGTAACATCAACGTGGATGAGAGAACCCAAGATTTCCCAGCAGAACATTGCCCAAAGCATCACACTGCCTCTGCCGGCTTGCCTTCTTCCCATAGTGCATCCTGGTGCCATGTGTTCCTCAGGTAAGCAACGCACACCCGGCCATCCATGTGATGTAAAAGAAAACGTGATTCATCAGACCAGACCACCTTCTTCCATTGCTCCATGGTCCAGTTCTGATGCTCACGTGCCCTCTGTTGGTGCTTTTGGAGATGGTCTGACCCAGTTGTTTAGCCATCACAATTTGGCCCTTGTCAAGCTCGCTCAAATCCTTACTCGTGCCCATTTTTCCTGCTTCTAACACATCAACTTTGAGGACAAAAGTTTCACTTGCTTCCTAATATATCCCACCCACTAACAGGTGCCATGATGAAGAGATAATCAGTGTTATTCACTTCACTTCAGTGATATTCAGTGGTTATAATGTTATGTCTGATCAGTGTATTACTACTCTAACTAATATACACATTTTTACACTTGCCATTTCAAACCTATATAACTTTTTTTTTTCTTCTCTACACCCAAAAGTTTTAAAAAATATTTTTTGGTTTTTTCTTCATTGAGAGTCAATGGAGTCCAAAACAACATTAGACTCTATTGACTTTCAATGTTTGGGGAAAAAAAACTGAGATAAATCAAACTTCACACCAATGAAATCAAAACTTTGTTTTCAGATAGGACGTCTTGTCATTGGACACAATGGGATCCTGTCCACCCCAGCAGTCTCCTGCATCATCAGAAAGATAAAAGCCAGCGGTGGGATCATTCTCACTGCAAGCCACAGTCCAGGAGGCCCAGGAGGAGACTTTGGGATCAAATTCAGTGTCGCTAATGGAGGTGAGAACATTACAGAGACACCCTGCATGAAAGCACCTTTCAGAATGATAATGGTGTCTATACTTTAAATTTGTAATATTATAATATCAGCCTTTAAGGGAATCACTATGCCAATGATGTCATAACCTCAGCTTAACGTTACCTTTTTGTAAGCTGTCATGAACAAATATTTACAGAAAACAGAGTGAAACCCAAGAGGAAATATCTTCTCTGGACATGTATTGCCATAGATTTTGTTTAATGTTTTTGGAAGAAGTCTCTTTTGCTCACGTCAATCTTCAGTGTCACACAATCCTTTAGAAATCAGAAATCAAATAATAAACAGTTGTGCTGCTTAATATTGTTGTGGAAACTGATATTTTTTACATGATTATTTGATGAAGATAGAACAGCATTTAATTGAAATAAATTTTTTTATAACAATGTAAAGGTCATTCTGTCACTTTTGATCGATTTAATGCATTCTTGCTGAATATGTGAATATGCATCATGATGCATTATAGCCTATTTTAGATAGATACACCATCTTATTGTCATTCAACATATTGTTTTTGTTGTTTTAATATTTGTTTTGTTGAAATTTGCCTCTGTTTCTTGTTCCCAGGGCCTTCTCCAGACACAGTAATGGATAGGATCCATCAGGTCAGTCGCACACTAGAGGAATACGCCATCTGCCCTGACCTCCACATAGACCTGTCCCGCCTTGGCCGCCATGACTTTGACTTGGAGAACAAGTTCAAGCCCTTCAGAGGTGAGCGGTATAAACTTACTCCAGTGCTTTCATTTACTGTTATCACAAACTTCAGGTTTACACTCATATACTGAACATAAACATATTCTTTCTCTGTTTTCCAGTTGAGATTGTGGATTCAGTCGAGATCTATCTAAACATGCTGAGGGGAATTTTTGACTTCGGTGCCATCAAGAACTTGCTGACAGGTCCAAAACAGCTGAAGATCCGAATAGATGCCATGAATGGAGGTAAACTCTTGTGGACAGTTGCAAATACCAATATGCAGATTTCTGACTGTATGTAGAGTCAATCTTCATGTCGTCTGTTTCAGTTATGGGTCCATATGTCAGAAGAATCCTATGTGATGAGCTCGGGGCTCCAGCTAATTCTGCTGTTAACTGTGTCCCTCTGGAGGACTTTGGAGGCCAACACCCCAACCCTAATCCTGCTTTCGCCGCACCTCTGGTGGACTCCATGAAGGGGGGAGAGTTTGGCTTCGGGGCTGCTTTTGACGCAGATGGGGTGCTTATCTCTTATCATCTGACAATCATTTACAGAAACTTTATCAGAATTATAATCAGGAAAAGAATCAAGGCTGTTTAACAAAATCATTGCATCTTTGTCAGGGTCTTGTTTTGATTGCGGTTCTTTATTAATATTTATCAGTTTTATCTGTTTTCATTCCATTTTATTTTTTGCTATAACTATTTCTACATATTGCAAACAAGTGAGAAACTGGAAATGCTGTTCATACTATTGAGAAAAAATGCTTATACACTATTGTTCAAAATATTTTTTTAAATGTTTTTGAAAGAAGTCTCTTATGCCCACCAAGGCTACATTTATTTATTTGGTTCCCAAGAAACATTTCTTAGTATTATCAATGTTGAAATGTAAATTTGTTTCCTCAAAACCATGATATTATTTTCTCACGATTCTTTGATAAATGGAAAGTTCAAATGTACAGCATTATGTCTTTACTGTGAAACAAATCTTACTGTCCCAAACTTAAATGGTAGTGTACGTATTCTTCATCCTTTAAATGATACAGCATCTGTTTATTTAATACAACAGATCAGTGAACAATACATTTATATCAAGTAACCTACTTTTTTATAAAAAATAAGATGTTGCTTGTTCAGTCAAATTAGGACAGAACTAACTGTTGTATAATGTTGGCTATGTTTGTCTTATGTACAGGATCGTTACATGATTATGGGTCAGGATGGGTTCTTTGTGAGCCCGTCAGATTCACTGGCAGTGATGGCCGCAAACCTCTCCTGCATCCCTTACTTCAGTCAGAGAGGAATCAGAGGATTTGCCCGCAGTATGCCAACCAGCACGGCCATTGACAGGTAAGAAAACCGTGCTAATTTACAGACTGTGAAAAATAAACCTATTTTTATCCAAAGAACATTCACAGAAATGTAGGTGTTATGATATATATGATACTGCTGAAATGCCATTATTCACAGACATGCTGCAGACTTCTGAAATGTACAAGTCATCAGCAAAAGTTGCTCAAACCACTCATCTGATAAGAACGTACTATTAAACCTCTCACAGAATTACCACATGTTGAGCTTTAATTTTTGAGCTTTAATGGATATTGACAGTCTGTATTGTATTGTATATAGTTCACCCAAAATGAAAATTACAGTGTGAGGGAAAAAATTTAAGTTCACAGTTTTAGTGTCAATACTACATTAAACTATACACCGATCAGGCATAACATTATGACCACTGAAAGGTGAAGTGAATAACACTGATTATCTCTTCATCATAGCACCTGTTAGTGGGTGGGATATATTAGGCAGCAAGTGAACATTTTGTCTTCAAAGTTGATGTGTTAGAAGCAGGAAAAATGGGCATGTGTAAGGATTTGAGCGAGTTTGACAAGGGCCAAATTGTGATGGCTAGATGACTGGGTCAGAGCATCTCCAAAACTGCAGCTCTTGTGGGGTGTTCCCGGTCTGCAGTGGTCAGTATCTATCAAAAGTGGTCCAAGGAAGGGACAGTGGTGAACCAGCGAGAGGGTCATGGCGGCCACGGCTCATTGATGTACGTGGGGAGCGAAGACTGGCCCGTGTGGTCTGATCAAACAGACGAGCTACTGTAGCTCAAATTACTCAAAAAGTTAATGCTGGTTCTGACAGAAAGGTGTCACAGTACACAGTACATCGCAGTTTGTTGCGTATGGGGCTGCATAGCTGTAGACCAGTCAGGGTGCCCATGCTGACCCCTGTCCACTGCCGAAAGCACCAACAGTGGGCACGTGAGCATTAGAACTGGACTGTAGACCAAATTTTACTAGGGATCACGGAGCAATGGAAGAAGGTGGCCTGGTCTGATCAAGTCCGTTCCATAAAGGCCCCACCATGCAACTTACAGGACTTAAAGGAACTGCTGATAACATCTTGGTGCCAGATACCACAGCACACCTTCAGGGGTCTAGTGGAGTCCATGCCTCGACGGGTCAGGGCTGTTTTGGCAGCAAACGGGGGACCAACACAATATTAGGTCATAATTTTATGCCTGATCGGTGTATAATTTTGAATATAATGTATAATAATGTAATGGAGGAATATCTATGGTTCCTGATAATGCCAAATGTCTTATTTTACCAGTAAAAAGGGGCCTATATTATTTTAAATGTATCTAGTCAGTGACTGAGTACAAGCATATTCATCTAAAATAAATGTTTTTTCAGCTTTGGAATCATGATTTTTTATTTTATTTTATTCTGGTGTCAACATTAGGACAATGCATTGGGTTACCAGCTCTAAGTCCAAGCCTATACATTTCCACCCCAAATGTAATACCAAATGTAGCATTCTTATCAACAGTAAAAAATTTTGTTAACCTTTTACCATATGTCTTGGAGTATCATAATAATATTGCATTGTGAATTCAGTATCATGATATGTATCGAATCGTGACATGAGGGTATAGTTACACCCCTATTAATCATGTACTTACAACCGATTTGCTTGCCTTGCACTTGTATTCAGTTCACTGCCAAAAAAAACTGGTTGGTTCTACTTAGTTTTAAAATCATTTCTCACTGCTTTCAAGCATTTCTTTTCTTGAGTTTCACATTTGTTTGTCAAAATAAGAGAGTTTAAGCTGTTTAAAGAAAAGCCAGTCAACTCTCAAAATAATGAATAAGCTGATGATCAGGAGGAAATCATCCATCAGGATCTTTCCACTATTTCGGTTAGTTTTCTTGTGCAAGACACTGAACGGTAAAAGCATTAGTGATGGGGCCAGAGGTTACAGTGTGGAGACTCACTCCCTAAGAATAACAGTGTAAGCTCAACCCTGCTCTCCTGTGGACACCATTCACCCCACTAAAAATAACTTTCAGGGTGCATCATGCTAAAGATCTGTCTGCTCTGAGACAGGATCTTGTGCTATGAGAAATTAATAGTGATTTCATACAATTAGATGATATTGGTTAAATGTAAAGTATCATTTTGGGGGTGTTAAAATACTTTTTCCTATCCCATGTAGTTTCTAGCTTATTTTGTAGCTCTGTGGTGCAAAACATTGCCCAGTCTGACACAGCAACAGCTCAACCAATGGTGTCAGTTGGGGGCGGGGTTACCTATTTTGCTGACCAATGGGGAACAGAGTGTTCAGAAAACCTGTCTGAATACAATTCTTATTTTTTTCAGTTCTGTTTGACATTCAGCCTACACACCTCAGCTTTCAAATTTGTTTTAAAAAATAACAATACCATCTTTACTGGTCCACTTCTCTTCTATGCATTAAGCTTGCAACTTTCAGCAATAACGTGAACCTAATTGATATTAAATGGCCTTATTAAAGGGATAGTTCACTCAAAAAGGAAAATTCTGTCATCATTAACTCACCTTCATGTCGTTCCAAACCTCTATGACTTTCTTCTTTGAAACTCAAAAGAAGATATTTCGAGAAATGTCTCCGTTTTTTTTTTCTTTCTTGTCCATTCAATGGAAGTCAATGGTAACCTTAACGGTTTGGTTACCAACATTCTTCAAAATATATTCTTTTGTGTGTTTCACAGAAGACAGAAAGACATACAGGTTTGGAATGACATAAGTATGAGTAAATTATGATGGATTTTAATTTTTAGGTGAACTATCCCTGTAATGCTGGCAGTCAAATAGGAAGTGATGTTATTTAGTGCACCCAATCAGTCATTAAAAAGAGCCAGAAAGTGCTTATTGTGTCATAACACCAGAATTAAGTGTGATTTCCTTCCATCAATATTGTTTTTGTTCTGTGACTCATTATTCACTTCCTGCAGGCTTTACAAGGTTAATTCAATGTCATTAACACACTGTCAATGAGACTTTAACTACCGGTGTGGCTAAGATAAAGAAAGAGAGGTTGAGTCTACATTTGGCCTGAGTTTGTACCTTATGAAGTATAGCCATAGCTAAGCAGAGTGTCATATTTTCCATTCTGTAAATGATAGTTAAGTAAGAATGGGTGCTCCCAGCCTAGAAACAGTTCTAGATTGTTTCCTTTTTCATTCTCTCTTATGTTGAAGTCACCCTCCAAATTTAAGCTGTTGCCTTCCAGGCTAAAGGTGCGGTCACTTCATGTTACATTCACTTCCTTTTGATCGCATGCGACCGTGGCAGCATGGAAACGACAGGATATGTGCAGTAGTTTTGGTTTTTGCAGCATACTGAAGTAAAGGTTTGGTGCACCTGGTCCCAGATGGTGGACCAGTGGTGGATGGATGGATGGATGGATGGATGGATGGATGGATGGATGGATGGAAGGATGGAAGGATGGAAGGATGGATGGAGGACCTGCAAAGACTAATGTAGTAGTCACTGAATTTTTGGCTCAATAAAATACATACTTGTGTCTTTATACTGACATCTAATTTTATGGACGTAGCATCATGTCAAAAGCAAATGTTTTCAGCTGCAATGCCATTGAAGAACTGTGATTTGTACATGATAAGAATGTTTTGAAAATGATAAACCAATCAGTAATGTTTTTCCATGTATGCCATCACCATATCATTCTACAGCAATAGTGTTTTTAAATGTATTGCTTGTAAAGTATAAAAAATATTATAAATAATAAATAAATTATACATTTAAAAATTAGAAATTGAATGTAAAGATAAATTAAATTAATAAAATGTTTATATATTTATTATATTGAATTAAAATTAATATATTTTAATTATTTTATTTTTATGTTGGAGCCAGTAAAAAATTGGCAGGACAACTAGAAATGAAATGGAAATAATATGCCAAAAATATGCAATGTTGAGCCCCATTTTATTAGGCTACTGATATGACTGGAGTCTTCATCACATGAACATGCTTTTTAAATGTTCACACACCATACATTTTAATTCACAACACCATTAGGAAAGAGAATCAAGTCAGAAAAGGAACTGACCATATTTAATTAGCCATTGAAATAAATCATAAATTAAACATTTTTACAAGTCCTTAAAAGTCAGATTTTATAGTGCTGGATCTGGTGATAGAGAATAACTCTGTCAATAACTCTCTCTCTGCTCATGAATCTGTATCATTCTGTCCAACTAATCTGAACTGTTTTTCTAAGGCATGAATGTCTCCTGGGGTGTGAGTTGTTGAAGCGAGGCGTCTCTGCTGCTGTAAACCTTTTTAGGCGACGAGCGAGCTCTAGGCTGTGCTGTGTTTATACTGTGGACCTCTCAGGAGTGTGTGTTTGTTAAGTGGCAGTGGAGATAATCTACTGGAGCATGTGTGTGCTGTAGGTCTGGTGTGTGTTTGCAGCTCTCTGTCTTTATATGTGCGCGTATGACTGTGCTTAAGGATGTAAGGATGGAAAGGAAACATCTGCCGTGCTCCCTACACGTGGGAAGGGGAAGAGAGAATGTTTGCTATCAATGTGACCATGCACTGAGGATGAACTGCTGAAATATGGGGAAATTACACACAAGAAAATCCAGTCAAACTGTAACTGCAGTCCAGTGTGTTTGCTGTAACCATATTCTAAACCCATTTAATGATATAAATACATCTGTATATTACATCCTGGGACTTTTCACTGTTTGTATAACTCTGCTCCCCTGTGTTTGCACATTCAGACAAGCTGTCAGTCTGTATGGTGGGGATTTTAAGTGACTCTTTGTGCAGGCAATCGTTACATCAGTAGGTTTGTAAGAGTGAGTAATTGAGTAATTTACTGAACTAATTTGTTCAACAGCATTGATGCATTCAGGAACAAAATAAGCAACTGTCTTTATGGACGAATCATTGAATCATTCACTTATGCTGAGTTCACATTGCACGATTTTCAAAGTGGTCTGATCACTGTTCTTTTCACACTGCATGACTATCTGGGGTAGCATTCAGTTGCTGCTGAGTGCACATTACACGATGGTTCACGCTGCAAGACTTTACAACTCTCGCCGACAACACTGTCCGGTCCGCAAACTACGTTTCACAACCAAACACATGCGAGAAGTGATAAGGAAATAATGCAAGATCACGCATATGTGAGACTGGAATTGTTATTAAAAATGATAGCCCACAAGAAGCTTGAGATCTAAATCATCTGTGCATGGATTTGCAGTGAAAAGGAAAAAAAAAGATTATGGAGGAGGTAATGGTTGGGGAGACACAAGGAGTTCTGAATTGTGTGTTCTGCAAAGAGAGTTGGCAATGTGCTGCTGTTGTGGCTGGTCAAGCAAATGTTTATGCTCTGTTTCTGTTTGATATAACTGTAAATATATCTATTTATGTTTTATGTTCACAACAGCGGGAGAGACATATGACGTTGATGTATGGCGACACGCTACGCCTCTCTCACGCCACGCTTAGTGTTAGTTTTAACCTTACTTACTAGTTTGTAATAGTTGATAATACAGCCTACTGCTGATCCTTTACCACTTACACTGTCAGAAAAAAAAGGTACATCGCTGTCACTGGGGCGGTACCCTAAGGTACAAAACCAAAAAGGTACTAATATGTACCTTTAAGATACTAATACGCACTCTTAAAGTACTGATATGTACCTTTTAAGGTACTAATATGTACCATTTAGGGGTGAGTAAGGTAATGGTGGAAAAAGGTACCTTTTCACTTTTGTACCTTAGGGTACCGCCCCAGTGATAGCACTGTACCTTTTTTTCTGAGAGTGTATGATCACCAGAACTTTATTGGATATTAGACAAAATGTTCCAAAATTGTCTACAACATCCATGATACCTGTGGATATTATCAAAATATCAGAGACCTGGTGAACCGGTACCGAGGGCGATATGGGTGGAAGAGAGGAAGACGCGGGGGACTGCTGGTGAGGCTACGTAACCGACCTACGTGGCCTCCAATAACAAGCATGCTGTTAGCAAACATGCAATCTATCAGCAACAAAATGGATGAGCTCCGCTGCCGGGTTAGTGTTCAGCGAGATCTGGGGAATTGCTGTGTGTTCTGTTTTAAGGAGACATGGCTAATATCGGACTATCCAGACAGTGCCATACGCTTGGACGGCTTCTCCTTATTTTGTTCGGACCGGGCTAAGGACACGCGACTGGCAAGTCGAAAGGTGGGGGTGTGTTCTTTCTGGTGAACACCTCGTTGTGCACTGACGTGGAACTGATCTCCCACTCCTGTTTGCCGTCCCTTGAACATCTTGACATTAAATGTCAGCCGTTTTACTCACCACAAGAAATTCCATCAGTACTCACTGCGGTATATATCCTTCCCCAAACCAACGCCAAGGCAGCCCTGGAGGAGCTCTGCGACACTCTCAACAAGTGTGAGAGGCTGCACCCGCTAGCCCTCTCCATCGTAGCCGGTGACTTCAATCACTGTGCTACTGAAATACTACCAACAGGGCCGTGCACAGACTTTTTGAGGGGCATGTGCTGATACTGAAAAAGGGCACCCCAAGGGCAACTGCATGTCTGTTCACTTACCCCTAGCCGATAAACACTTTAATATTAAACACACGTTAGACACTTTATTTCAACTTTTTAAAATATTTTCTTCATTTTTATTGAAAATAAATGGCTTTCTGATCTACTATGTGATGGGAAAAGGGAGAAGCGAGTTTGGCAAAAGGCAGATTCGAATCTCCGGTCAATTTGCGTCAAAACTGTCAACCATGTACTTAATGCCGCGTTCCAGGCAACCCGTAACCCGTGTTTTTCCAACCTTCTAAGTTACCCATGATAGTGCACTGGAATGGCAGTCAAACCCGTGACTTCCCACCCGTGAACTCGTACTAGATCGATGTACTCCCAGTTCTCTTAACTGACGTCACAGCCCACGAAACAACAATGGCAGTCCCTACGGGTGCAGTGTTTATTAAAGTCGTACACGGTGAGAAATAGACTTTAGGACAATAACGTAAAATAAAAGGTTTAACAGCTTTCTTGCCGTATGCGCCATTTTTTCTCCTCCGTAGGAAAGGAGTAAGCACCTTTGGCGATAGAAATGATTGTAAATGAGCATAAGCCCTGTACGGTCCGCCATGCTTTGTTTACATTTAACTTAGCTAACGTTACCACAATTCCTTGCGCTCAGGCAGTTCGGCGTGACTTTGCCTGGGACGCTACAAAGTCGTTAGTCGTGGTTTGAAGTCGTAACTTACAGGCTCAAAAACCTGCCTGGAATGCAGCATTACCCCTATGCTATTGCCGCTGGAAATAACTTGGTGTCACTCGTAATTTTGGCTGGCCCAACCAGACGTTTGGTGAAACAACAACATTACTTTTGCAAAACCATGTTTTTCTACGTTTATACAAGTGAAGACGAGCGGAGAGTATATAATGCATAGATTCAAAAATTAGCTAGCTAGCGAATACGTGCGTATTAACAGCTTAAACATGAATTAACCATGCGACCATAATATGATTAACGTTAAATGTTAATAAATAAAGTGTATCAGCAATCATAAAACAAATAACACATTTCTTAGAAATGCGTTATATTTTACCTAGGTGATGAGGATCACTCAGTTGCTTTGTGTAAGTTCCAGGGCGCACCTGTGCTTATTTATGATTTTCTGATGGTAAAAACGAATTATAATAGTTGTTGTATTACTTATCAATATATTATTAACATTTTACAAAAGTCAAACTCAAATGCAGTTACGGGGTTTTTGACCAGCGAATGTGTGCAAATGTGCATTTTGTCCGTCATTAAAACAGCTGCATCGCATTATGATTTCATCAACTGTTACAAAGTTTGTTGTAGCTAATGTATATGGGTACTCAGGTTTTCCTGTTGTAAAATACATTTGGCCAAAATCTATTTTTTTTTTTTTTTAAATGATTAAATGCTACTGTATGCACAGGCTAGCCCCCTCTCTCCGGTCCCACGTCTCAGACCTAAAATATGAGCCTTTATAGACAGTGTTTCTTCCATAAAGAAAACACCGTAGCTACTTATTCAAACAAGATGATCTTTATTTACCCTTGCAAGACTTCGTTCAGCTACTGTGGAACTTCAGTTCATTCAGTCACGATAGAGGGGGCGGAGTTATGAGGTTTACTGACAGTTCGAGAATCCAACAAGATTTAGTCACAAGCTTTTTTAAATACCTTTCATTGGCTAAATATTTGTAAAACAGACAGACAGACGTAAAGGGTGACCAATAGCATTGATTTACTGAAGAAGGAAAAAAAACACCACCACCAAAAAAAGGGCACTCCGGAGTGTAAGGGCAAAAAGGGCAGAGCCCTACCTGTGCACGTGCCTGACTACCAACACGTCAGCTGTGTCACCAGAGGCAACAAAACTCTCGACCACTGCTTTTCAACCATCAAGAGAGCTTACAAATCTGTCCCCCGGCCTCCCCTTATGGAAATCAGAAATTGCGTACTGTCTGTATTTGAATTTGAACTTACTTTGTTCGTGACCGTTAAAAAAATGTGTTCTATATATTTTGAATTCGTGTGGTATGAATGTAATCTGGACTTACTACATCTGACATGTTGTGATTATCATGTGGCCTACCAGCATTAGTTGCGTCGATTCACCTCCATTCATAAATCCTCTCCCATGGCCTCATGGGATAGTAAAGTGCAATCGAATGCACACTTCAGAATCTCGCCAGAAGTAGTAGGTCATCTGGGGACATTTCATGTACTTTTTTGCTAATATTCAGACATTCTACTCTGTTGACGTACTGTTTTTCACATATATATTACTGTATATAAGGGAAGTATTCGATTTCGGATGCAGCGATTGAATTATTCACTGAACCGATTCGTTCAACGACACTGATTCATTCAGGAACAAATCACCAGTCGAGGTAATGAAGTGACTTGTGACTCGCCCCCCTTTTTTGCAATTCCATT
Source organism: Paracanthobrama guichenoti (assembly GCA_018749465.1). Taxonomy (NCBI): domain Eukaryota; kingdom Metazoa; phylum Chordata; class Actinopteri; order Cypriniformes; family Gobionidae; genus Paracanthobrama; species Paracanthobrama guichenoti. The sequence goes on from CM031950.1 coordinate 15,560,312, forward strand.
TGGTGATGCTAGTGAAGCAAGAATTACACACTTGATATGAAATTCTATGAATATTTTAGCTGAAATATAAACAGCACATTGTTTGTATAAGCTTAATATTAAGGCATTCTTTCAGTATTTGTTGTTTAACTCTTTTGGTCATTGTCTATGTGTAATACTACTCACAAGATTAGACTTTATAAGGACTTTATAAGTCCTTAAACTATTTGTTTATATTGTAATAAAGCAATTTCAAGCTCTATTGGTATTTGAAGGTTCACTTTCAAAAATGTTTTAATTTACCTCAGAGTAAGGAATGTAAATGGAAATCATTTTAGTACAACTGGTAGTTTATCAATTTAATTAGACTGCCTGTCAACTCATGCTAACATGCTAGTTGATAATTGGGTTTTATTGCCAGATTGATGTTAGGAACAGCTGCTGACTTTAAAACTCAGATGAGCATGTTATTTTCCAACGTTTTTCGTTCTTTTATAGACAGAATTGTTAAAATTCAGTCACACCCTCATGAACACACATGCATGCAAAATATTTCCGATGCAAGGTTAGAGATAGTGCTGCTTGTGTTGGCCATAAATATGAGAATAAATCATCGAAAACAAGTCAACAGGTCAAAGATTCCAGTTTGCTGTCCGTGTGCCAGGCTTTCCATTCTACTTCGTGTCCCCTGAGGCAATAACACTTGTTTTCCCATATTTAGTAATTCCACCCATGAGTAAACAGCTGCATCCTAACTCTCCTCATTTACATCGGTTCCCTGTCATCTGTCCCTTCATCTGATGGGATCTCAGCAACTCATTACCCATAATGCCAGATTACAGTGTCTGAAAATAGTTATGAATCTAGCCAACTATCCAAGATCAACAAACAGAGGAGACTTGTAATTGCGTTCCTCCTCTTGTTTTCTCCTCCTCTTGTTCATTTTCATAGTCATGAATGATTACAGTTCCCAAATAGAAATCTTGCTGTCTTAACAATAATGTAGAATGACAATATTTGTTCAGAAGTAGGCCATATTTTCAGTTTCTGTGACAGCTTGCAGGAGTTTGACAATATAAGCAAGTTAAACAGGTGTAGACTACACACCGATGATTAAAGTGCTGTTTGCTCCTCCAGGCACATGGCTGAATCTCAAAATAAATGTCAGCCAAAATGTCAGCATGGCTTCGTTCTGCTTTTTGCCTTATAAAGACACTGGATTGAGAAGACGAAATATGCAGTTTGATTCATGAATCAGTCCAAAGGTCAGATACTAAATGTACTACCAATGAATGTGTAGAAAGCTGAATGGCAATTACTTTGCTCAGAGTATATCATTATTACCTCGACGTCCATTTTCTTTCAGTCTTTCATTTCCACATATTATTTAAAAATATATAATGCTGTATTATTAGTTTTCCTAAAATATGATACGTGTGGTGGTAATATGACAAAATCTGCCTCTAAAAAATGACTTAAAGCCACAATATGTAATTTTTCGCCACTAGAGGTCTCTTAATCAAAACAAAGGCGTAGCTTGATGGCGCCTTGATTTCGCAGAGCTTTAACGCTAATGTCGTTATCGTTCTTATGCTGCTGACGCCCGCTTTCGCTTATTCCGGTCATGCTTATGTGTGGTAACGCAGCGCTGCTGTTTCAACATATTAGATGCATTTAAGTGTGTTGAAAGTTATGTTATAATGCTACTCTGTACGTTAGCTCTGTGGCTACTATGAGACACTTGTTCACACTGCAGTAAGATAGAATGATATTAGACATGGTAAAACATGGTATTCACGGTAAATCAAGAAACAACAATCATTAGTTTTCTGTCGGTGAATGTATCAGTTGACAGTTGCTCACCTGTCTAATATAACACATAATATATTAAAGCGTCTTTGGTGTTTCCATGGTTTCGGAAATCGAGGGTAACCGGTATGATGTCATTGATAGGTGATGCACGGATACGCTCCGTGTCCTGGTAAAATTGCTATTTCTCTGGATTTAAACATTCTGGGAAACATTTGGGATAATATAAATCCACAAGTCAACAAAATATATAGCAGTGTTCTAGTGGTTTTTGGATATTTGAATCCAAAAATCTTACATATTGTACCTTTAATCTGATTGATAATCTTATTACATTAAGTAACACCAACAAAAGAAGTCTGATAACGATATTGACACAAAGGAATAATATCATTGGAATCACTTTCAGAATGATTTTTTCCTAGCTGATGAATGTTAAAAACAGTGATAGCCAAGCAGAATCCATACTGCTTTAAAGAGCTTGAGCATTTAAAGTGGAAGGTGACATAACTGAAGTGCGCACTGTGGACGCTAATATCGTTATTGTTATAGTTATCTTTATAGTTGACATTCTTTGTGTGTACAGGTCTTAACATTGCAGTGCCATGTAGATGGCCCGTGAGATACAGTCTTTCTTTCAGATTTGATCTTGTCCAAATAAACTCGGCGTAGGATTGCACTGTTGTACTCATGCTTCCTGTTTGTTTGCAGGGTTGCTAAGGCTATGAAGGTGGCGCTTTATGAAACTCCCACTGGCTGGAGATTCTTTGGAAACCTGATGGATTCTGGGAGGTGTTCGTTCTGTGGAGAGGAGAGCTTTGGAACAGGTGGGTGCCGTCAGAGTCCGTGTACTTCTCTAAGAGCATATAAAAACCCTTCTCAAGCTCTTAGAGTTGAAAAGTCATCATGAATGTCATTATTTCCTTATGTTGTTCCAAACATAAAACTATGATGCTATTTTTCAGTCAAACACACAAAAAAGCATGTTTAAAGGATCGTTTTATGTTATTGACATTTTTGGAAGTAGCTCTTTGTACATGCCTTCTGACATTTTGACCACGTCCAAAATGGAGATCTTTATCAGTGTTCTGCTATAAAAGGAAGGCAGGCTGGTGAATCATCTGAGATGGTGAGAAAGTGAGAGTGGTCTCTGCTGGCAAAAGCAAACTACTACTCCTCTGCTTTTCTCATAAAAGCACACAGGGTGGGGTCACAGAAGGAGGAGGTAAAGGAGTGAAAAGAAAAGAGATTTATTGGATTGTAGTGGTTTTAGTTCTCTAGACCCACATAAGAGCTGTTGAGTGTTAAACACAATAAAAACCTTCATCTGGTCAATTGCATTTAGTTTTTGCACCATTAGAAGCACTGCATGTCATATAACATATACAAGATCAGGCATAACATTATGACCACCTTCCTAATATTGTGTTAGTCCCCCTTTTGCTGCCAAAATAGCCCTGACCCATTGAGGCATGGACTCCACTAGACCCCTGAAGGTGTGCTGTGTTATCTGGCACCAAAATGTTAGCAGCAGATCCTTTAGGTCCTGTAAGTTGCGAGGTAGGGCCTTCATGGATCGGACTTGTTTGTTCAGCACATCCCACAAATGCTCGATTGGATTGAGATCTGGGGAATTTGGAGGCCGAGTCAACACCTCAAACTCGTTGTTGTGCTCCTCAAACCATTCCTGAACCATTTTGTCTTTGTGGCAGGGCGCATTATCCTGCTGAAAGAGGCCACAGCCACCAGGGAAAATCAAAAACAGACAGAAAATCAAAAATGCTACTTTCATTTTAATTTCATTAATTAAGAGACATGATGTGTAAAGAAAAATCAAGGTGAATAAATATTTGTTGGCCATTTAAAAATAATAATAATTAAAAAAATCAGTGATGAACAAATTAAATTAACTAGTAAGAATGTGAAGAGTTTTTTAAAACTGTTTTTGTTATTTTTTTTATAGGATGATTCACCTAAAAATGTGGTAATTTACTCACCCTCATATCATTTCAAACCCCTTCTTTTGGTTATTATTTCATTTACCTGTACTAGGTAACCGTCCACCATCCAACCGTCCATTTACCATCCACTAGGCCACAAGTGCCTATAGTTGTAGAAACTCCCATATGTGAAGGTGAGCCCCTGTCTGGTATTGAATGGTTGTGTTTTGGTTGGCAGCTGAATGTGGAATAAGCAACTGGCAGTGAATGATGTTGCTGGGCAGACAGACGCTTGGCCCTGTGGGCGGCAGGGGCGATCTGTAAAGCCTCTGGGGTTTTACACGGCCACGAAGACCTTGAGTGAGACACGAGGCATTGTCTGGAGGTGTCAAAAGAGCAGCCCGCTCATTATTCATCATGTTTCTGACTTTGCTGCAGGATTGTAGTGCTGTCATGGGTCACTTGTCTGTAGTGTTTTCTTTTTTCCTTCCTGTCAGTTGGATTTTCACTCAACACTTTCTACTATGTTAGACATGCATCATTTTATCTGTTGAGGCAGGTATTTGGTTCAAATTGATTGTGTTTATGGAATATTGGCATTAAGCAAGTTTCCCTTTTGGCTGTGAACCAGGTAATTTCTGCGTCACACTTATTGTTTTGTTAGCTGAGGGAAAGTTAACAGATAATAGTCGGACAAGCTGATGTTGAAATCTGCTTATTGAACTTTATTGTATTTTGTTGATTTGAGGGGTCAAAACTAATTGTAAAACAATGTTACATTGGCTTACAAGCATCTTTGGCTGCTGATGTGATATGTGGTAGGCCTGAGCATTTTTTAGTACTTCAGCATTAGTCACACACAGAGAACAGCTGTCGGATACACTTCTCCTGACATATGATTACATGAGATAAACCAGATCAAAGAACAAAAGTCACAGAGAAGATGTCAAGCATAAGTCAAGCTGATGAAGAGTTGACCGGGGAGTGAGGGCTTTCATTATCATCTCCTGGTTTAAATCAATCTCAGTGTAACCCTAAGGACTGCAGCTTCTAGTGCATCACTTGAGGCCAGGGGAATGAGGTTTACCTGCACAGCTCTTTACTAGCTGGCCTCCATTACACTCACTTCCCTAAACCTCACCCCCATCCGGGTCATGGCACCAATGTAGCCCCTCCAGTTCTACTCGCACCTCTCTGATCGGGATTCGAACCACTGTTTCCAGCATGAGAGGCTGGTGCGCAAACAAGGACGATAAAGATTGCAGCCACTAGCATCAGTCAGTTGTTGTGCACCTCTTGAAGCCAGGGGAGTGAGGTTTACCTTCACAGCTCTTTACTAGCTGGCCTCCATTACACGCCTCCCCCTCACCCCATCCGTCAACACTCACCCCCTTAAACCTCACTCACATCATGAGGCGATAAAGATTGCAGCCACTAGCGCCAGTGGCACCTCTTGAAGCCAGGGGAGTGAGGTTTACCTTCACAATGTAACTCACCTCTCCAGCTCTACTCACATCACTCCGAGTGGGATTCGAATCAGCGTTTCCAGCATGGGTGGCGGGTGCACTAACAAGGACAGTAAAGACCACAGCCACTAGCGCCAGTTGTTAGTGCACCTCTTGAAGCCAGGGGAGTGAGGTTTACCTTCACAGCTCTTTACTAGCTGGCCTCCATTACACGCACTTCCCTAAACCTCACCCCCATCCGGGTCACGGCACCAATGTAGGCCCTCCAGTTCACCTCTCTGATCGGGATTCGAACCACTGTTTCCAGCATGAGAGGCTGGTGCACAAACAAGGACGATAAAGATTGCAGCCACTAGCATCAGTCGCTTGTGCACCTCTTGAAGCCAGGGGAGTGAGGTTTACCTTCACAGCTCTTTACTAGTGGCCTCCGTAACATTCACCCCCCTTAAACCTCACTCACATCTGGGTCATGGCGCTAATGTAACCTCTCCATTCTACTCAGCCAGAATCAGGTTTCCAGCATGGGTGGCGGGTGCACTAACAAGGACAGTAAAGACCACAGCCACTAGCGCCAGTTGTTAGTGTACCTGTTGAAGCCAGGGGAGTGAGGTTTACCTTCACAGCCCTTTACTAGCTGGCCTCCATTGCATCAGCCTGAAATTAATACTTTTATTCAGCAAGGACACATTAAATTGTTCAAAAGTGACACTAAATACATGAAAAACTAAAAATATTAAGCAGCACAACTGTTTTCAACATTGATAATAATAATAGAAAATGTTTCTTGAGCAGCAAATCATTATATTATTATGATTTCTGAAGGATCATTTGACATTGATGTGATGGCTACTGAAGATTCAGCTTTGCCATCATAGAAATAAATTGCATATTAAAATATATAAAAATATAAAAGTTATTTTAAATTGTAATAATTTTTCACACGATAACTGTTTTATTTTATTTTTATTAAGTAAATGCAGCCTTGGTGAGCAAGAGACTTCTTTCAAAAGCATTTTAAAAAAAAAATCTTACAGACCCCAAACCTTTGAACGGTGGTGTAGATGGAATATCAAAATATGAACCTCTTTGTCTGTCTCTTTCAGGTTCAGACCACATCCGGGATAAAGATGGCCTGTGGTCAGTTCTGGTATGGTTGTCCATAATGACAGTGCGTAATCAGGGGGTGGAGGAAATAGTGAGAGATCACTGGGCTAAAATGGGACGCAACTACTTCTGCAGGTGAGCAGAACCCAAATAAGAATGTTCCCAAGCAACAGTTCCTTCCCAAGCTTCATTTCTAACATCATTCTCCATGTCTCTCGGGACCTTTCAGGATATTTCTTTGTGTATACATTCAGTACCCACCCTCTCAATGGCTTTTCCTTTGAGAATGAGTAGGCAGCATCTCTTTAATGTGTTCCTGGATTGTTTTCCCCTTTCCCATACATGTTTCCCACATTCACCATATTTAACTCTACTTGTAGATGTCATGTGGAAATCCTGGGAGCTCTCCAAATAGTCATGAAACAATTATTTATTACTGTAGGTATTATTAGGTTACATTTGTAGTCTTTCTTGTACATTGATAGTGTTTGTTGGATTTATTTCTTTATATCTGCCAGGTTTGACTATGAAGGAGTGGACGGCAGGGCAGCGTATTGCCTCATGAGAGATTTGGAGGCTGTTATCACTGATAAAGCTTTTACCACTCAGAAGTTTTCTGTGGGCAATAACGTCTACAGTGTGGAGAAGGCTGATAATTTTGAGTACATCGACCCGGTGGATGGCAGTGTGTCAAGAAAACAGGTCGGTTCAACACCTTGAGATAACATGAGTGATGTCTTGTCGAGTTACAGTCACATTAAACTTTGCGTTTTATTTACTTCCAGTTATACACATGCAAACACAGGGGATTGGAATAATATCTTTATTTATGTTGTTTATTTGGCAGAATACTGTGTTGCTAAATAGGATTACAGTGCATTTTCAACATTCAGCATGTATCGTGTATTTTTTATCATGTATTTTTTGAAAGAAGTCTCTTATGCTCACCAAGGCTGCATTTATTTGATACAAATACAGTAAAAACTAATATTGTGAAATATATTAGAAATTAAAATAACTGTTTTCTGTTTAAATATATTTTAAATGTAATTTATTCCTGTTATGACAAAGCTAAATTTTCACTATCAATAATCCATTCTTCAATGTCACATGATCCATTCTAATATGCTGATTTGGAGCTCAAGAAATACTTATTATTAAGTATTATTATTATTATTATTATTATTATAAATGTTAAAAACAGTTGTGCTTCTGAATATTTTGTGGAAACCGCAATACTTTTTTATCAGGATTCTTTGATTGATAGAAAGTTCAAAAGAACAGCATTTATTTGAAATAGAAATCTTTGTCAATTTTTATTAATTTCATGCATCATTGCTAAATAAAAGTATTAATGTCTTTAAAAAAATCTCCAAACCTTTGAACCATAATGTAAAACAAACAACACACACACACACACACACACACACACACACACACACACACACACACACACACACACACACACACACACACACACACACACACGTTGTGTTTTCATGTTTTATGGGGACATTCCATAGACGTAATGGTTTTTATACTGTATAAACTGTATATTCTATCCCCTTACACTAACCCTACCCCTAAACCTACCCATCATAGTAAACTTTTAACTTTAAATTTTCAAAAAACATCACTTAGGACAAGGATTTCGGATATTGCCATCTTTGTGGGGACATTTTGCCCATTAGGTAGGGTTTACCAGGCCACAAACACACACACACACACACACACACACACACACACACACACACACACACACACACACACACACACACACACACACACACACACACACACACACACACACACACACACACACACACACACACACACACACACACACACACACACACACACACACACACACACACACACACACACACACACTAAAATCAATGGTTTTAAATGTTGCAAGTGAATTTGTTTTTGAGTTTTACATTTAACAGTGTTATTAAATTATTAATATATAAAAAAAGAACTTTAAGTGGCAAGGCAAGTTAATTTATATAACACATTTTATACACAATGGTACTTCAAAGTGCTTTACATAGAAATAAATAAAATAATAAAAATAAATAAAAATAACAATAAAACGTGAGAATAAAAATGATATAAAACATTAAAACAGTTTAGAATAAAAAAGGAGGTGTTAGTAATCTAAATGAGAAAAAGAAAATGTATTACAGTGAAGAGATCCAAACTGAACAAAAGTAAATGAATCTTTACAACATGTGTGTTTAATTCATTTGAACTCAAGCATTATAAATACGTGATTTTGAGATAAAAGCAAATGTGCGCATCGGTCTCACAGTACACCTTATTCTTCTGAGATAATGGGGAAATGTCAGAGATTTTGCAGCTTAGTCACTCGTATAAAGAGCTGCCAGGGGTTTGTTAAGCATTAAGGTTTTATGTTCAGCAATTATATGCTATTTAGTGTGGCACGCGCCCTGTTGCGCACACCGACCACCCAATGAACACAGGCTCGAGTGGGATTCCTTGTTTGGGCATCTATATTCACACTTAGCTGCTTATGTGTGTACAGTGTACATGTCCTGGTTGAAATGAACAATACACACATGCCGAGACTCTGTTCAAATTTTCATTCAGCTGCTCTCTCCCTCACTCCTTTTTTGGAGGATGTGCTAAAGCACACGGAGGCGCACATGTGCTTGATAGTAACAGGAGAAGGATGTTTCAGTAGATGCTTTATCTTTATCTGGCCTGGATTTGCTGTACCAAGATGCAGAGCCCTTTAGTGGTCTGTGTCACACACACACGTGTAAACACTTGTGTAGCCTTGTGTTTGAAGTTTACCCAGCTGACTCACACTGTTCTGACCAGGAATGTGTGGAAACCACCTTCTCCCTCTCCAAAACAACCTCTTCAAACACACAAAAAAAGGATGTAGTTACAGCATCTACCAGCAGGGGCTAACTGGATGCCAACCTTGACCTCTTGACATTAGCATTCACCCTTTGCCTTTCGACACCTCATCCAGTTATCATCTCATTTATATCTTTGGTATATCATTGGTATACACTTCTACTACAAAAGATTTTTTTTAATTGCTCAAAAGTGACTGTAAAGACATCTATAATTGTAATCTATAATTTCAAATACGAATGCTGTTCTCTTGAACTTTCTATTCATCAATGAATCCTAAGGAAAGTAAGATTAAGAAATCAGCATATTAGAAGGATCATGTGACACTGAAAACTAAAAGTTCAGCGTTGTCATCAGAGGAATAAATTACATTTTTAAATATATTCAAATAGAAAACAGTTATTTGAATGTTTCACAATATTACAGAATTTCTGAGAAAATCTGAATTTAACGCTTCTGATCTAACCATATGATTTGGTGTGATTTCACACTGGTGACATCGGGTCACGGCCTGTGGTTCAATCAGTGGTCTCCCGCTGACCGCGGTGGCACAGTCACTTCAGTCATCCGGCCGGCGTCTCCACAGCTGAGTGTGTATTATTACAACAGACATTCCTCCCAGCGCCGGATTGTGTCAGCTGTCCAGGTCCTCTTCTCTGCTTGTCTGTGGGGGGGCCACCGAAGAGAAACTCAGCTGTCGGAGACCATGACATACGCAGATACACACACAACATTGATATTGCATCTATAACAGTGGTTCTGGTTTTGCTTCGGGACTTCGGGATGGGTTTTAAATGGACATCAACATTGGATGCCCTTAGAATCTATCTATCTATCTATCTATCTATCTATCTATCTATCTATCTATCTATCTATCTATCTATCTATCTATCTATCTATCTATCTATCTATCTATCTATCTATCTATCTATCTATCTATCTATCTATCTATCTATCTATCTGTCTATCTGTCTGTCTGTCTGTCTGTCTGTCTGTCAGTCACACCCCCATCTTCTCATTTACCCTTCATCTAGTCTCACATAGCCAGATCTTCAGACTGACTCTTCATCTCACTTGCTGTGTCTTTGAAGTTACTGTCACATGTCACTCCTCAACTGCTGAGCAGTTTACCAATTGGATCTGCCTCGGAAAAGAGTTTTTCCTGCCATCTAGTGGACATTATTATGAACTACAAGTGTTTATGTTTGGGAAATCCAAGTAGTAGAGCTTATACTTTCATAAAATTACATTTTAAAAGAGCTGACGAGGAATGCCAATGTGCGACGTTGAAAGTTTGAAGTTTTCACATACAGTTTTACCTGTGCTTTACAATGCTTTTTGAAATGACATTGTGGTAAAGTGTACTTGACTAGTTAATGATTCTGGCTGCTAAATTTATGTTGTAGGTACAGAAAAGCAACTTTATGATTAATCAGAATTGCTAGCACTAAAATTATCTGCATTTCTTTTTCTGCACTTGTCCTGCAGGGCCTAAGGATCATCTTCACAGACTCGTCCCGTGTCATCTTCCGGCTCAGTGGTTCTGGGGCTGGAACGGGGGCCACCATCCGCATCTACGCTGAGAGCTACGAGAGAGACCCAGAGAGACACAACAGAGAGACTCAGGTGAAGACTTCACTCTAATTTACCTGTTCTTTCAACATAGCATCACTGGTATAAAAGCTCAGCAGTAGTGATTTGTGCTTATGAACCAGTGCACTGCCAAAGTGCTTTGGAAGAAATAAAAAAGCTTAGTTAATGTTTAGTTATGGAATGATAACAAAAGCATAAATAAACATCACACTTCTTAATATGTAAGTGTAAGAGATACCGACTAGTGGTAATGTTTATTAATCATAATGTGCTTTATTGCTGCCATAACATCATACAAATCTGTTATTGGCAAATGTTGCCACATATTGATAAGTCCCTTTAAGACAAGTCATTTCACTTGGCGGCCATCTTTAAAACACCTCTCAAGCTGCACTTGCATCCCTGCAAGTGCAGCTTCTATCTTTTTAAATGGGGAAACATCAAATTCACCAAAACTACTGGCCAAGTTTAGGATTCAATTTCACATTTGAAACCAATCACCAATGAAATCTGACAACTGTCTCATGAATTTTGTTTCTAAACACTCAAATCATGACAAAAAAACTTTTAATGGCAGCGATTGGCTCTTTTCTGTAGAAGGAGGGACTTATTCCTCCATATTGCGCATTGCACTTTCTCCCATTCATAGTAATACAAGTGCTCCGACTTTCTGTAAAGTCTTTGTAAGATACTTTGTTTTTGTTTTGCTTGTGTGCAAGTGATATTTCATCTACTATATGTGGAAAAGGTTGTTTACTATCACCATTTGTCGGAAAGGAGAGTTTAGAGAGATTTACCAGGCACAGCTTCAGGCACTGTGAGAAAAGATGTGATGCTGCAATGTATATTATGAGAATATTAAAGTGTTTTTTGACCTTGGATGCATGTAAACCTAACATACTGCCAATGTTGAATACAACTTATGCTTATGTTTGTACAATTTCTTTGAATTCATTATGTTTTATTGCTTATGTTTATGTAAAATATGTGATTTGAGTGTCACTCATGATTTTGACTCATTCCTCGTTTTCTTAAAGCAGAAATCAAGGTTACACTGAGGCACTTACAATAGAAGTGAATGGGGACACATTTTGTATTTAAAAGCATAAATGTGAAGCTTATAGTTTTATAAAAGCAGTTAGGCCTACATATATTCTTTTGTTAAAACCTGTGTATTGTGTTTGAGCTGTAACACTGTATAAATAATTTTTACAGTAGTTTTAGAGTTTTAGGTGTTATGTTGTCAGTAAAGTTGTAATTGAAGAGTATTATATATATATATATATATATATATATATATATATATATATATATATATATATATATATATATATATATATATATATATATATATATATATATATATATTCTAATTATTTTAATTCTGTCATCATTTACAAAGAAGATATTTTGAAGAATGTTGTAACCAGGTAGCTGACGGTAGTCATTGACTTCCATAGTATTTATTTTCAGGTCAGTGCTGTCCTAAGCACGTCAACTGTCTGGTTACATTCTTCAAAATATCTTCTTTTGTGATGAACAGAAGAATTTGAGGGTTGTTAAATGATGACACTATTTTCATTTTTTGGTGAACTATCCCTTTAAGTGTCTCTTTCACACTAAAATCATGTTAAGATGCATCATGTTTATGTCTTCTGACTACACTATTGAAACACACATTTGAATGTTTATGGATTGGTGCCTTTCACTTTCATTGTAAGTGACTCACTGTAATGTTGTTGTCTTTTTAAGAAAAAGTACAAGTGTAAATTCATTTTTGTGGTAATCGTGGATGCCACTAATGCCGTCGATTCAGCTAAACTCAGAACATTTATCTTTTAGTGGAGTTTGCCACTGCATTCATTTTGTCTCACGATACTGGCAGTCTGTTTAACATGCCCTTCTTTTGACCGTTGTAGGTTGTGCTGGGTCCTCTCATTGCCATTGCTCTAAAAATCTCCAACATCCACGAACGAACTGGAAGCAGAGGCCCCACTGTGATCACCTGAGACCAATCCAGCAGCACACACCAGGGGCCAAATTCACTTTCCTCACTCACCGTCTGATCCGTTTTCATTTGTGCCTTTTACCCTAAACACCACAAAGAATGTGCCAACTATTCGTTTCGCTGCTCTTTTATCTTTTCATTTGTCTTTACAAGGGCCCCTGTTTGTTTTTCTCTTCTTTTGCACATTTATAAACTCATGTAAACCACTAAAAACCCAAAGGAAGCAGAGCTTTTTCTTCATGCTCATGCTCCTTTACTGTGTTTAATTCAACAAGAATGAAGTTAGAAACAGAACATATGTTGACCACTTTGTGTTTTGAATCAGCTGCATGGGGTCTAAAACTTAAAACCTGTTTGCCTGTATGCCTTTGTTTACAATGTAGCTGTTACAAAGAAATGTAGGCCTATTCAATGCAAACAATGAAACGAGGGAGCAATGCTGTTCAATATTTACTTATTTCTGTGGAATTCACATTAGAGAAACGTCATAATCTGCGCTAGAGCTGGGGCCTCATTTATAAAATGTTGCATAGAAACCGTCCTACATTTGATCACGTTCATGTGCGTACATGTGATTCAGAGAACGAACATGCACAAAAAAAAAAAAAAAAAAACATGTGCGCATGCCTCTCTTCCAGATGTGAAATCTATAAATCGTACTCTGACTCCACCACGTTTTTATAAATCTGAACGTTGACGTGAATTTTAGTGTACGCACACTAAGATTAAATGTGCATATGCAAGTTTTAAAAATGAGGCCCCTTATGTCCAACAATGAACCACTAAAATAATAATCACAAAGGTTGTCTTGAGAATGGTTGTGCTATGATTCTTCTTCCAATCTTGTAATCTGCTAACACTGGTTTTTATTTGCAATTTTCTGACCACTTTCTGAAATGTCCGGATGAACTTTGTGGTGTAAATCAAAGTATGAAATATTTTTGGAATGTTTGTCTATGAATTGGTCAGCTTAAATTATGCTTAGTAGTTACTATTACTTTAATGATATTTCAGTTTTTCTTAAATCCTGCATGAATCAGTTGTTTGTGTCTAGTGTCAGATGGATTATGTGCATTCCATTGTGTGATGAGAAACATGCCTCTAAGTTTATGATTATTTTTATTATTATTATATAACACTTACGGCATTTAAAATACATGTTTTTGACCCATGACATTTATCAGTGTTTAAGATATTTGTGAGGATTTTTAATAACTATTTAATAAGTCCCTTAAAAACCCACAATATCACAACGACTCCAAGGTGAAAACAAACGCTCCCTTCTAAATGCAATTTTGATGGAAGATAGAAAAAAAGTCAATAAATGCAATGGCCTTAGCTGTAATTAATTTTGTATCCTAAAACATGCATAAATAAACTTTATCTTTCGTGTGTCCTGGCTTCTTGTTATTGTCATACAATCAGTGAGGTCATAGACTCATACATGTTATTGCTGTCTATCTTCTGTATGTTTAGTTTTCATTGATAAATGAATCCTGGATTGATCATTTTTAACAATATAATTATACTGGCTAAAACATAACGTAAAACTGATAGCCATAAATCTCTATAGGCATAAATGTGTTGTACTTTTCTTGTTCTTATTTAGGTTTAAACATAGAAATACCACACACATTGCCATACAGAAGATGTTTTTTTTTTTTTTTTTTAAGACGTCTCTTTTTGTAAGAATGCTCAGTATTTATTTGATTAAAACAGTAATATTGTGAAATATTACATTTTAATGGAAAGACTCAAAAGAAGTTAAAGGTTCCTCATGGGTATGCTAATAAACATCACACTTCTTAATATGTAAGTGTAAGAGATACCATCTAGTGGTAATGTTTATTAATCATAATGTGCTTTATTGCTGCCATAACATCATACAAATCTGTTATTGGCTTTATTTTTGAGTGTAGGACAAGCAATTTTAAGAAGGGATGGATGGATTTATTTGAACATTAACAAAAGAAAATTAAGAAAACAATCATTTTCAATCAAGTGAAGTTTATGCTTAAGACGAGAAATTAACCAACAAAAAAGAGAAATAAAATATAGCTATAAAAAGTGTAAAGAGAGAGTGACTTTTTACAAAAAGAACAATATACAACAACAACAAAAATCAGCAATTATTTTCTTATTCATTGTTAACATTTTGATATTTACATATATTTATGTATTATATTTATATGACAAACTGCAGCAAAAAACTAAGTCAATTTCTTAATGCATAAACATTTGTATGAACATAACAAGATTCATCAACTGAGACATAAACAGAACAAATGTCTTATACATTTGATGAACCGAAATGGAATGAGTCCCTGAAAGGATCAATAAGAAAAGTAACGGTCAGTATCTTGTTTGGTCACCAGCTGTTTTAAGTACAGTGAATTTCATCCTCATGGACCGAATCAGGCATTTCTCACTGTGAGATGTTATTCCACTCTTCCACCAAGGCACTTGCAAGTTTTCAAACACCCCTGGAACGGCCGGTTACATGTGGTTTGGCACTGGAATTGCATATCAGCTGTCCTTCCTGTCTCCCTGTAGCCCTATCTTAGGTGTCTTACATTACGGAGATATTAATGTTTATTGCTCTGGCCACATCTGCAGTCCTCATGCCTCATAACCAACTGTCTACTGTCTGTATTTTTCTGCTTTTAAATAATGGCATAATAAAAATAGCTACATATGATATTACATATGACATATAATTCATCAGCCTTAAAATGTCAAACCCGTAAGACTTTTGAACATCTTTGAAACACAAATGGAGATCTTTTTGATGAAATCTGAGAGCTTTCTGTCCCTCCATTGGTAGCATATGCAACTACCACTTGATGCTTCAAAAATGAATTGTTTAGTCAAAATTTTCTGGAGAGACACGATCGCTTAATATGATGAACAGATTTAATTTAGGCTTTTATCCACATATAAACATTAATCAGCGAACACAGAAGCTTAATCGAACCTGCTTGACACAAGAGATAACCTCTTGCTGAAGTTTAAAAGTGATGCGTAACACGAGAAGTCAAAGTCAAAGTCAAAGTCAGCTTTATTGTCAATTCTGCCATACGTACAGTACATACATACAGAGAATTGAAATTCTATGACTCTCAGACCCTAGGTGCCTAACAACAACAAAACAATAACAATACAACAAAAGTTTAACAGTAACAACAACAGAAGAAAGATTAAAAAAAAAAATGAACCTCATTGGTTCTCACACGTCAAGCGAACATGCCTGAGCTTCCGTTTAACACAAATGATGTGTGAGTTGATGAATGTTTATATGTGAATAAACAACAAAAGGCTAAATTCAATCTGTTCATCATATAAAGTGATTGTGTCTCTTCAGAAAATTTGGACTAAACCGCTCAATTCATATTAGTTTTACTACTTCCTAACCTTTCGTCAAAGTGGTAGTTGTGTAGCTGTCAATGGAGGGACAAAAATCTCTCATATTTCATTAACAATATCTTCATTTGTGTTCCGAAGATGAACGGAAGTCTTACGGGTTTAGAATGACATGAGGGTGAGTAATTAATGACAGAATTTTCATTTTTGGGTGAACTATCCTTTTAATGGGATAAATAGACAAAATATTAATAGGGAGAACAGTAAATAACGCAATATAGCTATTGTATTTCTCCTGCAAAGTGTGAAATAGAAACTTCAGTCTAGTTCCATCTAATAAAACACTGACAGAGATGGGGAATATGGGACCAAGACGAACACTTGTGTATACAATCAAAACGATAAACTGCTGTTCCATACAGAAACGCTAGATGGTGACAAGCTCCCATGACTTCAAACAGAAGTTTAAAATTATAGTGTCAGGTGTATTAGAATAAGTTTTTTATATATATTATTATTATTATTATTATTATTTTTTTTTACATATATACACAAGACAGTGTCTTGATAATGTGAGGTATCAAATATCTGATTTACAATTAAACAATCATATGCGATAAGTCCTACACGATGACGAATGTTCGTTTGGCGGTTGCGGTAACAAGTTAACGTTAAGTGAGTGGAAAATAGCCCGCTAGTTAAGCGTCGCAAACACTTTTTGCTCGTTTTCTTTTTCTTTGTTGCTGAATAGCCGAGTCTGTGCCTTTAAACTGAGATTGTCTGTGCAGTCACTATTAATCATGTACTCGCCTAGTCCCACCTCTTCCTGCAGCAGCAGAGAGAGAGAGAGAGAGAGAGAGAGAGAGAGAGAGAGAGAGAGAGAGAGAGAGAGAGAGAGAGAGAGAGAGAGTGTGTACAGTCTGATCATATGGAGTGACGGACAGAGGTGCCAGCGGTAACCCTGCAAGAGTACAGCGCATCTCTGAGAAATATCGACGTTTGAGAGAATAACAACACAATTTCCCGGTAACTTCTTTGGATACATCATTGAAATGAAATTGCAGCAGCTAACATGACTGAGAAGTGAATTTTGCACGCGAAACTGTGTTTATAAAGGATGTTCAGTCATCGTTTGCCATTTAAATGTCATGAAACGCGGATGTCAATAGATGTTTGAAGTGCACATGGAAGTTACGTCTCTGCTTGTTGTGTTTATGGAGAAAACTGTGCGTCTGTCCAAGATCAGCTGAGTAAGTGTTTATTAGATATTGAGATGATGCTATAACGTTACATGTACGCAGGACAAGTTATAATTCAGCTCTAGGATATGAAGTTATAAATCACCATGGGTGTATTCTTACAAACAAGTGGATTGTAATGTGTCATTTTTTCCCCACTAAAAAAGTAAACCAGCAGTAAGCAATCATGGTAGAACCTGTTGGCTTTGTGGAAGCATGGAAAGCTCAGTTTCCTGACTCAGATCCTCCTGAGATGTCTTTGAACTCTGTTGGAGACATTGAGCAGGAGCTGGAGAAATGCAGAAACTCAATTAGGCGACTGGAGATGGAAGTGAACAAGGAGCGCTTTCGAATGATCTACCTGCAAACACTTCTGGCCAAAGAGCGGAGAAGCCATGACTCTCAGCGTTGGGGCTTCAGTAGGGTCTCGCAAGGTGAGCGTAAGCCAGCATCCACAGACGTCCATCATCAGAAAGCCGATGGAAGCAGGTGTCTCCCGGCCAAACTGAAGCACACAACCACAGAGGAGCGCGAGTCTCAGCCATGTGTTGAGGTGGTGGGATGTGATATCTCAGACCTGGACAGGCAGAAAAACAGAGATGGAGAGACTGACTGGACGTCTCCATACAAAAGAAGGAGTGTTGAAGCTCCACTCAGACCCATTGCTGGACGTGGATCTGCACACCATGAGGCGGATGGCGTCCCAGAGTCTCCACCGAAGGAAAAAGTCACCACGGGGTTGGGAGTCGCTGCACTTCGGTCAAACTTTGAACGCATCAGGCGAGCCAATTCGCAAACATCTAGTGAGGGGAAAAGTGAAAAGCCTTACTATGTCAATATGGAGTACCACCAAGAAAAGGGTCTTGTTCGGGTCAATGATAGAGAAGTCTCTGAGAAGATAAGTAGTTTGGGCAGTCAAGCTATGCAGATGGAGCGCAAGAGGTCTTTGCATTCTGTCCCGGGAAATCTGTCCACTGCTTTCGGGGATGTCCATAAACTAGAGCGGTCACATGAAAGATCAACGGAGAGTGGCTACAACTGTGAGTATGAGGAGGTTGACCTGAACCCTGGGTTCCTCAAGGACAATTTAATAAGACTTAATGGAAGAAGAGCAACTCAGCAGAACTGGCACCAGTCGGACTGTCAGCCCTATACGACCGTTTATGTGGGGGGCATTATGGGAGATGGAGAGGACCTGCACTTGACGTGGCCCAGACGGTCTTACTCACCTGGGAGTTTTGAGGATGGATACACACCAGATTGCAGCTCCAATGAAAACCTGACATCCAGTGAAGAAGACTTTTCCTCTGGGCAGTCCAGCCATGTGTCCCCAAGCCCCACCGCCTACCGAATGTACCGAGAGAAGAGCCGCTCTCCTTCCCAGCACTCCCAGCAGTCATTTGAGAGCGGCAGCCCGCCTACCCCACAGTCCCAAAAGCGTCTCAAGCAACAGCTAACGCTCTCCGAGGCCAGTGTTGTTGGTGTCCGCAAGAACTGGCCCACTGATGGAAGCTCCAACAACTTCAGCAACAGTTTCCATGGAGATTTGGGTAAGAAAACATTCTTGCAGTGTTTACTTTTGTATGTCCTGACTGTTTGGTGGGCCTTTCGTAGGATTTCACTTTCCCACAGTGGGAACATATGAAGAAGAAAAGGCACCAAGTTCCATTTTAATGAGATTTTTTGCTTGATATTTGTCTTTTAAGAGGTCTTTACTTGTGCAACCCTTCCAACATGTATCTGGTTTTGTTGTGTTGTCATGTGTTGAGCATCACAAGGGTTTCAAACTTTTTGATGCCAATTATGATGACCCCCTTGTGAAGCATTTCCTTCCTAAAATATACACACATATATATATTATATAATATATACATATATATTATATACAATATAAAACTATTGAATAGTTTTCAAAATGTAAGATTTGGATTTTATGGTAAATCTAAAGCATATTATTAAATTATTATTTAGAAAATATGGCATTTATTAAAAACAAAAATAATTTTATATATGTTAATATAAAATATTTGAAAAGTATTTTTGCTGAAAAAAATCATGGCAGTCAGTAGAATAAAATTATTGTGATTTTTATTCTTTTGATTTTGGCCAGCCTGTAGAAAGCAGAATGAAAATGTAATATCATCAGATTTGGTAAATGTGTCATACATTTTAGATATATAACATTTATTAAATTTAAAAATATTGAATTAATATCTTCAGTTAAGAAGATGTTGACCTAAAAATGCATTTTATAAAAAAAAAAAATGTTTATTTTTATTTTTATCTCTCTCACAAATTTCCCCACTGTCTTCAATCACCCCTCAAGTTTTAACCCCCTGGACTATCAGGCAGATAATGAGGCAAATCCTTTTTTTGTTTATAGTTTTCTAACAACAGTACCAAACCTCTACTATATTTCTTCTTTGTGTAAGCTCTCCATGTGGTTTCTCCCTTTCCTTATCTCGCTGTCATGATATGACTGGCCTGATCTGAAGTGTTTGAGGCCAAGAATGGCCCGAGGCATTGCAGTCGCTCGCTCTCTGTCCACCCAGAGTATTTATGCATCAGTTCACATTAGTGTTGTTGTCCTGCCGAGGGCTAATTAACCTAAAGGGGTCATCTAGCATGGTGAATTTAGCAAGGCTTTTTGTTGGGGGAAGGGTGAAAGACTAATTACAAGAAACAAATTAAGAGAAGGACTGAAGATACAGAATGTCAATTGGTCCAAACGAGCAGCCATCTGTTGTTTTATTGGTTTGAATGGAAACATACAATGAATGGTTCTTCATTGTGAACGTGAGCTGTAATGCATCTGAATGGTCACCATTAGCTAATATTCAGTCTCGTTTTCCTCATGAATTGAGGGTCACTGCATTTGAGGTATTTGAAAAGTGTCAGTGTGAAGCAATCCTGCGTTTAGAAATAGTTTTGCTTTTAATCATTTCAGTTTGACATTCACTCACACTCTTTCACCAGGTCTGGTGTGGCAAACATTAACGCTCCTGTTCTGTTCCGATTGCATGTATTTTTGTGATTTCAAAAGTTTGGGGTCAGCAGGGATGTATTAAATTGATGAATAAAGAACAGAAATCTTTTGCAACATTATTTACTGTCATTTTTGATCAAAGAATCCTTACAATTTCCACAAAAATATTAAGCAGTTTTTTAACATCGATTATGATAAACACCAGATCAGCATATTAGAATGATGTCAGAAGGATCATGTGACACTGAAGACTGGAGTGACTGCTACTGAAAAGCCATTGTCATCACATATATTCAAATAGAAAAGAGTTCATGATGGAGTCGTAAGTCGCATTGGTATATTTGTGGCAATAGCCAACAATACATTGTATGGGTCAAAATGATCGATTTTCCTTTTATGCCAAAAATCCTTAGGATATTAAGTAAAGATCATGTTCTATGAAGATATTTTATAAATTTCCTACTGTACATATATCAAATATTTATTATTATTAGTAGTAATATGCCTTCATGTCCAGGCTTCATTTGGACAACTTTCTTTCAAATAGTTGTATCTCGGTCAAATATTGTCCTATCCTAACAAACCATACACCAATGGAAAGCATATTTATTCAGTTTTCATATGATGTATAAATCTCAATTTAAAAAAAAAATTACCCCTATGACTGGTTTTGTGGTCCAGGGTCACATGTGGGTTTTTTTTTTTGTTGTTGTTGCTGTATTTCAAATAAATGGAGCCATGGTGAGCTTTCAAAAACATCAAATCTCGCCACCCCAAACTTTTGAAAGCAAGTGTATGTGACATGTTTTCAGAGAGAACATTTGAAGCATGTTTTTCAAGTTGAAATTTTGTTTAAATGATCAAAAATCATATAGATGTGTCGTAGCAAGACACATTAACTGAGCCTTAGACTCTCAAACCTTAAACAGATCTTTAGTGTTAAATGATTAACCAAGAGCACAATAATGATAAAGTCTAGATCAAGCATAATACATAATTGTTTCATTGTTCATGCTGGTTCACATCTTTTGTTTTGTCTTACTTCCCCACTTTGCATACAATTGTAGACTTGTTGTCTAATAATATGTACTGATGATAAGGCTGATATATAATCTAGATTAGACAGTAACTCTTTAGGTTACATTTTATAAGTGCTGACAAATTTGACAAAATTTACAGAAACCGATAGAAGGCTTCAGAGCCAAGAGCAGATTTCTCTCCTTTCAAGCAGAAAAGAGCTCAGATCAGCTCAGTCCAAGCTAGTTACGTAAGCAGGCAGAAAGAGCGCAGAGCTGCAAACTCAGCATGCCACAAACAAATAGCAAATGATCAGTGTGAAGTCGCGTTTAATGGCAGGATCGTGATTCACACCAGTGGGAAGTCTGGCTATTCTTCTGGGTCTCCTAAACGTTCTCCAAATTCTTTCCTGCAGTCTTAATCTAATGCCCTCAAGCTGATCATAAACTGCACTGTCGAGTCTTACAAGGTAGCTTAAACTGCCTCTGTTAGATCCGTTACTCTGAGAGAGAGATCAGAGCGTGATGCTCAGATTTTAGTCCTCGAAAATCTCAGTCACAGTCACCTAGTGCCCCTCCCTCGTGTAAACATCAGCGGACAGTGCAGCCACGTGCATTTGTCAAACAAGCACATGCTGTGCCACAGTCTGTGGTGACTGTCCTGACATTTGTGAAAATCCTCAAGGATTTAATACGAACAAATTTACTATGAAATGAAAGGTACTTATATAAGTGTCATGCATTGTATATAGTCAATAAAGTAGCAGTTGCATGTCAGAGGTTATTTCGCAACAAGGAAAAGATATCTTCATGGAAACCTCTTGACGTAAAGCCAGTGATTAAAATGTTTCCTCAGACCTCTTCTGTGGTAAAATAGTTGCTTTTCAGTCATGTTTCATAAGCCACCTCGTTTTACACAGTATTGAAAAAGCGATTGCTGTCGTGCTCGGTCAAAAGTGTTGTGCTTGGTTGGCTCGGAACGGATTGAGTTTGACATTGCTGACAGAACCAGCCAGTGAATGAGATCAGGTGGTTCTTACAGTTTTACTGTGTGCCATTTTTCTTGGGAAGCTGAATCTGGCAGGTTTCCCTTACATCAACTGGGTGTTTAAAGTCACCTCTTAGGAACATACCGGCCCTGGCAGACAACCTAATCCTGCCTGTATTATTAAAATAAACAGTCCTTTCTTAAAGTCCTCACAGATTCATGAGTTCCACCATGCTGGCTGGAGCAAAAAAAGGTTTGGGTAGAGTATTTTTTAGACTTGTGAGTTTTGCATGGCATGTCTGTCTGTCTATCTGTCTATCTGTCTATCTATCTGTCTATCTATCTGTCTATCTATCTGTCTATCTATCTATCTATCTATCTATCTATCTATCTATCTATCTATCTGTCTATCTATCTATCTGTCTATCTGTCTATCTGTCTGTCTGTCTGTCTGTCTGTCTGTCTGTCTGTCTGTCTGTCTGTCTAATGTCTGTCTGTCTATATCAATTCTGAATGGCACACAACCTTTCTGCATGGAAAGGGTAACAGGTAGTAGTGCATTTGTTTCTTTGGTTTAACATTATTTTTTAGAATTTCTTTTTTTATTATTTTGAAAACATTTTAACTTTGAAAAGAGAATCTGTGGTCTGTGTTCAGTAAGGCTTTGGGAATGGCAAGAGGTATTTGATGGCTCTTATCCCTCTTGTTGTTTTTCCGTTTTATCATCTGCCAGAGCCCATAAATCCAACGAAAGCCTCAACATCAGAAATACCGCTCATACAACATCAAACGTGCACCATGTGCGCATAAAGCCTGACAGCAGTAGCAACCTCTGCATGTAATTTGCTTCTTTTCAAACAGTCTACTTATGTGGTCGGTTAAGCTGTAATTTTGCACTACCAATGCCCTAAGACATGCTGTCTGTGTGACTGTTTGTGTGTCACCTGTTGTCCTGGGGGTTGGACTGTGTAAACGGGGCAGGGATGAGGCCAGGCTGGCGTGGGTCCAGCTGGCACGGGTCTCAGAGAGCCCTGCACCACCATCACCAGCTGCAGGGGAAAGAGCATATCATTCTCACTGTCGTTTAATGGGAGGAGCATTTCTCTCACAGAATCACAAACACAATTGTGTGTTATTTTATATAGCACAGATGTAAAAGCATATATAAGATATGTTTGGGAAGGAAATGTTTTTATTTATTTATTTATTTTGAGTGTCATCTTTACAACGACAGTTTGTACTGTTAAGAGGAACACCTGAGAAAAGGATGAACAAACAGATGTGACTCACACAAGTCTGAAAATTGCAGTTGGTGTGTCACCAAAAATGCCTCTTCCTTTTCACACGATGTATTTGCTTATGTCACAAAAGCAGAATAGTCTCTTGATTACAGAAGACGATGTCAATGACGGTCCTGTTGGCAAGAGTAAACATCATCATCATGAAACTATTCCAGTGGTGTTGTTACTTCAAATGGACACTGAAGAACTGGCTTTTCTGGGGTTTGCAGTCAGTGTTTTTCTGGCTTCTTGTGGATTCTGTTGACGTTTTAATGGGTTTTAAAGTTGTTCCCTATACCCTTTCCAATTTCATAATGTCAGATATTTCATATGAAACAGGATATTCAGCAAGAAAACAAACTACTGTTCAAGAATTTGGGGTCAGTATTTTTTTTCTTTTTAAAGAAAGATTGGGCCCTATTTTAACAATCTGAGCGCATGGTCTGAAGTGCAGGTGCATTTGAACTTTTGCTAGTTTAATGATGGTTGCCGCACCACGGTTGTAAGTAGTCTCTTAATGAGTCATGGGTGTGTTTTGGGCGTAACATGCAATAAACCAATCAGTCTCATCTCCCATTCCCTTTAAAAGCCAGTTGCGCTTGCACTTTTAATATTTAAAAATGTTTGTGTGCTGCTGCGTATCCCTGTGTGTGTAATAAGCAGAGTGTACATGCGTTGTGCACCTGCCTATGTGTGCATTACTAACGCGCCCTTTAAATAACAAAACATTTTTTAGCACTATTGACTTTAGACCAGGTTTTTGTTGGTCAGTGACACAGTCGTTTTCAGTTGCCTCAAAATAACAAGACCAGACCAGACCAGCACGCCTATGGGCGAGCAAATAGGTTAAAATGGGTTTAAATAGCTATTTAAACATGGCGTTGAACGTGAAAATTATAACTGCGTCGACCCAAAACTAGCAAAACACACGTGTCACGCCTGGCATCACATTGCGCCTGGGGGTATTATAGAGCCCCTTAAATTGAACAAAAGTTATAAAGACCTATTAAAATACAAAAGATTTCTGTTTTAAATAAATGCTGTTCTTTTGAACTCTTTATTCATAAAAGAATCCTTAAAAACTGTATCACTGTTTCCAAAAAATATTAGGCAGCACAACTATTTTCAACATTAGCTATGTTTCCATCCACCTCTTTTTATGTGTATTTTGGGATATTGCATAAAAAACGCTGGATGGAAACACCAAGATGTGCATAAATTCTAAAAAAGTGCATAAAAAGCATATGCGCTAATATTGAGGTGGATACGTTTTTTTTTCCAATAAGAAAAACTACATTGGAAACACATTTACCGAATAAACCCCTCGATGCTCAACAAAAAGCTGACTTTGACTTTGCCTCAACAGAGGATGTGATTGGATGAACTGGACTTACCAGCAGACCAGCTTCATTGCACAGCATCTCAAATGTTGGTTTGGTCATTTTGAAATGCCTGAGCTAAAGTCTGTTATGAAAATGATTTGGTTTTATTCCCTCCCAGAACCGACTGCGTTCCCAAACACCAGCATCTGAACGCAAGAAAACATGACAGTTTATTGCATTTCATCTGCGAGCTCTGAGACACAAGAGCGTCAGAGATCAGTTTTGTGAACTATGTAGTTTTCCATTTCTGCATTTATTCATGACATTTAGCACAATCACTGAATCGTGACAGTGTTGTGCGTTTCCCCTGAGATCTTCGGTACAGTGCAGGCTTGTTATAGCACAACTATATCGTGTGGTTCTTCTCTTGCTCAGCCATGTCACCTCCCGCCCTAATTCTGCACCAGTCCCTCTCGTCTGCTACAGGACCACCCCCCTTCCCTACATTTCCCCCAGCAGTGTAACCTAGCCGACCTTATTTTTCTGTTCTGTCGGATCCCCTGTGATTCACAGTAACATCATAACCCTCGACTGCCTCCCTGTACTACCACAAAGGGTTTCTCCTTTTGCCTATATAAAGCCTGCTGTATCATATTTGATATACACAGGCCTCTAAATTATCAACATGATCAAAACTTTGCTGAAAAACCTGTTGTACACAATCTACAGTACATGCTTTCTGTTGTATGACTGATAGTTTGTATTTTTAGCAACTAAAAAGCCTTTTGTATAATTGTAAACATCATTACTGGTTTTTATAAAGTAAATGTCAAAACAACTTTCATTGTTAGTAATATTTTAAGATGAACACTTACTAGGCTGAAGCTACTTGGGTTTGTTTGATTATCCATAATTTTTAGTAAAATCATGTTAAAATGTGTGTATCAAATATGATACTATAGTCTTTGAGGAATCATTGTATTTTGTTTTATTATATGGTTTGCCCCCGTAGTCTGCTATACTGTTATAAAGATCTGATTGATTTGCATTATAAACTCTAAAAGGAATTTAATTTTCCTTTTTGGCCATATAAATATTAGCAACTGGTGTTTTTTTTTTTTCTCTCTCTCTTTGAGTATTCTCCTATATAATACTATATGAGCCCTAAAAGCCTTCTGATCGAATGTATTGCATCAAACAAAACGCATGCAAACATTTAAAAATATATATTTTTATATTATATTATAATATTTTGTGTTAACATACACTATAAGCTTTAGTTTAGTAGTAGGCTACAGTTTTTGTTGAGCATGCAAGGGTACTAATGTATTTATTATTGTCCTTGTAAACACATTACATGTATTCACTATAGTAAACTGTAAATTAGGCATAATTACGTGCAACTAACCTAAACCAACTTAATTATTATTACGCAGTACTTA
>CM031950.1:16191731-16426731 GCA_018749465.1 Paracanthobrama guichenoti
CTCCAACGCAAACCCTCTTTTGGCATTAAAATCTACTGTCGGGATTTACTAAAGACAAAGCATGAAAAGGCAAGGACACATTTTTGCGGCTGACCTTATTGCATATTCATTTGTTGGAGTTTTCCTTTCATACGCAAAATATATGGGAGGAGAGTATTTAAGAGTTCACCCAAAAATGAACATTTAGTCATTAATTACTCACCCTCATGTCATTCCAAACTGTAAGACCTCCGTTCATCTTTGGAACTCAAATTAAGATATTTTTTATGAAATCCAAGAGCTTTCTGACCCCACATAGACTGCAACGTTATTACCACTTTCAAGGTAAAGTAAGGTAAAGTAAAGTAAAGTAAAGAGATCGTTAAAATATGTCCATGTGACTTAGTGCTGTGCGGTATACCGTTCATACCGAATACCGGTATTTATTTTTGTTATGATATGAATTTTGATTATACCGCAATACCGGTATATGTCGCTTAAACAATGTTCGAACGCGGCGCAGCGCGACACTGAGAGGGGTCCCTTTTCACTGTTGTGAGAGCACAGCTGAGATCACATTCACTATTCCCTACGTTATCCACTTATTTTCTTCGCTTGAAGGAGTGAGTGAAGTCGGACAGCCGCTGTGTGTACATCGGCTGTACACTTGTTATTGCGGTGCAATGTGGGATTGAATGAGTGCACTCAATAATGTCCACTGTGGTTTCGGACACCACTACAAATGGCTGTCCCTTCAAATAATGTCCTTTTTGAGGTTATAGGGGGAGATACAGCCCTTGATTACAGCAGATAATTCAAACTTCACGCGGCGCGCGCATGAGAGCGGTTTCTGTGCGGAGCGCCGTTATGAGATTGACAGCGTTCGCCACATGGATCATACAGATCAGATACAGACCAGAGCGAGCGCGTTTAAGTTTCTTATGGACCTATTTCATATACTCCAATGCTCTAAACATGAAATCGCAGCGTGTATGCGCACATATTTCATCGCGTCTTCTTCAAATTAAATGTATGCAAAGGACACTGATACATCACGACTGCGATGACACCATAGATTATTCTGCTACACGGACGACAACGATGTAAGTTAATAAATAGACTGACAAAGTCTATCTGACAAAGAAGAATGGGCAAAAAAGTAACTGCTTTATTCTTTCTGTGTTTAAATGACGCGTGTCATTTGTTTAGAGTACTGCTCTTAAATGTATTGAAAATGTCCTTAGACCTTTTAATGTTCTTCTGCATTTCTCCCTCGTTTTGGCAGTTTGTTGTTAACGTTATATAGGGTTAGATTTTCAAAGGCTTAATGTGCCCTCAACTCTCAATTCTCTCCGTGGTCATATTTTAATATTCATGTGTCTGTAATGAGTGTGTTGCAGGTCTGTGTTTTATTGGATGTCTTCCCACAGCATAATTTTGTGGGCCTTTGCAAACCTGTATTAACTCTAGTGTGGAGTTTTTCTAAAATT
Organism: Paracanthobrama guichenoti; assembly: GCA_018749465.1. Lineage (NCBI taxonomy): Eukaryota > Metazoa > Chordata > Actinopteri > Cypriniformes > Gobionidae > Paracanthobrama > Paracanthobrama guichenoti. The sequence goes on from CM031950.1 coordinate 16,193,201, forward strand.
TTCACTCATCATGACAGTAAAATAGGGCATTCTAGTCAATCTACTGCAGTATTTCCTCTCTCAATCAGTAGAAAATGTGGTTAACACCTGGTCATGCATGGGGGAAAAAAATACCATCATATACCCGAAACCGATATCATTTAGAAAAATACCGTGATATACATTTTTGGTCATACCTCCCAGCACTAATGTGACTACAGTGGTTCAACCTTAATGTTATGAAGCGACAAGATTACTTTTTGGGTGAACTAACCCTTTAAATTAATCATGCATGGTGATTTACTAAGGGTTGCACTAGTCAATTTACTGGTATTTGTGCCATTATTTAATGCCCAAAAATGCCTTAAACCAGATGCTAATTTGCACTGCACTTGATAGATTTTTGTTGATCATTATGGAAATGATTTGGCTGCGTCTGTGCTCTTTAATTTGCGTGTTGTCAGTAGATCATGCGCTGAACTTTCTACTCCCATCTGCGCTTTTATGGAATTGCGCTCTCGTGTTAATTTGCCCTGTTTAGTAAATCTGGCTCCATGTTTGTTTTTAATGGTAAATGCTATTGGTTCCTGTGTATCTTGTAACTGGTTACAAGTGTTTAAATATATATATTAGCAATTCATCACTAGGTTTGGTATTAATAATGGTAAACGCTATTGGTTCTTGGGCATCTTGTAACAGAGTGTCTATTCACACCAAGTGCAAATAGTGTGCCTTGTTGGCAAGTGCTATTCGCACTAGCTGTGCCAAACAAGATTGAAAAAAACGCTCGCAATTCAACGTCTTCAGTGGTGCAATCAGTAAAGCATATAGCTAATGGATCATTGTTTTGATTGGTTCGAATCCGCCTTTTGCAGAGCTCGCGCTTCTCTCTTTTCTCATCACAAATCACGTCGGAAAGGCATTTACTTTCAATAAAAATTAAGATGTTCTAAATGTGGAAATAAAGTGCCTAACGAAATGTTTAATAATAATAATAATAAAAGCATTTATTGGGTAGGGTAGGGGCAGGTGTAGAGAGGGCTTCTATTGTCCATTAAAGGCAGCATCCATTTAATAATATAAATAAATATAATCATTTACACAATTATTGTATCCTGTTAATGTACAACAATACTGAGGTGCAAATAGTTTGTATCTGTCAAAATAAAGTATAAATTACATGTAATTACTATTTACACATAGAACTGCTACTTTTATATGGTGTAAATAGAATATATCACTATTTTCACTTAGTGTAAATAGCAACTACAACTATTTGCACTTAGTTTAAATATCATATCACTAAGAAAATGTTATTTTCACTTAGTGCAAATAGCCACTGCCGTCTTGTAATCAGTTACAAATGCAAAATTTGAATATACAAATATTATATGCACAAATTAAATATTAATATTAATTATTATGGACTATCTTTGTGTTTTTTGGAATTTTTGGTGATTGATGATGATTTTGGTGATGACTGTATGGAAAAGAGCAGTATGAACATTCTGCCAGACATCTCCTTTTGATAATGAATAAATCCTGTCCCTTCAGCCAGTTTTCAGCCAGTGGTTATGGAAAGTTTGTGAAAGTTTAAATCTTGAGTAGCTAGCTGTCAGCACTTCATTCCCTGCTGCTCATATCCTCGTCTCCAAAGAGAGATAGGTAAACATTTTTCCATTTGCAGGGCAAACCCTCTTCAATCAGGCTGCTTATGTGTGTCAGGTTTATTGTTCCCTGTAGGGTCCTCAAAGCTGCCCATATCAATGCTGTGTAAAGTTTCTGGAAAGGCAATATCTACATCTCTGAATTCAGAATAAAAGCTTTTTCTTACTTCAGATACAATGGAAGACATTTCAGGGGCAGTTTGACCTGCAGTGTATGGTATGTTTTTCAGCTGTAATGGATCGCAGACAGAGAGCTGATGATAGATGATGATACAGAGCAGTCAAGAAATGTCTGACACCGTTCTGTCATTTGGCCCCCCGGTGTCCATTACCAGGCTTATTTCATCAAATTTCTTGATGTGTATGTGTAGTTTGAGTGTTCTGTGACTACTGTTCAAAAGTTGGGGTCCACAAGATTTTTAAAAAAAGTTTTTGAAAGTCTCTACTCTACAAAATTACTTTAAAACAGTAATATTGCAAATTATTATTATTATTATTCCAATTGAAAATTGACTGTTTTCTAATATATTTAAAAATATAATTGTAATACAGTTCGTAGATATGGGAAGGAGGCGGGAACCGGCGAACAATACTTTAATCAAATAAACAAACTGAAAGTAAACACGCAGGCAGCCCCTCAGGAACGACTGCCACATACACACATAATAAAACATAAACAAAACACAACGTAAATTCCAGGCCTGGTCCTCTCTCGTTCTTTCACTGGTGTCGCTCGCTCCTCCCACGCCTCTCGCCCGCCCACCCCGCCACAGTAATTTATTCCTATGATGGCAAAGCTGAATTTTCAGCATCATTCTTCCAGTCTTCAGTGTCACATGTCTCACCTGTTTGGTGTTCAAGAAACATTTCTTATTGTTATTCTTTTTTTTCAGTATTCTTTAATGAATAGAATGTTAAAACCAGTTTTTTTTTTTTTTATTTAAAAAAAAAATTCTAACAATGTGAAAGTCTTTACTGTCACTTTTGATCAATTTAAAGGGTTAGTTCCCCCAAAAAATGAAATTTCTGTCATTAATTACTCACCCTCATGTCGTTCCAAACTCACAAGGCCTCCGTTCATCTTCGGGACACAAATTAAGATAGCTTTGATGAAATTGGAGAGCTTTCTGACCCCACATAGACTTCATCTATGCAACCAACGCTGTTCACATTGTAAACACAGTGCAGCACTTCCGGGTTCTACGTCAGAACGCCGGTTCTGTATTGGCCAATGCTGTTCATGTAAATCGTTATTTTTTGTTTCGTTTTTATTCTATTCTCGTTGCTTCATAACATTTAAGGTTGAACCACTGTAGTCACGTGCTATTTTAACAATGTCTTTATTACCTTTCTGGACCTTGAAAGTGGTAATTACATTGCTGTCTATGTGTGGGTTAGAAAGCTGTTGGATTTCATCAAAAATATCTTAATTTGTGTCCTGGAGATGAATGAAGGTCTTACAGGTTTGGAACGACATGAGGGTGAGGAATTAATGACTGAATTTTCATTTTTGGGTGAACTAACTATTGCATCCTTGTTGAAGAAAAGTAATAATTTGCTTCCTAAAACAGAAAAAAATCATACAGACCCAATCTTTTAAATGGTAGTGTAAATATTTGGGTAACTCACTGATTTTCAGGAAATAATTAGGTTAAATATCTTCATTCTTTTATTTAAAATTATAGTCCTCACAAAAAGGAGCCCTACGGATTATGCAAAATAACAGAAGCATTATTCATGGAAGGCAATTTGAAGTCCTACAGTGCAAGGGGATGAATTCAGTGACGCTGACAGTACTGATAGACTCTTGGTGCACTACATGCTGTCAACATGCTAAAACTGTCTCTGAGAGGTCCCCATTAGCCATTGCACAAAAGATTCAAAGGTACTTCAAATATATCAATAAGCTAATCTAACGCACTAAACAATTTGTCGGTTATTGGACGGCTAGTCAACAGTTCTCATTAATCTCATTGTCACCTTCTGCTGGTCTATGTTCTGTTTTCAGGTGGAGGAGATTGTAGACGTGGGCACGTTTGCACCAGAGGACGTCCATATCCCCAGCGTCTACGTCCACAGGATCGTCAAGGGAGATCGCTACGAGAAACGGATCGAGGTGAGGTGGCATGACTTGTCTGACTCGTTTCTATCAGTTTTCCTTTATCCATCTATCCTCTGTAATTTTTTTTTCTCCCTTATTATTGCTGCACCTCTGACATTTTGCAGAGGCGTACAGTAAAGAAAGGCCAAGCTGAAAATCCCAAACCCACAAAAGACTCTGATGTTGTGAGAGAGAGGATTATTCGCAGAGCTGCCCTGGAGTTTGAGGATGGGATGTACGGTATGTACAGTACAGTGTTGTCCATGTCACCTACACTTATTTTAATCTCACTGGACCATTGTTTTAAAGAGATAGTTCACCCAAAAATTTTTATTCTGTCTTCATTTACTCACCGACTCATGTCGTTCAAAACCTTGACTTTTTTGAAAGAGGGAATTTTACTGGCCTCTGATTCAGACATCTTGCGTGCTATATTTCAAGTCTTCTGAAGCCAAATGATAGCTTTGTGTGAAAAACATATTGCGATTGGGTGAGCTTTTCCTTTAATTTGAACAGATTATTGGAAGCAACAATGGTTTTAATGTTCACTAAAAATGACATTTCCTATGCGTCTCATGATAATCCATTAATGCAGTTTGATAACCTTTTTCAGCTAACCTGGGCATTGGAATCCCCATGCTAGCAAGTAATTTCATTAAACCAGATATTACCGTCCACCTGCAGAGTGAAAATGGTATTCTTGGGCTGGTAAGCTCTTCTTTAACAGATTTGTATTGAATTTGCTAAATGCAGTTACAAGCGTTATTGAAAATTCATCCATCTGTTATGGTTTTTATGATTATGTGAGAGAAAAATACTCTAAGAAAGTTGTTTGTATCTATTTGTTTTAATTTTGACAAGCACATGTTTCAGTTATTAGAGAGTATATGATTCATACATTTCGGCTCAGTAAGACTTTTGTTTTGAAAGAAATGCATACTTTTATTCAGCAAGGATGCATTCAGTTAATCAAAAGTGACAGTGAAGTCATTTAGAATGTTACAAATTTTCTCTTTTTATTCTTTTTTTTAAAGCTGTTTTATTGAGCTTTCTATTCATCAAAGGATACTGAAAAATATGCATCATGCTTTCCACAAAAATATTAAGCAGCACAATTGTTTTCAACATTCATAATAAGTAAGGGATAATCCATGGCTAGCTGTGCATTCATTTATTTTAATGCACGACGTGGAGGCTAAGAACCGCCCAACGCAAAGTGCATTAAAATCACTTAATGCACAGCTAGGCGTGGATTATCCCGCTTATACCATGGTCATTTGCCAGCAGCTTAAAGCTGTTATTGATGTTTGCAGTGCAAGATTTGACCGGAGGGTTAAAATTAGCGGTTAATTTCGTCAGTTACAGCTTGTTAGATCTAGCATTCTGCCCACTTTGAATCAGACACAGAGATAAAGTAGTGCGTGAGATTACATTTATTTGAATAAATGAATTATAGCATTTATTTGACTTAATTATGGAGAGAGAGCGAGAGAGAGATAGAGAGAGGGAGAGTCCAGCATCTCTCGACATAACCCCATCGTTGCTAATAAATACAATGTAGCGATTCAGTAGTAAAGCTATTTTATTACTAAAAGTTGCAAGGTAGCGCTGATGACAAGTGCTCCTGAATGTTTGTGTGCTCTGTGTGCGAGTGACGTATGTGTGTGCGCTCTTCAATGAGTGATTTGAACTGACTTGGAACTACCTGTGCATTAAACAATGTTATTGCACACCTTCCAGCCAATCAGAATCGAGTATTAAGTCAAATGAACAGAAACGTTGTTCACAGCTGGTGATTTGAAGTCTGACTGTGCTTTAAAGGGTATGAATTAAGAATTCTCTGACAGTTTGCCATGCTGACAGTACTGATAGACTCTTAGTGCCCTACATGCTGTCAACATGCTAAAACTGTCTCTAAGAGGTTGCTTTTGATCAAATAAATGCAGTCTTGGAGAGCAGAAAATACTTTTTTCAAAAACATTTAAAAAATCTTACTGACCCAAAACTTTTGAGCTATTGTGTACATTTTAAATTCATCTGTAGTTTGTATGAGATAAATATTCATGGCAAATATTACCACAATCGGATATAACTATCATATATGAAGGGAAAAAAAGAAAATTAGTATGGACATAAAAGCATTAGATCTGTATAAATGTCTTTTGTCCACATGAAGAAAGAACAATTCTTGTCTCCATTTAACTTTAAACACTGTTGTTGTTGTTGTTTGTCATTTATGAGCCAAGTGATTTTGCACTCATCATAAAAGCACTATTAAGCACTTTTTTTTTGTTGTTGTGCTTTTTGAATAATTCAGGGCCCCTACCCAACAGTGGAAGAGGTTGATGCAGATCTCATCAATGCTGGTAATAATTATCCCTCACTTTCATTCTTGTAGACAGTTATACAGCATTAGTGTTGCATAAATTGCCTTTTAATAACCTAATTTGTCCATTCCGAGCACTTAATGAAAGCTCTTTCCATTTTACCCTTACACTTTCAGGTAAAGAAACTGTCACAGTTCTTCCTGGAGCAGCCTATTTCTCTAGTGACGATTCCTTTGCCATGATCAGAGGGTAAGGACGAATCACACTTTAGTCTTTAATCATATATAAGGACTTTTTTTTATCTGAACAGTGTTTTGTAACCATTTTTTCCCCACAAAACATTTATCACAAGTTGACTTTATTTTCAGTAGGTTGGTTCTCAGACAGGCTGAGTACTTTGACTCAGAGGCTGACACTTTTAAAGAAACCAGCTGTGGGTGGAAGTAAATGTGACTTTTTGTGTTGAATGAAGCGCCGTGACTGTTTCGGGGCGTAAAGGCTTGATTTGCTGCGTTGTTTGCTGAGTGTTAATGGTGAAAGTGACGGTTGGAGCAGAGGCTGAATATGCAATGAGTCGGCCGTGATGCTGACTGTGCCTCTGGCCACGTTGGCTGACATTTTCAGCTCTGTCAAAACAGGTGGCTACTTTAATTGGATGCTTCTTGTACTGCTCAGTAGGGTGAGACGGCTGGAATGAAGGTGCTTTGTCTCTCCCGGAGCCTTTCTGGCCTTCACGGAGAGACCTGCGGTGCTGTCAATAAAGCAATTGACTCTTGCTGGTCTTAAGTGTGGGAGCGTGTAATTCTGCATCCTGTGTGTGTGAATATCAATTTCCTCATGTCACCATTTTAAAGTGTTGTTTTTCCCAGTGTACTATATTAAAAACAAAAGTGTCCAAAAAGCTACTGGAGTCTGAGACCAATTTAATTAAAAATATTATAAACGTTTATTTACGTATTATTAAAGTGAATATGTATAATAATATTTATTTATTTATCCATTCCAGTTTAAATTTATCTTTAAAATTGCTGTTGTTTGCATAGCTGTATGTTAGGCATTAGTCCCATGTCATTTAGAAAACTCCCCGTTGATGTTTTATGAGCCTTATCGATTTTTCCACAGGCAGCTGATGCCTCCTTCCCACAAGCCTCAGAATTATTTCTGTGTTCACCGTCTGCGAATCCAGCAGTGGTCGTATATTTAGGCCTTAATTGTCTGGTGCAATAGGGAGCACAGTGAATGGTCATGGGGTCTTTGCTGTACCCTGCACAAGGGGAGTCATGACAGCACATACATTAAGAATAGAGCACTTCCACCCACTTACAGTCTGTCTGTAGATTCATGAATAGGGCTATCTGACAATCCAGTGGTTTAGTGATGCACTATTTCAAGCCAATAGGCTCGACTTGTCGGTACACAGGACCTTAGTACACAAATGATTTAGTCTAGTCTTTTAGGAAGTGTTGAGGTTTTTTTTTATTTTTTGGATGGCCGTTTAGAATTGACAGTTTTGCCCAAAGTCTCTATTGAGCATTACTAGTTATAAAGGAAGTACTGACGTTCACCCTAACATAAGCTGGTGAGCTATTTCTTTAACTTGTTTGTCAGTATTGACCTAAGTAATAATCTTGTATTTGTTAAATCCACGACCAAACGACATGATCTCATAACAAAAATAGTTGCTTATTGTTCTCATTCTTATATTGTGGATGTCCCGGCTCTGTGTTTTATTGCAGACATACAGCTTTGAAAACCAAATTTTGTTGTTCCACATTCAGAAATGACCAAACATATTAGAGTGATGCAGGTATGACAACACTTTGTAGGCCAACCGGCAGTTAGCGTCACACTCAGGAAAAACACAATAGGATTTTCCCATAGGCTTTTGGATTATCGCTAAAAACAAGCTCTGTGATCAGCAAAAGTTTATGATACGCGCATGTTTTGTCCATTAAGATAATTTTCACAGATGAACACAACTTTTATGAATTTTGATGCCTAAATGTAGGCAGAAGTAAAAAGCTAAAGGTACTGATACACAAACTATTAGACTTTTAAAGTCACCATCAGTAAGCTCCTGACAACTCTTTCAGTTTTTATCCCAAAAACATTTTCCCAGACCGTTTGAGTTAGACTAATTTATAAGAGCACAATTATAAGCACAGTGAGGCTGTAAAAGTGGACTGAGGTGACCTGTTCGGCGTGATGATGTTTAATGTTCCCGACTGCCACTATAGTCCCATTTAGCCACTTGATAGCAACCACCTTTTCAAGACTCGTAACGGCTTAGATTTTATTTCAGATATTTAACCATTCAAAAACCCATTGACTTCGGGACGATGGAATGGGAAGTGCTAAAATGCTAACTCGCTTCTGTGTTTTGGCCTACAAAGTGATGTCAGACCTGCACCACTCTATAGTATTAGATTAAGCGTCTAACTCTGCATCTGTCTACATATTTAGCCATGATGAAAGGTGCTGTCACATTTACTGTTGTTTGTGAGATTTTTTGGGAGAAATCCAGTCATTTCAATGGGAATCTGGAATTTTGTGTGTGGGCAAAAGATTTCCCCACTCAGATTTCATGAAAGTTTCAGTTGGTCATGCAAATTTGCTGCGTTGACTAATAGAAAGCTGCTTCGTTTGACATTCTGTGCTACATACATTGCTACAGTATTGACAATAGACAATAGAACCTTTTTGCCAGTGAATTTTTATGAAATGTTACCACTCCTTAATTTTGTAATTACTTGGCATATTTCATTTTTGCTATATTTATTTTTGTTGTTTCCTCTAGGGGTCATATCAACTTGACCATGTTAGGAGCCATGCAGGTATCCAAATATGGAGATTTGGCCAACTGGATGATTCCGGCAAGTTCACAATTTCATTCACTTATTGGTACATATGGTTAGACTGAATTTGAGAGATTTTACTGAAATTTGACTTGCGTCAGTCGAGCCATTTGTGTCACACACAAAACATTTTGGCTACTTCATGTTGTTTTGTAGGTACAATATGTTTGTAATTTACATTTACTTGTGTTCTTCTCAAGTATTTTATAATAGAGATGTGTGTAAAAGGTAAAGGCTCATAGTTTCATCACACATACATTCATTGCTGAATCAAACCAAACTTCAAGACTATCATAGTACAGCTCCAATTCTGTCCCTTTTTTCCCATCTGCATCTATTTTCCAGCCTCCTGCTGAAATTATCTCGAGAGCTTTCCTTTTGTTTCATGGAAATCACTGAGCAGCTAATGACAGAACTCACAGTGTGAAATCAGAAGTGATTTATGTAGAAGATGGTGTTCTCTGAGGAACACAAATACAGATGTATGGTCTCATTTTACAGCTGTTACCATCTCCTTTCAAGCAGAACAAAGACATTGTCACTGAGGTAGCACTTGTACAAACCAATGAAGAGTTTAATTCATAATGTAACATTTTTGTATAACAATTACATAACAATTTTGGTCAGGATATTAGCTAGAACAAGATGCTGTAGTCCAGTGGTTCTCAACTTTTTTTACTTCAGGATCCAGATTTTACATTTAGATTGTGCTAGTGATGACCGAACAAGGTACTGTTTATTTAATTTATTTATTTATTTAATTTATTTTTATGAAGTGACCATATTTGTTTAAAAAGAAATTTTTATTTATTTTATGTATTATTATTATTATTATTATTATACTTTAATATAATATGTGTTTTCTTATAATGTGTGTGTGTGTGTATGTATACATACATACATACACACATACATACACACATACACACACATAGTGGTGGCCAAAATTATTAGAACACCAGACAGATTTTTTTTGCCTCCAAAACATGATTTAATTTCATAATGTTCATGAAACATGGTTGCTCTGACCATCAAATATCAGATGCAGTGAGTCGTACTGTTTTTATCCAATTTTAACTTTAATATTTGGTATGTCCACATTTTGCAGCAATTACAGCAGCACATCTCTCTGGCATAGTGTCAATATATTTCCTCTGAGAACTTCAGCACCATGCCTTCTGCAACTGAAGCCAAAGGCTTTCTTTTGAATGTACAATAGATCTGTCCAGTTTATTTTCCAACTCGCCCCTAATGTGCTCAATGGGGTTGAGGTTCGGACTTTGAGGGGGCCAGTCCATCATTTTCAGTGATTCAGCAGATTCCTTCATTCGCAGGTAGTTCCGGCAATATTTAGAAGAATGTTTTGGGTCATTGTCCTCTTGGAAAATAAATCCAGGTCCAATAAGACGACTCCCAGACGTCAAGTGCTCTAATAATTTTGGCGACCACTGTATATGTGTGTATTTATTTAGGCTCTTTTTGGGACATGATCCACTAGTTGAGAACTACACTAGTTTTGACCACTAGAAGAACCACAATAAATAAAACAACAGTTTAATTGTTGAGCTTTACTAGCGTCCGCTGGCATGAGCTCCAGTTGATCAGACTGCATAACAAAGCAGTTTCCTTTCCAATGTTAGTTTACTTGCGTTCACATTATTCAGTACTACTCCTTGCAGTCATCCAAGTATTGTCTGCATGTCTGTTAGCTTGCTATGTTGTCCTAAATCCAAAGTCATTGCTTCCCTCTAGGTTCACAAAAGGGTTTCCAAGGCTTAATGAGAGTCAGTGTTGGCTGTGGTTTTTTGGAGCCGTTCTTCTGCTGGCTGTCGCCTGTGGCGCCTGGTCCTGCTGTCAGTTGAGGGGCTGTCGATACACAGCTGCCCTGCATACAGACACCTCTGCAGTGTTATTTATAGTTCTCCAGGGCCCTCGCCCTGTCACTGACTGATGCCTCCCAGCCTCCTGGCTCTCTGCGCGTCTCGCTTATCGAGTTTGGTTGAAGGTTATTTCTCGCAAACTGGCACACATGGACCATGAGCTGCACTCTGCCTTCAGTGTTTTCCCCCTCCCTGTCTCTTTTTTTGTTTTCCCCCCAAGTCTCCTCACTTGCACTTTGGTAAGGCCAAAATGTGAAGCATACCCTGAAATGCAGAGATTACACTCATGAAAGAGGTGCTACTTAATGTGTCTGAGATGGGGAAGATTTGGATTTGTGAGCTGATAACATTTAAATTAACACATTTGTCAGCGGCTTTTATCCAAAGTGACAGTGACAGAGCATTCAGAGTATACACTTTATCACTTTGTGTGTTCCCTGAGAATCAAACGAATGACCTTGCTGTCACCCTCAGACCATCCAAAGTGACTTTTCTTTTTTCTTAAGTAGAACAGTAAAGAATATTTTTAGCTGAAATCAGGGTCCTCTGTGATTCATATAATGGAAGTCAAATGGGTGCCGGCACTTTGACATTCAAAAAAACATGTGCAGACAAAACAAAATTAATACCTGTGGCTCCCGATGATACATTTAGGTCTTAAGAAGCTAAACGATTGGTCAATGCAAGAAACTGAACATTATTTACAACATTTTTGTAAATATGCGCATGGGTCATTATGCGACAGGAAGCTCTCGGTCTAGACTGCCATGAAGGCACTCAGGACCATTTGTAGAGGCTATGGATTATATGTAATAATGTTGGAAATAATGCTTGCACAGAACGATCATTTCGCTTCATAAGACCTCAATGTATTGTTAGAAGCCATAGGTATTCATTTTGTTTTGCCTGTAAATGTTTTTTTATATATCAAAGTGCCGGCACCCATTGACTTCCATTATATGAATTACAGAGGACCCCGATTTCAGCTAAAAATATTCTTTACTGTTCTACTTAAGAAAAAAGTCACCTACATCTTGGATGGTCTGAGGGTGACCATCCAAGACTAGTAAAGTCCATATTCTCCTATGAACAATGAATGAACTCCTATGAATGAATGTTTAGGTCAGTAGCTGTGGACATCAGGATACATATCAAACATAAATTGATTTGCATGCAGCACTACAGAGTGTACTGTTCTAAGCTGTCTTTAGCCTTTAAACTCTTAATGAATCAGACAAGCCTGGCAGACTAATTACAATAATCCTTCCAATTACTGTCGGCTCCCCGGCCACCTCTCAAGACTAAAGGGACAACAGACTGTAATGTAGCCAGAGGGCCTGGAGCCGGAAGACTCATGTTATCAAGAGAGGAACGGGGACATTACACAACCCCCCCTCTTCCATCTGCTCATCGACTGATAGCAGCTCTCCCTCTCCTCAGCATCCCAAAAATGATGATAAAGACATGCTACATCAGATTGTCATAGCATTTTCAACAGTGGGCCAGTACCATTAACAGCATAAGAGTTGTGGCAGGGTGTGGCAGATTAGAGTATGAGCTATTATTTTGGGGAAATTTGAGTGGGAAACTGTTGTTCAGCTGTTATTATTAATTGTCACTTTTCGGACCATTAGTCAACAAATCCTCAGTAACACCACAGGTGTTATGATGGCGACAGGTATGAAGGTTAATATTTAATTTAACCGAGCTGACATGTTGCTAAAACCCAGCTCACTCACAGATCATCATTTCAAGTTATTTAAAAAAAGTTGAAAGTTGGACCAATGCATTATTCACCACCAGAATACCTGGGGCAATGTTCTGAACATTTTTAAACAGTCTAAACATTCATTTGAACATTAACAGCTGAATTCATGTTGCGTCTTTTGCAGCATCTTGCACTTGTCACAGAGTTCTAAAGAACTTAAAGTTAAAAGATGTAACTTTTAAAATATGCGCTTTGTTTTTTCTCATTCCACTGCTAGCGTCTCACGTTTTTCAATGCAAAAACGCATGCAGTGTGAATGACCACTTTGACCTTTCGAATTTAATTTTCATTTTTGTAATGTTGATTGTGGAGGACGCACTGCCTCTATTGCGTCCTCAGAAAATGCCCCTGAAGCATTGGTAATGGGGATTATGAATTAGCATTCATAATGTTCCAGGACAGCTTAATCTAAAAACAAATGTACATCAGCCTTGAGCTCTAAGAAGAGCTGGTTGGCATTCATTGGTAAAAGAAAGCTTTTGGTTGTTGTTTTTTATGGTGAAGCTGTGTTATTTCTTTTTTTTTTATGGACAAGAAGAGGGGAAAAAATTCCTCACTTTATAGTCGCACTGTGTCTTTAACACTAGAACTGCCAGGGGTCGTTTTATACCTAAAACTGCCAGCGGTCAAAATTTACCCATGCACATGATTACTGTTTTGATATGGCTAAAAAACTTATTATGTCACTGTATTATGCCACTGTCTTCACAAAGTATGAAAGACATAATTATTTTTAGTCATCAACTGTGTTTTTGTCCTGTTGTTTTATGCTATTGGCCGCGATAATAATCTCTTTTTGGTGAATATAAGCTAAACCAGCCTGCAATGACAACACGAATTAGAAGGAAATAAATACATATTTGGGTGGAGTAATATTATAATAAAATGTCATTAATCACATATTAAGATAACCCATGTTATTTAAATTACTAAACTACCCTGAATAGATCAATATATGATAATATAATAGACTGAATAATTCCCCACAATGCATAGGATGTATGATGCAACGACAAATTCAAGAGCACAGTTTCACCTAATTAATTATTCATTTGTTTAGTTATATCATTTATAATTTGAGTAAGAGAACAACACCAATAAACTTGGGATAATCATAAAAATTGTTTTGTTCATTACATCATATGTCGGATTTTTGTTTTTTTCGGGGAACGGGCAGGCTTGAATAAATAGCAACACAGTAGCAAACAAAACACAATAAAACATTGCAAAACAAAATAATTAATCAAAAGTTTGAACATTTATGAGTAGTACATCTTCATTTGATTGTGCGTTGTGTGACTGTCTGCAGTAAGCTTACACGTTGCTCAAACACAGCGCAAAAATAAAGGAATTATATAGGGGTAAATTTGACCCACTGGCGGTTTTAGGTATAAATGTCCTGTTTTTTAATCTGGTTTTATCCAAACAGTTTTTAACAACACGGGATTGTAAATAACACAATTTTAGTAAAAGTCAATGACTGGGAGACTTTATTGAAAATTTATGTACATTTGAAAAACAGCCATGGGTAAATTTTACCCCGTGGCGCTTCTAGTGTTAATTATAATGTACAACACTGATGCAAAAAATTGGGGTCGAACACATTCTGAACTAGATAAAATAGTCCCGCTTGCTTCCACATCCCAACGCCCACACACTCTCTTGTTAAAAAGATGTGATTCATGTGAAAAAACCTGAGTTGGGACTCTCTAACTCTTGACCTTCATTCAGAAATGGCTCTCATACTGCCTTTCAGCAAACCCAGACGCAAAATTATAGTCCACTTCAAATTACCCATTACCTGACAGAACTTAAGGCCACAGAAGCCGCTCAGTCTCTGCATCTTGTTCTCTTTTATACGTTTTATGGCTTTCAATTTAATACATTATTTAGTACAGTTAATTACATAAAAATATCTTACTAAAAAAATTAATGCATTTTACATAATCATGCCCCCTTGACCCATATGTACATTTTGTACTAAGGAATTTTCCTACCATCAAGGTTGAAGTACCCTGCATCACTTAACTCTGCTAAAAAAAAAACCTTTTTTTTATTTTAATTTTAATTTTATTTAATAAAAAAATTTCAACTGTTTTTATGTTTATATATATTTTTTTATGTTAAATTGTTTATTATATTCATGTTATATGAATTTACATATATTCTATATATACACCATATTGCCAAAAGTTTGTTCATGCACATGAACTTCAATGACATCCCATTCTTAATCCGTAGAGTTTAATATGGAGTTGGCACACCCTTTGCAGCTATAACAGCTTCAACTCTTCTGGGAAGGCTTTCCACAAGCTTTAGGAGTGTGTTTATGGGAATTTTTGACCATTCTTCTAGAAGCGCATTTGTGAGGTCAGGCACTGATGTTGGACGAGAAGACCTGGCTCGCAGTCTCCACTCTAATTCATCCCAAAGGTGTTCTATCGGATTGAGGTCAGGGCTCTGTGCAGGCCAGTCAAGTTCCTTCACACCAAACTCGCTCATCTATGTCTTTATGGACCTAGCTTTCAGCACTGGTACACAGTCACCAGTTTGAACAGGAAGGGGCCATCCCCAAACTGTTCCCACAAAATTGGGAGCATTAAATTGTCCAAAATGTCTTGGTATGCCGATGTATTAATAGTTCCTTTCACCTTTCATTAAGATGCCAAGCTCAACCCCTGAAAAACAACCCCAGACCATAATCCCCCCTCCACCAAGAGATTCAAGATTCAAGAGTTTTATTTGTCACATACACAGTTATATACAGAATATACAACCGGCAGTGAAATGTAAACAGGTCCGCTCCATGGACAGTGCAAATTCACAGTTAAAAACACAAGGGGAAATTATAATAGAAATAGGATAAAAAAGTACTATCTATCTATCTATCTATCTATCTATATATATATATATATATATATATATATATATATATATATATATATATATATATCTGTAGAATTATAAATAATCAAGTCAAGTAGAAGAAAAAAAGTAAAAAATAAGAATAAAGTGGAATAAAATAATTGAAGTAGACTGTGCAGTGAGTAAACTGTAGACTTATAAATATGTGGTTAACAAATGTATAAAGAGTATAATGTGCAAACAGGTTTATAACAGGTTGTTACACAGTAACAACGAGAACAGAAAGTGCAGTGCAATGTCAGTATGTATATCCTGAAGTGAAGTCACGTGGTGTTAAGTGACTGAGTTCAGGAGTCTGATGGCCTGAGGGAAGAAGCTCCTCCTGAGTCTCTCAGTTTTGGCCATCAGGCTTCGGAAGCGCTTACCAGATGGCAGCAGCATGAAATGAGGGTTTGCAGGGTGATTAGAGTCCTTGATGATCTTAGTAGCTCTGCCTTTGCAGCGTTTGGTGTAGACGTCCTGCAGAGACGGGAGAGCTGACCCTGAGATATGCTTTGCAGGGCTTTGCGGATGACTGGTGCTGCCCATACGACTCTTTGCAGGGCTAATACACTTTCTATTGCCCCTAAATAGAAAGTTTTCAGGATAGCTGGTGAAACCCTGAATTTCCTCAGCTGGCACAGTCTTTGCCTGGCTTTTTTCACCTGTGTCTGAATGTGAGCAGTCCAGGTCAGGTCCTCGGAGATGTTTACACCCAGGTACTTGAAGCTGCTCACTCTCTATACTGGTGACCCGCTGATCATGAGGGGGGAGTATGTCCGTTGCTGTCTCTTCCTGAAGTCCACAATCATTTCTTTGGTCTTGCCAACATTCAGAGAGAGACAGTTGTCCTGGCACCATGATGTTAGATGCTCCACCTCGTCCAAGTATGCCGTCTCGTTGTTGGAAATGAGGCCCAGGACAACAGTATCATCAGCAAATTTGATGATAGAGGTGGAGCTGTGTGTGGACAAACAGTCATGTGTGTAGAGAGAGTAGAGCAGGGGACTCAGGACACAGCCCTGTGGAGCTCCCACACTCAGGGTGATGGAGATGGAGGTGAACTGGCCTATTCTCACCACCTGAGGCCTGCCAGTGAGGAAGTCCTCAATCCAGTGGCAGAGAGAAGGATTCAGGCCGAGATCCAGGAGTTTGGACGTTAGCTTGATGGGAACTATGGTGTTAAAGGCTGAGCTATAGTCAATAAATAGCAGCCTTACGTAGTTCCCACTTTTGCTGTCGATGTGAGTGAGGGAGGAGTGGAGGACATGAGAGATGGCATCTTCAGTCGATCTATTGGGACGATAGGCAAACTGAAAAGGGTCCAAAGTGTCAGGAATGTAGGCGCAAATGGTGTTTTTAATGAGTTTCTCAAAGACCTTCATGACTATAGACGTGAGAGCCACTGGATGATAGTCATTTAGGCAAGAGGGTTTACTGTTCTTAGGGACAGGGATGATGGTGGATTTTTTGAAGGAGGTTGGGACCACAGATGTAGCGAGGGACTCATTAAAGATAGATGTAAACAACCCGGCGAGCTGATCAGCACAGGACCGCAGAACACGACCTGAAATACCATCCGGCCCGGCAGCTTTCCTGACGTCCACACGCTTGAGTGCTCTCCGAACTTCATCCTCCGAGACAGAGGTCACGTGATTGTTGCTGCTCTGAGTGATTTCCTCTAACGCACCACCAAACTTTACACTTGGCACAATGCAGTCAGGCGAGTACCGTTCTACTGGCAACTGCCAAACCCAGACTCGTCCATTGGATTGCCAGACAGAGAAGCATGATTCATCACTCCAGAGAACACGTCTCCACTGCTCTAGAGTCCAGTAGCGGCATGCTTTACACCACTGCATCTGACGCTTTGCATTACACTTGGTGATGTAAGGCTTGGATGCAGCTGCTCGATCATGGAAACCCATTCCATGAAGCTTTCTACTCACTGTTCTTGAGCTAATCTGAAGGCCACATGAAGTTTGGAGGTTTCTGCATGCGCTGACCCTGCTCTGTGATTTTTACTTTATGGCTGAGTAGCTGTTGTTCCCAATTGCTTCCACTTTGTTATAATACCACTATCAGTTGACCGTGGAATATTTAGTAGTGAGGATATTTCACAAATGGACTTATTGCACAGGTGGCAACCTATCATGGTACCACGCTTGAATTCACTGAGCTCACAAATGTTTGTAGAAGCAGTCTGCATGCTTAGGTGCTTGATTTTATACCCCTGTGGCCATGGAAGTGATTGGAACACAAGGATTTGAAAGGTATTTGAAAGGGTGTGTGTTTTGGCAATAGTGTGTGTGTGTGTGTGTGTGTGTGTGTGTGTGTGTGTGTGTGTGTGTGTGTGTGTGTGTGTGTGTGTGTGTGTGATGTTTTGAGAAATTTCTTTTTTTTTTTTTTTTTGTCCATACATTTGAAGTTAATGGTAACCAAACCTTTAATTACCAGCATTCTTCAATAAACACTGATCAGCCACAACATTTAAAACCACTGAAAGGTGAAGTAATTAACATTGATTATATCATGGTTATACAATGGTTTACAATGTACCTGAAATGTATCAGGCAGCAAGTGAACAATTTCATGTGTTGGAAGCAAGAAAAATGTACAAGCGAAAAGATCTAAGTGACTTTGACAAAGGCCAAATAGTGATAGCTAGAAAAATGGGTCAGAGCATCTCCAAAATGGCAAGTGTTGTGGGGTATTTAGGGTATGCAGTGGTTAGTACCTACTAAAAGTGGTGCAAGGAAGGACAACCAGGGAACTAGTGCCAGGGTCATGGCCTTACAAGGCTCAATGATGCATGTGGGCTAGCTGTCTGGACTGATCACACAGAAGAACCACTGTATCTCATATTGCTGAATGACTTAATGCTGTCAGTGATAGAAAGGGCTTTGCTGCGTATGGGGCTGCATAGCCGCAGACTGGTCAGAGTGCCCATGATGACCCTGTTTACTGCCGAAAACGCCTACAATGGGCACATGAACATCAAAACTAAACCATGGAGTAATGGAAGAAGGTTGCCTAGTCTGATGAATCTGTTTTCTTTTAATTCAGGTGAATGGCTGGGTGTGTGTCATGTGGATGTTACTTTGACATGTACCACTTAAGCTCCTTTTACACAGAGCGTTGATCCCATAAAATTGCCATATAATTGCTAGAGTGCCTTCTGGGTGAATGCAAACACATCCCGTGATCGATCCCGGGATGGGGACCTAGTAACATTTATCGGATCAGTCCTGTAACACGCCCTGTGTGAACAAAATGCAGGACCAATTCCATAAAGGGTGACGCTTAAAGAGTGACACTCAACTTAAGACACTGCGGAGACCTTACACGTCACATCCTGATGTCACTTGTCTTTATGGGATGTATGTGAACGCATGCACAGATTCCAGAAAATCACTGGCAGTGTGAATTAACCAAAATCAATCTATCCCGAGACAAATCCCAGGACACATTATCAGTGTATTTTCTGGAATATCTGTGTGAAAGGGGCTTTACAGTACCTAAAGATTGTTGCAGACCTTTGTACACCCCTTGATGGCTGCTTAATGTCTTGTGGCAGATAGCACAGGACACGTTCAGAGGTCTTGTGGATTCCAGAAACTGACTTCTTGATGTATAATTAGGAAGTGACAGCAGGTAATACGCTGCACAGAGGAAAGCCACCTTGCCAAAAGGTTATGTTTCTGGTTAATAGTTAAAAAAAAAAAAGAACATGAAATGTTATACCATAAAGTTCACAGACGTCCTTCAAGATGTGAAGACTTATTCAATTGTCTGCAGATGTTCAGCTCTGTTAAACTACACAGCCTTTTGTCACACTGTCACTGGCGCTTCAATTGTTGTCTAGGAAACGGCATTAACGCCAGCCACCGTTGAATTACCACGCATGTAAATGTCCAGCCAGTTTGTGTAGGAGAGAATGAGTTTGAAGGAGCGGATAAGGATGCAAGCCGACAAAAGGAAATTGCCTGAAGTGAAGGGCATAATTTCTCGTCTTCATCAGTTAGGCATGAAATGTAAGGATAGTGTGATTTACAGGGGAAATATTTGATAAGTTGTCATGGAAACTCTCAGTCTGCAGTCCACTAAAGTTGTGGGGTTTTTTTCCATGTGAAAAATCCCCTCAACACATATATATACACACACACCCACGCAGCACATCCATGTGCCACTTTCCCTATGTGTAAACAGCTCTCCTTCCAGAATGTGCCTTCTTCAAAGCCTGCTTAAATGATGAAGAAAAAAGCCCATGCAGGTGTCTGCACTTGGACCTTGGACTTTACCCCCAGTTATTTATTTGCATGCTTGTCAAGCTCTCTGTGTTAACAGCCCTTTGCAGTGATGATGAGAGCTTGATGGTTGGTTGATTGATTGATTTGCTCTTTGGTTTCTGTGGTTTTGAGACTCTTGGACCATTTTCAACTGGTTAATGCATTATGATTCATCATCTGACAAATGACAGTTCAAGTTTCATATCCATCTATATACGTCATTTGATGTAATTTGTGAACTGTTTTCAAGGATGGAATCTCAATGAAAGCTTATATTGCCATCTGGCACCACTTATTTTCTATTGTTATTAAGTTGTAGGAAAGCCTTATGTAGGGCGGCATATCAGCAAACATTTCAATGAATACTGCACAAAATCACATTTGGATTGCAATTATTACTGCTTAATTTGGAAGTAATATTAGTAATATTAATAAAAAGTCAAATATAACAAAATGATGCCAATTAAAGAAACATTGAATGTTAAAAGACCACACTGAGCTTGTGATGTAAACCTCATGCATGTGAAAGACATTGAAGAACTACATTGAAGATCTGCAACTGATCTGTCAATAAACAATTGAACAAAAAATTTATTTAAATGTGCTGTAAAAAACTCTTTTTTTATCATGTTGTAATGTTGCATGTTGTAGGTGATGCATCTAGTCATGAAGTGGCTGAATTGTTAAGTATTCAATTATTCATTATTTAAGATCAAAGGTGGCTGTAAAAATAAATCTGCATTGTTGATCCTTTTGATCTTTCATTGAAGAAATTTGCAAAAATCTAACCTTTCGTTGAAGTAAAAGAATTGAAAGTGGGGGAAAATCTCATTATGAAATAAATGTTTTTCTCTAAAACACCTTGGCCATAATTATTAGCACCCCTAGAAAATATCTCTAAAGTATATTCCCATTAATATATGTTAAAAAAAAAAAAGGTGACTAGGAACATGAAATTGTCTAGCTATGACGTCTTGTTTCACAGGAGTATAAATATGAGGAAACACAAAGGCCAAATTCCCTTAATCATTCATCACAATGAGTAAAACCAAAGAATATAGTTCTTCACAAAATAGAAAGTGCTGTAAGAAAATAGCTAAAGCTAAATCCCATTTTCACCATCAAGACAATAATTAAGAAGTTCCAATCAACTAAATATGTTACGAATCTGCCTGGAAGAGGACACACGTCTGTATCGTCATAATGTGCGGTAAGGAGGAGAGTTTGAGTGGACAAAGACTCTCCAAGAATCACAGATGGAGAATTGCAGAGATTAGTCTTGGGGTCAGAAAGCCAAACAACCCCTATATCACCACATGTTGTTTGGAAGGGTTTCAAGACAAATCCTTCTTGCTCATCCAAAAACAAACTCCAGCATTTTCAGTTTTCAGACACGACTGGAACTTCAAATGGGTCCAGCTTCTATGGTCAGATGAAACTAAAAAAAGGCTTTTTGGCAGCAAACCCACCAGATGGGTTTGTTGCAAACAGGGATTAAAAAGTACCCCATGACCACAGTTAAATATACTGCTGGATCTTTAATGTTGTGGGCCTGTTTTTTTGCTGGAGGTTCTGGACATCTTGTTGCAAATACCAACAGATAAAAAATCTAAACCGGACGGCCTCTGCTTGAAATCTTATAATGGTTCAGGGTCATATATTAGGACACTGTGATATCTTGCCATTAAGAAAAGTAGACTTTTATGAAAAATAATTCTATAATATTGTTCATAATATAATTTTTTTTTATGAGGCATTCCACCGTATCCGTGCATGCACAAAATTCAAACACCTGTATTGTGAAAAACACGTCAAGACTTTAGGTATTACATTTATATTCAACTGTCTTTATTGAGATTCTACTCAAGCATTTCAAGTACGTCTGTCTCTGTTGGAGACTGAAGGAGATCATGCTGGTTGAGCTCGAGCCGAATACTTTGAGAAACAGCAGAAGACATTTTCTTAAATGAATTCCCACAGCATATAAAATAGAGTTTGGAAATTGCTGTAAAATGACACTACAGGGGATCAGGGAGCATGAATGGTCAAGGCGCTGGAAAAGATTCATTTTTCTTAGAGGAATGGCAGAATATTTAGGCACTGACTTAATGTGTTGCCTCAGGGACGGCAGGAAATGTTGTGTTAATGCATTCAAAATCGAAACAAAATCTATATGGCACAAAACAAGTGTCATTATCAGATGTTGTGTTAACACATATACTCCTTGTGGATTTCATAGCGTCCACGTGCCCAGTTTATGTTTGTGCATGTGTCTGCATTCAAGCATGTTTGCGAAAAAACAATAAAATCAGCGTCACTGAAAAGGCCTTTTTGTTAAGTGACTCCAGCCACAGGTAATCAGGTTTATGGTTTCCTAGCAACAATGCCCTTTCAGATCCCCTCCCGAACAAACCTGACCGAGCTTTCGTGTCCACTTTGAATTAAATACATAGACCACATAGGATTTCATTTTAATGGCTTGTCTCATTTGTTTTATACAGCCTGAAATATTGTGTGTTTGTAATGTAACAATGCATTTTGAAGTACATGTGTGTGTTGCTCATTTCTTGCAACATCTTTTTTTGTATGTTCCCTCCAGGGTAAGATGGTGAAAGGCATGGGAGGGGCTATGGACCTAGTGGCCAGTGCTGGAACTAAAGTGGTTGTTACAATGGAGCACTCTGCTAAGGTAGGTGTAATCACATGACAATGCGTTATACTGACTTTCTATATTGCATATGAATTTGATAGCAATTTGTAAATAAACAAGAATTTGATATAGCTTAACTTGCATTTCAGACATAATGTGGATGTCTGTTTGTGCTCTGCTAATGAAATTAGTTCCAAAAGAAGCCAAATTATCAAGCTTTGTATGTCACAGAGCAACTGAAAGCCGTTCTGGAATGTCGCAAATGAAGACAAGCGAAACAACAAACAATAAAGTGTTCTGGTGCTGTTATAAGCAGGGGTTCAATTTGGCCAGAATGATCCAGAATGACATTCCGGGACCTTGAAATGGAATTTATTTCCTTTTTTTTATTCAATGTTGATGCAGAACACACATTCTATCTCCACTTAGTGACTGTACTTCTTCAACAAAAAAACTCCTCTTAGCAGTAGCAAATATAAAGCAGCTGAAATTGTGCTGTTTCCAATATATGCACTTTCCTTCAAATGTTATTTTATTTTTTTAAAGAAATTAATGCTTTCATTCAGCGAAAATGCATAAATTGATCAGAAGTGACAGTAAAGACATTTAGAATGTTACAAATGATCTCAATTAAAAAAATGTATTATAATATATAATTTGAGCTATTTCAAATAAATGCTGTTCTTTTAGAAGTGGATTCCAGTATCCACAAAAATATTGAGCTGCACAACTGTTAAAAATGAATGATAATAGTTTCTTGAGCAGCAAATCATGTGGATCATGTGACACTGAAGACTGAAGTAATGATGCTAAAAATTCATCTTCGCATCACAGGAGTAAATTATATTTTTAAATATATTAAAGGTGCACTATGTAACTTTTCCATCCGCTAGAGGTCGTCTATTCAAAACAAAGGCGTAGTTTGATGACGCCAAGTTTGAGCGCAGAATCTTGGGACATGTGGTCTTCACCTCACAGCCAGTGGAAAAGAATCGGGATAGGACTCAGGCAGAAATCAAGTTCATGGATGTGATTATTAATGTTACTGTAGTATGAAGCAGAGCAGGCCCGAGTGTTGTGGGAGCTGAGCAAGGCCGCTGGAGCGATTGTTAATAAGATGAAGGTAACACGCCTCGCAAGCAGAGGGACTTTTATTATGCCACAGTCGCCGGTGCCATTTCCGCTTTTCCTGTCATGAGTATGAGGTAATGCAGCTCTTTTTATCATATTAGATACATCTGAGTGTGTTGAAAATGATGTTATGACGTTACTCTGTGCGTTTGCTCGGCGACTGCTATGACACTTGTTGCACACTGCAGTAAGAGTAAAGCGGATATGACGCATTTGGCAGGCAACTCCCTCACACGTCCTGGTTCCTTGGTTAAAAAGGCAGTTTTCTCATGATTTACAAATAGTAGGAAACATTTGGGATATTGTAAGTACTCAACTGAACAAAATACAAACCCGATTCCAAAAAAGTTGGGATACTGTACAAATTGTGAATAAAAACAGAATGCAATGATGTGGAAGTTTCAAATTTCAATATTTTATTCAGAATACAACATAGATGACATATCAAATGTTTAAACTGAGAATATGTATCATTTTAAGGGAAAAATAAGTTGGTTTTAAATTTCATGGCATCAACACATCTCAAAAAAGTTGGGACAAGGCCATGTTTACCACTGTGTGGCATCCCCTCTTCTTTTTATATCAGTCTGCAAACGTCTGGGGACTGAGGAGACAAGTTGCTCAAGTTTAGGAATAGGAATGTTGTCCCATTCTTGTCTAATACAGGCTTCCAGTTGCTCAACTGTCTTAACTTCTTTGTCGCATCTTCCTCTTTATGATGCGCCAAATGTTTTCTATGGGTGAAAGATCTGGACTGCAGGCTGGCCATTTCAGTACCCGGATCCTCCTTCTATGCAGCCATGATGTTGTAATTGATGCAGTATGTGGTCTGGCATTGTCATGTTGGAAAATGCAAGGTCTTCCCTGAAAGAGACGACGTCTGGATGGGAGCATATGTTGTTCTAGAACTTGGATATACCTTTCAGCATTGATGGTGCCTTTCCAGATGTGTAAGCTGCCCATGCCACACGCACTCATGCAACCCCATACCATCAGAGATGCAGGCTTCTGAACTGAGCGCTGATAACAACTTGGGTTGTCCTTGTCCTCTTTAGTCCGGATGACATGGCGTGCCAGTTTTCCAAAAAGAACTTCAAATTTTGATTCGTCTGACCACAGAACAGTTTTCCACTTTGCCACAGTTCATTTTAAATGAACCTTGGCCCAGAGAAAACGCCTGCACTTCTGGATCATGTTTAGATATGGCTTCTTTTTTGACCTATAGAGTTTTAGCTGGCAACGGCGAATGGCACGGTGGATTGTGTTCACCGACAATGTTTTCTGGAAGTATTCCTGAGCCCATGTTGTGCTTTCCATTACAGTAGCATTCCTGTATGTGATGCAGTGCCGTCTAAGGGCCCGAAGATCACGGGCATCCAGTATGGTTTTCCGGCCTTGACCCTTACGCACAGAGATTGTTCCAGATTCTCTGAATCTTTGGATGATATTATGCACTGTAGATGATGATAACTTCAAACTCTTTGCAGTTTTTCTCTGAGAAACTCCTTTCTGATATTGCTCCACTATTTTTGGCCCGCAGCTTTGGGGGAATTGGTGATCCTCTGCCCATCTTGACTTCTGAGAGACACTGCCACTCTGAGAGGCTCTTTTTATACCCAATCATGTTGCCAATTGACCTAATAAGTTGCAAATTGGTCCTCCAGCTGTTCCTTATATGTACATGAAATTCCTTTCATTTAACTTTTCCGGCCTCTTATTGTTACCTGTCCCAACTTTTTGGAATGTGTAGCTCTCATGAAATCCAAAATGAGCCAATATTTGGCATGACATTTCAAGATGTCTCCTTTCAACATTTGATATGTTATCTATATTCTATTGTAAATAAAATATAAGTTTATGAGATTTGTAAATTATTGCATTCCTTTTTATTCATAATTTGTACAGTGTCCCAACTTTTTGGAATCAGGTTTGTATATAACACTGGCCTAGTGGTTTTAAATATTTTACTGAAATTTTTTACATAGTGCACCTTTAACAGGAAACAGTTATTTTCAATAGTAATATTATTTCACAATATTATTGTGTTTACTCTATTTTTGATCAAATGCAGCTTTAATTAGCATAAGAGATTTCTTTAAAAGAAAACATAAAAACATCTTTCTGACCCCAAGCTGTTGAATAGCGGTGTATGTTAGCAATTTTGCTTGGTATATTAAAAGTTATATACACGTCAAGTTTAGAACCTGGGATCCTTCGTGTTGAAGCAAGAATCATACCACTGGACCGACATATCATATAGGTTTTGGTCATATTTGTATATTTGTCCATGTCATACCTTTCCTAGGTCACCAAAATCACCACTAAATTGGAGCTCTTTCCCCACCTCCGAAATCCCAATTTAAACCCTAGTTTTTAAAAATGTCAGCACTTTTGGAACACTGCTTAGAAAAGTAATATGAGTGATGTCTCTTTCCCTTGAGAGGATGGCAAATCAGCTCTTGAAGATTAAAGGTATAAGACCAAAATATGTTGCGTTGAACATCGTGTTACGATCAGGATACAATATTTGTTGTAATTCCTCTAAGTAGTTTTGTTTTAAATGTAGAGGTAAGTCAGTTTTAATGAACAGATTATTATTGAGTCACATTGCATGGCACGTATTCCCTGTGAGAAGGGCATCATTATTTCCCGTGAGTGACAGAATCTCTTTTCCCTAAGCAGACAGTTGGAGAGGCGTCAGTATTCTGAGAAGCTTTCAGCTGTGCAGACAGTGGTATGCATACACACAGTGTCAGTGGTATTTGCTGCGTGTTTTTGTAACCTTAAATGATAGTTACCCAAAAACGAACATTCTGTCATTATTTACTCACAAAATAGAGAATTTTTGCCATACCGTTTATAGTTACTAGGGTCTCTAAACAGCACATTAAAACCACAGACAAAACTAGGGATGCACAACACATCGGTACCTTATTGGTTATTTCCTACGATACTGGATATTTGCATTCTTATTTCCTCTGTTTTTACATTTAGACTATCATCTAAGTCTCACTAAAAGCTCATCTTTAAATAATAATCATTTAATAATGTTAAATACATTCCTTAGCACAAAAATGAATATCCATTTTTCATACCGCATATCATATACTGTTGTAATGTCTAAATTCACGTTTAGCATTTAAAACAATGCAGCGAGTATAAACCAAGCTTAAGGTGGTTTGCTTTAGCTTTTGACGCCACCGACCTTTGACATTTTTCTAAACTCATTCTTCTCCCTTTTCCCATTGCATATCAGTTCAGAGAGGAATTAATTTTGAATAAAAACAAAGAAAATATTCAAAAAATCGAAATAAAGTGCCTAGAATAAAGTGTGTTTAACGGATAGGGTTAGGGGTAGGGAAGGGCTTTAGGGACAGGTAATGTCCTAATAAGGCAGCATCCATTTATGATTTTAATAAATATTATCATTTACACTTAATATGCTGTTATTATTGCATACTGTTATGCTAGAATACACTAGGCACAAATAGTATCTGACACTATTTTCACTATAAATAACACCTAAAAACTTTATTTTTAATGTATTTAGTATAGAATTTTAATATTGGTAATTTATCCATTTTTGGCCATATCATGGAAATAATTATAGGCAAGAGTACCTTTCAAGGAAAGTCTGTTCACTCGGCGGCCATATTTGGTCGTTAGTTACTCCACCTCGTCCAAGTATAGTTAGTTACTCCACCTCGTCCAAGTATGCCGTCTCATTGTTGTTGGAAATGAGGCCCAGGATAACAGTATCATCAGCAAATTTGATGATAGAGGTGGAGCTATGTGTAGACAAACAGTCATGTGTGTAGAGAGAGTAGAGCAGGGGACTCAGGACACAGCCCTGTGGAGCTCCCACACTCAGGGTGATGGAGGTGAACTGGCCTACTCTCACCACCTGAGGCCTGCCAGTGAGGAAGTCCTCAATCCAGTGGCAGAGAGAAGAATTCAGGCCGAGATCCAGTTTGGAGGTTAGCTTGATGGGAACTATGGTGTTAAAGGCTGAGCTATAGTCAATAAATAGCAGCCTTACGTAGTTCCCACTTTTGCTGTCAATGTGAGTGAGGGAGGAGTGGAGGACATGAGAGATGGCATCTTCAGTCGCTCTATTGGGACGATAGGCAAACTGAAGAGGGTCAAAAGTGTCAGGAATGAAGGAGCAAATGGTGTTTTTAATGAGTCTCTCAAAGACCTTCATGACTATAGACGTGAGAGCCACTGGATGATAGTCATTTAGGCAAGAGGGTTTACTGTTCTTAGGGACAGGGATGATGGTGGATTTTTTTGAAGGAGGTGGGGACCACAGATGTAGCGAGGGACTCATTAAAGATGGATGTAAACAACCCGGCGAGCTGATCAGCACAGGACCACAGAACACGACCTGAAATACCATCCGGCCCGGCAGCTTTCCTGACGTCCACACGCTTGAGTGCCCTCCGAACTTCATCCTCGGAGACAGAGATCACGTGGTTGTTGCTGCTCTGAGTAATTCCCTCTGGCGCGTCACTTGGTGGAGTCGCGCTGCCGCGATTACAATCAAAGCGAGCGTAGAAACAGTTTAACTCGTTCACAAGCAACGGATCAGCTCTCACCTCTGCAGAGGATTTAGATCCAAAAGCACAGATGGTCTTCAGTCCCTGCCACATGCGCCGGGAGTCGTTGAGTTGGAAATGAGACTCCACTCGATCCTTATAACGGAGCTTTGCGGCTTTAACTGCGTGTCGGAGAGCATAGCAGGATGATTTATAGTCATTCATATTCCCTGTTAGGAGACCGGTGTTGTATGCGGCAGTGCGTGTGTTCACTGCAGCGTGGATTGAATTGTCCACCCACGGTTTCTGATTTGAGAAGGACGTTATTGTTATTGTTTGTGTGGCTTGCTCTGTAAGCGTGTTGATGAAGCAAAGTGCCACATCCGTGAACTCGCTGACGTCAGATGAACTCGCCCGGAACATGTCCTAGTCGACGTCATCAAGAGCTGCCTGTAGCGCGGTCTCTGACTGGGGGTTCCTGAACGAGCCTTTGTCTGTATTCAGGTGTGAGGAAAATGGCGACATGATCCGATTTGCCAAAAGCTGGTAGTGAACGAGCTTAATAGGCGTTCTTAAACAAAGAGTAGCAATGATCCAGTGTGTTTGCTCCTCGTGTAGGACAGGAGACGTGCTGGTGAAAGTTTGGCAAGACTTTCTTTAGGTTTGCTTTGTTAAAATCGCCCGCGAAGATGAAAGCAGCATCGGGGTGTTTGTTTATGAAGCCGCTGGCAACATCATGAAGGCTAGATAAAGCCAGCCCTGTGTCTCCCTGTGGTGGAATGTAAACGGCAGTGGTGATGAGCGAGGAAAACTCCCTCGGCAGATAGAATGGGCGGCAAATGATTGTTAAATGTTCCAGATGAGGCGAGCAGGATCGCGAAAGAATGGAGATGTTCCTGGGATCGCACCATTTCTTGTTGATCATGAAACATACTCAGCCGCCTTTAGATTTACCGGCCTCGGCTGTTCTGTCCATCCGAAAAACAGAGAAGTTCTCAGACGACGCCATAAATTGGCTTACACATTGTCACCAGACACGAGCAGCGTGATGTGACAAAAGCAAATAGAACCCATTATAATCAGAGATCCGAGAGAATACATTCCTGACAGTAAACTAATACCCTGTTATATTTCAGACATACTTCAAGCGCTCGTGCTACTTGTGACACGAAGAACAAATGGATTTTTGCTTTGTCGTGTCTAGTGTAGACAGCCTCTAGATCAGCTGTTGTGTCCGGTGTAGACACAGTCTTATGATTTACATTCCATGCATTTTCCAAGATTTGTAATATACTGCATGAGTCACAGACTGCTTTTATGTCTTTTTATAGCTTGGTATTCAATATGAACTGTGATTGAATGGAAAGAGCTGTGTAAAGATTCTTCAAAAACCTTTGACAGCATACGATTTGGAGGGAGCTCTTACCTATTTCTTTTAAACAGTTCTTTAGGCACAGCTTTAGTAGTATGTGCAGTGCATTTGCAGTTTGTCAGTCCAACTCACTACATGCTATAAAACAGATGCCTCGAATGAAATCTTCATGCAGACAGATTTGGATGCTTTGCTGTGTCCATCATCAGAACACCCTATTGAACATAAATGACACAATTGCTCAGTAATCTGTCAGAGTTCAGTGTTCCCATCTGTGAAATGTGCTTAAATTTGTTCCAGGGTCGCGTATATTCTCGATTATGACGTTGGTGACATAAGTCCCTTCACACCACTCGGATCACATTGGTCCAGGCAGAGATGGGGTGAAAGACAAAAGAAATGGGCATAGAAAGATATGACTGCTGTTCACATGCTGCCCTTGCTTTGTTCATGCTGGCAGTGGCTGCCCTGAGGGAAGGCTAACAGGGCCAGCTGCCTGCCCCTGGTGGGATGAGATCTCTGGACATGAATTAACCACCAGCAGCTATCTAATTATTATCCCCTGATCCAACAGAACATTGAGTCAGCAGGGCCAGTGTATCCATTACGGTTGATGATGAACACAGCTAGCTTAGAGTATTTTCTGTACCCATGGGCTGAGTGGATGATGAACTTAATTGAGAATTCCTTTTTTTACTAAATTCTAAATTGACCATGCAGAATTTGAAATTCAAATTTGTGTAGTGTAAATTAACTTGTTTTGGGTTTTTTTTTCAGTAGAAATTAGTCATAATCATATTCATATCATAGTATTTTTCTATGATTATATCATCTAATCGAATAATTATTCACTTCATTTATACATTTAGAGAAATATGTGTAATCCAAAAAATAACTCTACAGAAAAGAGGATTACTATACACTAACCTAAAGGATTATTAGGAACACCATACTAATACTGTGTTTGACCCCCTTTCGCCTTCAGAACTGCCTTAATTCTACGTGGCATTGATTCAACAAGGTGCTGAAAGCATTCTTTAGAAATGTTGGACCATATTGATAGGATAGCATCTTGCAGTTGATGGAGATTTGTGGGATGCACATCCAGGGCACGAAGCTCCCGTTCTACCACATTCCAAAGATGCTCTATTGGGTTGAGATCTGGTAACTGTGGGGGCCATTTTAGTACAGTGAACTCATTGTCATGTTCAGGAAACTAATTTGAAATGATTCAAGCTTTGTGACATGGTGCATTATCCTGCTGGAAGTAGCCATCAGAGAATGGGTACATGGTGGTCATAAAGGGATGGACATGGTCAGAAACAATGCTCAGGTAGGCCGTGGCATTTAAACAATGCCCAATTAGCACTAAGGCTACTAAAGCATGCCAAGAAAACATCCCCCACACCATTACACCACCACCACCAGCCTGCACAGTGGTAACAAGGCATGATGGATCCATGTTCTCATTCTGTTTACGCCAAATTCTGACTCTACCATCTGAATGTCTCAACAGAAATCGAGAAATAGAGAAAAATATATATATAGAGTATATAATATATATATATATATATATATATATATATATATATATATATATATATATATATATATATATATATATATATATATATATATATATATATATATATATATATATATATATATATATATATATATATATATATATATATATATGTATATATATGTATATATATATATATGTGTGTATATATATATATATATATATATATATATATATATATATATATATATATATGTATATATATATATATATATATGTATGTATATATATATATATATATATATATATATATATATATATATATATATATATATATATATATATATATATATATATATATATATATATATATATATATATATATATATATATATATATATATATATATATATATATATATATATATATATATATATATATATATATATATATATATATATATATATATATATATATATATATATATATATATATATATATATATATATATATATATATATATATATATATATATATATATATATATATATATATATATATATATATATATATATATATATATATATATATATATATATATATATATATATATATATATGTGTATGTGTATATATGTATATATATATATATATATATATATATATATATATATATATATATAGATATATATATATATATATATATATATATATATATATATATATATACATATATATATATATATATACATATATATATATATATATATATATATATATATATATATATATATATATATATATATATATATATATATATATATACATATAGATATAGATTAAAATAGATTTTAATTTATTATTTTCATTGTTTTCATTTTATTGTGTGCTAATGAAACTTCTACAGTATATTTTATATACCTTGTTTTGTTATTTGATGTATTTCATAGGGTGGTAAACACAAGATTATGGAGAAATGCAATCTGCCTCTGACCGGAAAACAGTGTGTGGACCGTATAATCACAGAAAAGGTGGGTTTTGATTTAAAAGTCATTGATTTTACCCTTTTAACATTAGGAGACGGTTTTAATCAACAGCCCACACCAGTCTCCTCTGGTAAAGAATAAATGTCATCTATTCAGCAGCTTATCACTTCATCAATATACGGAATCAGCCTCGGACAAAACTTCAGTCACCACAGTGAAAAGCTGTGAAAATGGCTTTGCTCTTTTCTCTTAACGCATGTGCAAAGACATAAGGGGACATGACGAATTGTTATGACACTGCACATAGGCAGTAGAAAATGGAAATCCAATTATTGGACCAACCCTAATCAAATCTCCTGATCGGAGGGACATTACATATTGACTGTTTTTTCAAACGCAGAGAATTTTATTATGAATGTTTCTTAATAATATTATCAGCCCTGCCACATGGCCAGGGATCGGAGAGCTGGGAATCCCAGCTGGACTGTGGAGGCTAAGGATTTGTTGTCCTCTCGTCAAAAAAGCCTTAGGAGATGGTTCAGGGGCGCTTGAATGATGCAGCTGTTCATAGGCTATCTCAGCTGTTTTTTATGGACTGCTGCTGGCACTTGTTGAGCCGGCCTCTCATCTCACCAGTGGTAGCACTAAACAGTCTTGCTTGCCTTCCTCCCCTCCTTACCTTTTAGTCTCCATGCTTTGCCAGCGTTTGCTTTTGTAACAATCACGCAACATGGTTTCCAATGAAAAGATTCTGTCAACATTTAGAAAGGTTAGACCTCTCCAGCTACACTGCCACCACCTTCTATTCAGCCTGCGTTTGTCATGCCACCCCGCTGTTCAACACAACCCCTGTCTGTCAGCCTAACAAGCTGAGCTTTAGCTCTGGTTATAAGAAGAACCGCTCGACTGCTTAACCTTCATGTTCTGCAAGACCCCAAGGCCATTTTAATAGCTCAAGAAACATGTTTAACATTGAAGCATCTGCTTGATACTCTGTGGCTTTTTCTAATCTTATGAGAATCTGTTTGGGGTCTTAGATATTACAAATTACAAATTAATATACATGTTAATATGCAAATTGAAACCTTTTGTGCTGTGATTTTTACAGGGTTCTTTGACTAATAGAAATTTCAAGATACATTTATTTGAAATAGAAACAATGTAAAAATATTTGTTTTTCGAATTTTGATTTAATGCATCCTTGCTGAAAAAGTATTAATTTCTTTGAAAAAAAAAAAAAAATCTTACTGACCGTAAGACTTTGAATGGTTGTTTATATTTGTTTTTGTTGAAATTGACCCCAAATAGAAACTGCATTATTATTCTGATTAATAGTAATAATAAATAAAAATAAATCATGCTTTCTTTGATGCGATGACCTAACAAGGAAATACAGCTTTTGTTAATGAAGTTGATGTTAATTTGTAAGTATTCTATTGTTCATTGTTAATTCATATTTATTCACAATACATTAACTAATGTTCATTTATACAGCATGTTAAAAAAGTATTTGTATATGCAGAAAATAACATTTTCAAAGTACATTTTGAAATTACTGTTGACCCCAAACATCTGGGGCTTTATCATACACCCGGCGCATTCATACATTTTGCTAGTTTCAGTCTGACGCAGTTATCATTTTCACGTCCTGCGCCATATTTGTGCGCCCATGGAAATGCTGGTCTGAAAACGAGGTGTGTTCAGGTGCATTGTTGGCACATTGCTATTTTGAGTCATTGCACCATTGACCAACTGAAACCTGTTCTAAAGTCAATGCCGCAATATTTTTTGTGTTATTTAAAGGGTGCATTAGTAATATGCGCCTATAGGCGGGTGCACAACGCGCGTACACTCTGCTTAGTACACACACAGGATGCACAGCAGCACACAAATATTTTCAATATTAAAAATAAAAGGATTCCTCTCTGGAGATGTGTTCAGTCTTTCCGCTCGCAAATTCCGCCATGTAAATAGCTAATCCACTATGGTGCAAACACATCTGCCTTTTAAAGGGACTGGAAGATGAGACTCTGATTGGTTTATTGCACATTACTCCCAATACACATCCATTACTCATCAAGAGAATATAGGGACAACACTTTTAGACCATGTGCCAGGCGTGCTGACCATTTTTCCCGTCGTTAGACTAGCAAAAGTGGATTTGGACACGGCCTAAGTGCACTTGCGTCGTGCGCGTTAGACCATGCTCTTAGATCATTAAAATGGGGCCGAAGGACTGTAAAGCTACTCTCAAAAGAACATGAGGGTTAAGCTGTCTTTTTGAACCTCCCAAAAAAAAATATCACAAAGAAAGAGCAACTGTTAGTGCCAATGAATGAAACTTAACATATGAGGTTCATATCTTAGTTAATAGACTTATTTTTATCATAAGATGCTTTTCATGTGTTGTCATAAAGTTAACTAATACTGGGCAAACATTGTTTCCTAGAATGCATATGAATCTAAAAGTGGTTTTCTGGGCCAATTTGCCACTTGTCATCTCAGCAGCACGCACATCTCCAGCGATGGAAGTTTTTATATAAACATTGCTGGCAAGCTGTGATGTGATTACACCATCCATCTTGCCGTATTTGACTGTTCAATTCGCCTTCCCCTGATTGTTGAAAAAAAAAAAAAGCATGCAGCACAATATCTCAGAGGAGAGAAACATTTTTTGGACTGTCAGAGTTTATGGCTAGGACTCTGGCAAGTAGATTAATGTTATCGCCTGCATTGTTACACACCCAAGCAAATCCTCCAGCAATTAGAGCCTCTCATTGAGGTGGAAGAGAGGATACAGAGACAGCAGGCTCAAGGCGAAGAGACAGCAAGCGTGCTGCCCGTGGCAGGTTGTGCTCCACAGGTATTGGGTGAAATGAGACTACATGAACGTTAGATCTGGGTCACATTGAACAGTAAAAACAGACTGCTGGTTTCATGCAAACATATATGATTTGGTTCAGTAATAGCCTTTAGCATTCACAATGCATGCGCTTGACCTTTTGCAAGTTGTGACGCAGACAAATGTGCTTTTATGTTTTACTATTGCATTATTATAACAATAATAGTATCAAATGTTGTTATATTAATGATGTCCTCACCTGTTTTGAGCCCGTTAACAATTGTGCCTGTTTTAGTAGCTGTTACTTAGGTGGTGTTTTTATCACTGCAAGGCAAGCAGAATTAAACAGAGAACACAATAAAAGCAGTGCTAAAAAAAACTTTTAAAAAAACTCGTAGTTTGCATGTGAAATATCCTTTATTTTATCAGGAGCTGATTTTAAAGTACATCATCCATATTAGAGCAGAATTCTTATGAAAAACGCTCTTTCATCTCAGTACAGATCTGCAGTGCATGTGATGAAATGTTAAAGACAATTTTAAACTTTTTTAATGTATAGACCAAGACCACTAGTATGTCTGTATTTCTATATTATAAAAATTTTTTTTTTTGAGTGAAAGGTTAAATAGAAAAATGTTCAAGTATTTGGTATGCCCCCTTTGCTTTAATGAGCAACTCGAGCTCCACAAGTTTTTATAGAAAACCCAATGATGATTTTCTCCAGCGTGATTTGAGATGATCCAAAGAGCATCTGAGTTTCAGTGGAATCATGAACATCTGACCATCTGCACAAAAGAGTTTAAAAATGACTAATTTGAATAGTGACCAAGAAATAGTGCAAAGTATTTCCTATTCCTTTCTTTCTTCGTAACTATTTCCAGGTTTAAATTTGCAGGTTTTCGATATGGTTTTATTTCATTACATCACAAAGTGCCTTTTCCTGTGCTTTTTTCACTACATTGCATTTCTCTACCCTGTCTGACCACATCCTCAAGGTCAGAAGAGTTCACTTACACATGGCTGCACATTTGATGGCACTTCTGTCATGGTCACATTGTTCTCCTTTCTTCTTCAGGCAGTATTCGATGTGGACAAGAACAAAGGTTTAACCCTGATCGAGGTTTGGGAGGGGCTGACACCAGCTGACATTAAGGAATGCACAGGGACAGACTTTGAGGTGAATGACGCAACCGATGAATTACACAAACAGTTAAAGGGTTACTTCACCCAAAAATTCTACACATCTTCGGAACACAAATTCCGAAGATATTTTTGATGAAATCCGAGAGCTTTCTGACCCGAAAGCGCTGCACTGTGTTTACAACGTGAATAACATCAGAGAAGAGAAGAAATTGTTGAAATTAAGGTTGAATCACTGTAGTCACATGGACTATTTTAACAATGTCTTTACTACCCTTCTAAGCCTTGAGTGGTAATAACGTTTCAGTCTATGTGGGGTCAGAAAGCTCTCGGATTTTATCAAAAATATCTTAATTTGTGTTCCGAAGATGAACAAAGGTCTTATGGGTGTCGAATGACATGAGGGTGAGTAATTAATGACAGAATTTTTTTTTTTTTTTTTTTTTTTGGGGTGAGCTAACCCTTTAATAAAATTGAACACTTCGCACCATACTGTATGCAGTTAAATAACAAATAAAACCCTTTAATGCTTGCTTGAATGGAAACTGAATCATTATTGGGGAATACAAGGTCATAACTTTGACTACTTTTTTTTTTTTTTTCCAAACAGGTCTCTCCTAACTTAAAAACAATGCAGCAAATTTAACACATTTAGGAAAAAGCGCATTGTTCGGACTGCTGAAGGAAACCAAACACTTGTTAACGCAAATACTTTTAGGGCTTCAACTGAATATTTGTTTCACTGAATATAAATTTCACTGAAGCATGCTCCAAACAAAAAATCAATAAGGACATCAAGCCATCACAGTGTCCATGAATGTGCAATAACCTGAATGGTTGTTTCAGCAACATCAATTTATTTAGTAAAAACAAAGGTTTTGTTAGAATAGTCAATAGGTTAAACAACAAGTATCCATCTGTATTTCATAATTGAAATAGATTTGCCATTAAATTCAACTTTACAGGTCTGTGGCCTTAAATGTTCTGTCTACAGTGTGTACATATTTGAACTAAGCAATAAATGTCTATTAATGATCCGAACAAAAAAATCTTGTGTTTTTATATTCATGTTCTGCAGTTTATTGTTAGACACTCATATTGTTGTAACTTGTATTACTTGAAGCAGAATGGGCACTTTTTACAATGACGGTAGTTAAAGCAGTGTATCTCTTCTGTCTTACCTTCGAACCGGAGACTTCTCAAGAAATTGTTGTAAGAACTTAAAATACAATTAACAATAACAATACAAGTTAAAGGTGCATTATGTAATGTTTCCGTCCCCTAGAGGTCGCCTATTCAAAACAAAGGCGTAGTTTGATGACGCCGAGTTTGATCGCAGAATCTTGGGACATGTGGTCTTCACCTCACAGCCGGTGGAAAAGAATCGGGATAGGACTCGGGCAGAAATCAAGTTCAAGGATGCGATTTATTAACGTTACTGTAGTATGAAGCAGAGCAGGCCCGAGTGTTGTGGAGCTGAATGAGGTCGCTGGAGCGATTGCTAATGAGAGCGGGACTTTTATTATGCCACAGTCACTTGCGCCATTTCCGCTTTTCCTGTCATGAGTATGAGGTAACGCAGCTCTGTTTATCATATTAGATACATCTGAGTGTGTTGAAAATGATGTTATGACGTTACTCTATGTGTTCGCTCATCGGTTGCTATGACACTTGTTGCACACTGCAGTAACAGTAAAGCGCTTCTGCTAAATAAACCGGAAACCGAAGGTAACGCAGATATGACGCAATTGACAGGGCGACTCTCTCACGTCCCGGTTCATTGGTTAAAATAGCAATTTTCTCACAATTTACAAATAGTTGGGATATTGTAAGTACTCACCTGAACAAAATGTATAACACTGGCCTAGTGGTTTTTAGATATTTTACTAAAAAAAAGTTACATAGTGCACCTTTAAGAGCAAGTCTGATAATGTTTATGCATTTACTCAGTCGGGTTCTTTGGTTTGGTCTAACGTTATCGATCATTTCCATTCTGTAACTTCCTTAGATGCTTTAGGGAAGTAGGCCAGCTAGCAGCAACTTTAGCAGTGTTCTCATGTTGTTGAATTGCTGTGCAGTTGTGCGACAATGATTACGTTTCCACACAAAATCTGTTATTTGGAATAACAAGAATATTGTGTTTAAAAACAAATCTTTACATTTGGAAATTGGTAGGCTATGTCGCTATATCGAGAAGTATCACATCCACATATAATACACAGAAGAATGAATTGTGCAGTATGGGTAAAATCTAGATCATTTTACATCATACCATTTTAAACTGAACTGATGCAATATATTGGGATAAGTAGTAAAAAAGACCAAACTAAAGTATAGAATACTTTTTAATTTATGTAATGTTATTTCCTGGATAATTTATTTGAAGAATATATTCTGTAAGTGATAATACTGTGTAAATCCTCTGTATATTTTGTGTATGTGACATTTTTGTCCTGCAATAAAAAGACTAACATTGACGTGAGGGGTTTTTTTACGATGGGAAAAATGGCATGGACAGGAGTCATATTTTACATAACGCAAGTGGTCTGAAAGGAAACCCAATATTATCCATTTTTCAAAACAGCAAACGGCCTATAAAAACTACACTGTAAGAAAATGTCCACTTATTTCAACTTTGTTAATTTTCTTAACTTTATGAAAGTTATGTTGCTGCTTTGAATTAAGTATAAATTGGCTGTACAAGTCGTATAGTGAAATTTGCTTTTAATTATTTTAATGTAAAAACATGCAACTTATATTTTTTACAGTGCATGACAAACAATAAAATGACTCTTCCTATTTTCTAACAAGTCAGTATAAACATTATGGCCCGATTTCAGACGGGTTTAGATTAAGCCAGTATTAGGCCTTAGTTAAATTAGAGCATTTAAGTGACTTTTATAAACACGCCTTAGGAAGAAAAAAAACATCACTGGTGTGAATCTTGAGCCAAATCAATGGCACTATGCAAGCTGGCCTAAGCTAAAACAGCTCAAACATGCATTTTAGTCTGGGACTAGTTTAAGCCTTGTCTGTGAAAACGTATGAATTAACCTTTACATGTCCTGCACTATCAGACAACTGAACTCATGGTTAAACGCGGATGTGAATGGCGACCGAGACTCCTTTCAATTGGATATTTGAAATGTGTATTAATAATTGTAAATGAATCCTGTTGTTTTGTCTTTTGCATGCATCAGTTTACACTTGTTGCACAAACGTTTGTTTCTAACGCGACTTGAACTGCTTCACAATTCGGGCTTGCAAACGTACAACGTGATGCATGTGTTAATGTTCAACGTGAATGTGTGTGGTGCACGGATGGCGGATTCGTCCGCCCTGTTCCTCCGCACAAACAGTAATTGTTCAACAACATCAAATGAATTAATTAAATCCTCACGAGCTTGCGCGCGCCACAGGCTATCTAATTGCGCCCAAACCCAGCCAGCAGACACATGGGAGAATAATTTAGACCTGTTACATGCAACGAGCTTATACATGTTCGTAAAGACGCTCTTTAAATCCAGAAATCATGGGAAACCGTGATGTATGTGCGGCGCGCGCCGTCTCGGGGGTGTGGTGATGATGCTCGTGCTGTGAACTCACGCGAGCGCGGGCGCTGAATACTAGAGCACTCAGAGCGACGCACGGACACTGAGCACCGGAGAACCGACGGCATGGCTTCGTCTCAGGGGAAGAGCGAACTCCGTTATGCGGACTGGATGTCAAGTTTACCTGAAACCTTGCACAGTATTCCTCTTACCAACCTCGCCATACCGGGTAAGCCTCGTTATTCATTTTAATGCGCGCGCTGGAAGAATAGTAACTGTGGACAGTAAGAAATTGCAGATTGTTATATATACCTATAAATAAAATATGCTGCTTATGGTCAGGTTCTTGAATGACTTAACTGACCCTTTCAAAAAAAGGTTTTTAGTAGGCTTTTTTTATTATTTTAGTCAACTCTTGCTCAAAACGCGCATCGCAGTAAGAGGGTTCTGCTTATGACATACAATGGGTTCTGCTTATGACATAAGCTATTGTGTGACTAATAGGTTGTCGACATTAATATTGCTCCAAACCAGCGAGGTTATAATAACGTTAAGACGTGTGCCATGAATTAAATAGGACACTTGTTGCTCGGGGCTCGCAATCCGTCTCTGCGATGGATTAAAAGACACATTACACATGTGCCACAGCTTCCTTGACCTATGCAATATTACGAAATAACACAGATATTATATATACGTTAGACCCATACTGTAGTTTGATGATCAGTAAAAGAATGCAATCAATAAATAAAAATAATAAAAACGGCAGTAAAGAATTGCTTAGTCACTATTTTTACATTACTCAACAGCTTAATGACAGGCAATACTCAAATAAATAAATAAATAATAATTTCCATAATACCATGAAACACACTTAAAAAAAAAAAAAAAAAAAGAATCTTTATTGCCATTTGTGGTTCCACGTATTGGAACCTTTCCATTGGAAAATGTTCCTCACACTATAAAATTTTCTTTTTTTTTTCCTTTTCTTTTTTGTTAGTTAGTTAGTTTGTTTCTTAACAACTGTTCACTGAAAGTTTTTTTTTTAGGGAACCAAACTCTTCGCTGTGTAAAACCTCCACCTTTATTTTTAAGAATGTGTAACACTTTATTCAGTGCTAGTACACTCTCTATCATACCCCATAGCGCCTTTCACACAGGCTGTACTCTCCATAATACACTCCAATTGTAATTGTGAGTAACTTGCCTAGATGTCATCTATCTGATCACTATAGGAACTGTGATGGTTGACACTTTCCTGAAGTGTAGAGCAATAAAAACGTGTTGAAAGGCATTTTGAAATCAGAGGATGCCAGATGTGTTTGCATACAGGCGTTGCCCATTTTCATGGCGTACAACCAATAATGATTCATCACTTGTTGAGTGTATGTCAATATTTTCTGTTGAGACCAATGCAATCGTGATTGAACTCTCAATACTTGCAGAAATCTGTTTTTAACCTTCATGCAGGCTTTTCACACTAGCATTTTAAACCATGGGTTAAGCAACAGCTTTTAAGCAGGGTTCAACCCCATTTGTAGTCCCAAATTGCAGTGTCAAATAATTACAGATATATATCCCAGGGCATAGTATGAACAAACATGTAACAAGATGACCCATTATTATTATTATTTCAGATGTGAAAAGGCCAGTTTTAATCATTTAAGGTTTGTTGAACAGCACCAAAGGCTGGAGCAATCAGCCCGGACAGCTCTGATTAAAACCCTGATTAACGTCTATGTCACTGATTTCAACCATGTGCCACAGGGATCATACTGCTTTCTTCATCATACTGTACAGTAAGCGCTCTGACTTCAGCGTACTGTATGAATTCAAACTAAACTGCATCATTTGTATGGACGGCTGCAGTGGAGAAGATCACATCATGCCACTGATACTGGTCTGGTCTGGATTCATCATTCCAGCAGTAGCACTGAAGCAGAAATTCCTACTTAAGGACAACTTGACCCAGTGCCATCATCACTCTTTTGTAAAACTTTTGTAAAACAGTGTTGTCGGCAAGGCTGTGGGTGGGTGATGGAAAGTTGTAGTGTAGCAGTTGTTTATCAAAAGGCTCTAAACGAATTATGTCTTAAGTAAGAATTCTGGACACGTACTACTCCTACACAGATATCTTGCAAATCTGTGAGCTTTTGAGTTGGTCTCACAGTTAAGATTGACTCTTGAATGTATGAAAAAGATCAATTGAAAGGAAAATCTATCTATCTATCTATCTATCTATCTATCTATCTATCTATCTATCTATCTATCTATCTATCTATCTATCTATCTATCTATCTATCTGTCTGTCTGTCTGTCTGTCTGTCTGTCTGTCTGTCTGTCTGTCTGTCTGTCTGTCTGTCTGTCTGTCTGTCTGTCTGTCTGTCTGTCTGTCTGTCTGTCTGTCTGTCTCTATCTATCTATCTATCTATCTATCTATCTATCTGTCTATCTGTCCCATCTACCTACCCATCTACCTACCCATCTACCTACCCATCTACCTACCCATCTACCTACCCATCTACCCATCTACCTATCTACCTATCTATCCTGAATTTATGCAACAATAAAAGCTTTTGTTTGTGAATAAAATCTGTTGTGTTCTGACCCAATGTTAGTCAAACTTGATTTTGCTTAACCCACTGGCAATAGAGTATGTTTTTCAGTTTAGCTGTACACATAATTAGAGAAGGCAATGGTCATTTTAGCTCCTCAAGATCAATTCCTAAAATATAATCATTGATCCTTCGCCTTTGTCTCATGCATATTTCAGTAGTGTTTTATTTCAGCCTGAGGCACTTTTGCTTTCATGCTGTCATGTTGTCAGGCTGTTAGAGGTTTGCATGATTCTCCAGAAAAAAAAAAGAAGAAAAAAAAAAAAGAGTATTTTTGTTTTTTTGAAATGTGCATAATGCCTGTATATTAAAGGCAACACAAATCTAAAATCGACCTATTTACTTTCTTAATGCATGTTCCTGGTTCTGTTTTATGGTTTTATGTTATTCTTGTGCATGTTATTCAGAATATTTTTCCCTAAGTCTGACTGTTTGAAAATATTAACCAATAGAGTGCAACAGTGCCCACCTACAGTATATTCTCAGCGGTCTTGGTTCTGGAAGAATTTTTCCCATCGGGATTGTAAAAAGTATTTATTAAAGCCATGACCCAAAATGGTGAATTATAATATTACAATTTGTAATTTACAAACCTTGATTTTAAGCATAAAAGTATTTGAATATCACAAAAAAACAAAAGTACTTTGTCTGTGACTGTGTACTTAACAAACCAAGAAGCAACTTAAATTAAAAACCATGAAGAAATATAACTGTAACCATAGCTACTGATTGAGTTTCAGCACCCTTTAATTTAGTATACGTGTGCACATGGTTTGTCTTAAAGCATATTAAAAACACCATCAAAATTTTATCATATAGACATATAAACAAGATTAAAAACTTAATTTAATCCCAGAAAATGAATGGGATTTTTACTTCCGGAACGCCACTGTTGCACTCTATTGCGTTTCATCTACCAAACTTGTGTTTGGTCTGACTCCATTCTGGTAACTACCACTTATCCAATCAATTCTCCATGGATAAAATTCCTCGGAAATAGATCATATTAATTTAAATAAGTAAAATTACAAATAGCCATTCATGTTGACTTCATATTCAGTCTCAGCCAAAATATATTTCTAATAACAATTCCTAACCATACAATCTTGATTCTGCTTGAAACGTCATCAAACTCAGCCTGTGGACATAGTATAAGGACATCCATAAGCCTGATATTTTTAAGCACTGCCGCTAAAAAAAAACGGTCTCTGCCACCTCCTGCGGCGTGAAGGTCAGTGCTTGTGCTAAGAGAATCTAGTGTCTTTTATTTCCTCTATCGGAACTCTTTTTATAGTCATTCCAAATTAAGAGGCTCAAGAAATCATTGTAGCCTCTCAAACCTCTTCTCAGATTAAAGATTTAACTGATCCTCCTGTTGCAACTCAACATTGTTTATTTGTAGCAATATAGGTATTCGTTCTGCTTGCATATTATACATGCCAGTGGGGATTTTTGTCACCAAGGGATGCATTTATCACAACAGAGTTTAGGTACAAAATTAACCTGCGTACCTGTTAGAAAAGAGCTGCTTTTGCAGAGACAAGCTTTTGTGTGGTTCTTACACTACTGTGCTCAGATGGATGGCTGGCTTGATGAGGTCATCACCCCGTTACAGTTGCCATTGTCACCTGCACTGGCGGCAGGACCGGGGCAGAGGAATTGTGTCAGTGCCTAGAGTGGCTGTGCTAAAGCCCACAGAATACGCAGGACACCGCTGCTTTATCGGCCACCTATATGCTTGGAAAGTACGCAGGGTGTTGCAATTCAGAGACAGGCATGGAACCTGGTCTCATTAGGTGTTATGGAGTGTTATAGAGAGCCATAATTGATATTCATGCTATGGCCACTTGTAATCATGTAATCAGCATTTGAGTGGCAGCCAATGGCAGAGACTGTAGAAACAGAAAATCTGTGTGTATTTTGCATCTGTTGATCTTTAACATGCATTTCTATGCCAACCAAAATCATTTGCTTTCCTATGCTATGTTTTAAACATTACGGTAACACTTTAAAATAAGGTTTCATTTGTTAACATTAGGGTTAGATATTAACACTATATGATCAATACATTTGTTACAGTATTTATGTTAAAGGTGCACTATGTAACATTTTTTTCAGTAAAATATCTAAAAACCACTAGGCCAGTGTTATATATTTTGTTCAGTTGAGTACTTACAATATCCCAAATGTTTCCAACTATTTGTAAATTGTGAGAAAATTGCTATTTTAACCAATGAACCGGGATGTGTGAGGGAGTCGCCCTGTCAATTGTGTCATATCTATGTTATCCTGTCTTATTTAGCAGAAACACTTTATTCTTACTGCAGTGTGCAACAAGTGTCACGGAGTAACGTCATAACATCATTTTCAACACACTCAGATGTATCTAATATGATAAAAAGAGCTGCATTACCTCATACTCATGACAGGAAAAGCGGAAATGGCACCGGCGACTGTGGCATAATAAAAGTCCCGCTGCTCGCGAGGCGTGTGTTGCCTTCATCTTATTAACAATCGCTCCAGCGGCCTTGCTCAGCTCCCACAACACTCGGGCCTGCTCTGCTTCATACTACAGTAACGTTAATAATCACATCCA
The DNA here is from genome assembly GCA_018749465.1 of Paracanthobrama guichenoti. Classification (NCBI taxonomy): domain Eukaryota; kingdom Metazoa; phylum Chordata; class Actinopteri; order Cypriniformes; family Gobionidae; genus Paracanthobrama; species Paracanthobrama guichenoti. Next base: position 16,237,916 of record CM031950.1, read on the forward strand.
TGAACTTGATTTCTGCCTGAGTCCTATCCCGATTCTTTTCCACTGGCTGTGAGGTGAAGACCACATGTCCCAAGATTCTGCGCTCAAACTTGGCGTCATCAAACTACGCCTTTGTTTTGAATAGACGACCTCTAGCGGATGGAAAAGTTACATAGTGCACCTTTAAGGTGTCATGTTAGTTCACAGTGCATTAACTAATGTTAACAAAAACTTGAATTTTTAATAATGTATTAGTAAATGTTGAAATGAACAAAGATTTATAAATGCTAGAAGTACAGTTCATCATTAATTCATATTAACTATGAAACCTTATTGTAAAGTGTTACCAACGTTGCAAATTTTGATGATTAAACCATGTCACCAAAGTAACATTACACTACATTACAAAAGTTATTAGATCTTTGAATGTTTATAAAAGAAATCTCTTATGCTCATTAAGGCTGCATTTATTTGATCAAAAATACAAACAGTAACATTATGTCAAATATTATTACATATAATAACTGTTTTGTATTTTACTATATTTTCAAATGTAATGTATTCCTGTGATGATAAAGCTGAATTTCCAGCATCATTACTCCAGTCTTCAGTGTCACACGATCCTTCAGAAATCATTCTAATATGCAGATCAATGTTTAAAAAAAACAGTTGTACTGCTTAGTATTTTTGTGGAAATCTTTTTCAGGATCTTTTCATGAATTGAAAGTTCAAAAGAACAATGTTTATTTGAAATATAAATTTCTGTAACATTATACATTATATTACTGTCACTTTTGATCAGTTTAGTGCTTTATTCTTTCAAATAAATGCATACAAAAAGTGGTGTACACATAAAAAGTGGCGTGTATATATTTTGTGTTGTTGTATGAACAGTAAAAATGATTGAAGGGCTCTGGAGCACTGCTAGTTATCTTGCCCTATTTTTCATACATGGTAGCGTATGTAATCCCACCTATTCATTAATGAAGAATAAAAGAAGGGATTACATAACTAAACGCAGCTTTTTTGTTGATGAGCTTCACCGAGGCTTTGTAATCTAATTGCAGTTGTATGTTGCTCTGCAGAAGTGCTCTTGACAGGTCTAGACATTTGACCTTGAGGCAGCAGGAGTGTGTGAGTAGAAACTCGTCTGCTATGCCAAGTCTTTTTCCTGTCCATGAACAGCATGGGCTAAACTCTTTAAATATATTCACTTTGACTGATTGTATAGGCACATCTTTATTGCAGATAAGTGTTCTCTGAAAATGGTTTTAATTACCCATTTTTCTTTTGTCCTATCGCTCATTTTAGAAGAGCATTGCATTGCTTTGATGTCAAAAATGCCTACCTAAAATGTTTCCTGTGATGAGGTGTATAGGGGTTTTACATGAAAAATTGTAATGGTTTCAAACCTCGAAGGCACCGTTTGCTTGTGTCTGATTCATCTTTAAATCTGTCCATCCATCCAATTGTTCATCCATTAATCCTGCACTTTAGACCCAAAAGAGTGGGTTTTTAGCCTGCCATGTCTCAATAAACAAGATAAATGGAAAAGATTAAGTGACCAGACATGAAAGCACAGTCACCATTGGAAAAAAAAGATTAACTTTTTCCTGTAATGATGACTTCTTTTCCTGCTGAACTGTGAGGCGGTTCCCTGTGGATGACCATGACATGTCAGTCTTTTGTGATAAGTAGTTACTGCACACAGCAGCCTAAGGGTTGACAGTAAACCCTTGAATAGAATCTGCTGTAAGTGTTGCTGCTGCTGGTTTCTTTTTTTAGAATGACCAGCATTTCACTGGGATGCAATATTTGATGTTGGACAGTTAACCCAGGGAAATTTTGAAAGATCATATTGGAAAATAGTTCACGTTTTCTTTCACCATATCCTCATGAAGAAACATTAAATCACAATATAACAAGACTCAGGGTGAAATCATTGCAACACTTTTTTCATCTGGGTGCCGTTCAGTGATATTGTGAACAGGTGGCTTTGTATTGAGTAATCATTATCCAGGAATGCAATTATTTGTTCCATTTCAGTCTGTCATGTTCGACATTACGTCGACGACATATTGGGATCACAACACGTCGGGTCTCCGTTCCCTCCTTCGGGGAACGAGGATTACATACGTAACCGAGACGTTACGTTTTATATTATTTGTATTTGATTATATAATTTGCTTATTATTTAAAATGTACTATATTTAAACAGTAACAACTGTGTCCTTTCTACACATCAAAATTTATTGTTTCAAAAATCGTCTCTGGATTCTTTAATCTGCTCTAATGTTCCTCCTCTCTGAGGCTCAGAGGTGAAACACGAGACCAATCAGCCACTCTCATTTTGTTAAATGGTTCATTTTCCCAGAAATAATTTTCCTCAAACCTTCCTAATATCAGCTCAGTGTATCTCAAAGCAGGGATCTCATAACAAGGAGACACTCCTTTGCTTTTAGCTGAAGAGCTATTAGAAAGCAAAATAAATGCACTGGATCTTTATGAAGCTGAAGTTGTTCAGGCCTGTTGAAATTCACCTTGTTTTCAACCAGAAACCAGTTTTAGTGTGGTTTCCTTTAAATGTATGGATGTAAATCATAATACAACTTCAGTGTAGCAATAATAATCTTGTTTCCTTTATCTTTAAAGGGGACCAATTATGCAAAATTCATGTAGTTTGAACATAAATCTAGTTTTTTTTTTTTTAAGTTTTTTTTTTTTACCTATAATGGTAAAAATCAACCCACTCTTCTTTTTTTAATCCCTATACATCACAAGCAGTGTCTCAGAACAATCCGTTTGCAGATTCTAGCATTTGTGATGTCACCTATGCTTAGGCCATGACTGCTGGCAGACTCTGCCTTATTAGTATAAACCCCACCCTGAGTGAGCTGTACACTGCCCGCCATGTTTATCTCCTCACCAGAGCATTTAACAGCAGCATTCAATTAAGGAATGTATTCTAATTAAAGCTACTGAAGTTAATTCAATCAAGAGCAGTGAGTGATTTTCTGTTTTTCTTTCGTTGTTTGATTCATATTAACAGCATATATAGAAGTAGTACTGTTATATTACGTTGCTTTTACTTATAATACACAGATCTAATATACACATGCGATTTCTTTACTTGCTGTTTGCGTTCACAGACATAACCGACTGTTTTTATGTGAACTTTGTGTTTTTGACATAACCTTGTGTGTATTTGAGAGTTTAAGCACAATAACACATGAAAGAGAACTTAGTTTAATACTCAGGGGACATGCCATCTGACAGCCTTTTTTCTGTTACACGCTTTGGGTGTGTGCGCTCAGAAAACCATATATCAGAAGTTTAGACTGATATAGTCTCGCGTATCCAGACCTTCAGACTGAGGTCTGGACTCTATCGCAGCTTTCATTGGCCAAGACCCGCCCTAGAGGACGTTTGACTGACATGTAACGCAAACCAATCACAGTTCGTTTTGTGTCTGCGTCATGTTTAGGGGCGTGAAAATGTAAAATCGGTGTCCCTGCAATATCAGACCGGTGTGTATCTATAAATTATTCATTCAGGAACGTTGCGAAAGTTTACTGCAACAACGGAGCCGCAAACTTCATATACTTTTGAAAATCCAGCGTTTAGTTGATCCTGGTAAGCGCTCATTGTCACAGTTGTAAACAAAGGCGTTCTTCTTCCACAAGGGAGTTTGGCATCACAGCATTTGTTTCCAGGTGGACCGTTAAAGAACGCAACACACGTCTCGCGGACATCCTGTAGAATTCAACCAATCAGGTGACGACTTGAAACTCCTGAAGTGTTTCCAGATAAGTGTGCAATATGCATCAGACGTTCAGCCAATGGTATGTGGGCGTGACGTCTGAGGCTGAGACTATATGACTGATATATAGAAGACTGATATGGCTTTAAAATGCATGCAGATAATAAACTTTCATGAGCATGAAAAACTGCAATGTCATGTGAGCATGACCGCGATAGAGATGATAATCAAAACCAAATGATTTAGTTTTTGGCAGAGTATCCAGAGGCAAGAACTGTACTGGCTCCACCCTCTTCTGGAAAGCGGGGTGGGAGCAGCAGCTCACTTGCATTTAATGATACATGCATGTTTTTTTGGGGATGTCTGGGGACATCTGAGATCTTGTAAAAAAGGGGCATAATAGGTCCTTCAAGGTTTGCACAAGTTATACCTTAAGGAGAAAAAACAAGTTGCTATTCATTAATTTTTTTTGTTTTAAATGATCCTCTTGTAATAAAATGTAATAAAAGAGGATGTTTTATAGCATATATTATAGGTGTTGTGTTTGGAGAGAATGAATGAAAACCATGTTAAAATAGTAATGTATTGTGCTGCGTAAAAACTGATCTTACAATTACATTTACATCTTACCTTCCTTCACAGTCTCTGATTCAATGAGACATACATGGAAATTGTGTTAGTGGAGACCTCCCTCCGTTTCCACGAACCAGAAGGCATTACCTGTGTCAAGGAGGGAAATGAGACATACACTGTTACTCATTAATCTGAATTTGACACAGAAACAAAGTCTGTGTATTTCCAGGCCGATCTGTTTAATGAGCATTCATTAGATAAATGACACACATTATTGTCATCATAGAGACAGATTGTCATTGAACTGAATTGTTAGCAAATCTTTCTTTCTTTCTTTCTTTCTTTCTTTCTTTCTTTCTTTCTTTCTTTCTTTCTTTCTTTCTTTCTTTCTTTCTTTCTTTCTTTCTTTCTTTCTTGCGTTCTTTCTTTCTCCTTTGCTTGTTACAGCAGCATCTACTGCCTCCATCATTTCCATTGGTTGTGTTGTAGTGGTGATTGCTGAGATGTCTTTGCCGAGCAGACAGCTGTTTGCCTAATGGCCCTTTCCCATGGTGAATGTTGATGGCTACAGTGCTGCCTTCGGATGCAGAGACACATTGTTTATTCATCAAAAATAATTTCGGAGAGTCTCTCTCACACACACCGGTTATAGACTGCTTAATGCTTTCATTTAATTACATTAGCAATGCATCTATTTTAATAGTTGTTTTGATTTTTGAGATCAAACATAGCACCTGGCTTTGCTCTGTATTTACATTGAAAGCGTGCTTGTGAACTCCATGTTATTATCCTGTAGGCCCTGGCAACGCTTTTCCTTTTGCTGCAGTCAGGATGCAAGCGTTGGCTATTGCATTATTCCTTTATTCCATTTAGCCATTACAGCAGCTATTATATGTATTCTTAGGTTTCTGCAGTACAAAAGTACCACAGATTGTCAGGCAGTATTAGATTTGAGTCTTTTTCAGAGCAAGTCACCTTAAAATGATTGTACTTATCATTTTTAGAGCAGATGGCCCCATCCCAAATGGCACATTTGATGTGTATTCTGAGTCTTATGCATGTCTGTGAAGTCCACCAGACCACAGAAGAGGGCTATTCCATTATTTATCAGCAAGGGGCCAAATTGAATATTTTTGGGGGACATGCAAACCAGAATATTTTGTTGCTGAAAAGCTGATCCCTACAGTCTTATGCTATTGTATCTTTTTTTAACTAATAAATTAAGCACCAGGGTTTATAGCTTTGATTTTAAATTTCAAGTGTAGCGTTAGTTCTGGCAGGTCACGTCAGTCAAGCTCACATCAACAGATCTACGTCTACCTATAGGAATACGATGTCTATCACAGCTTACATATATAAGCGCCTTCAGTATTATCAACAGCTTTTGTGTTTCTCCGAAGCTAATTACCCTCCTCCATCCCCAGCTCCTCCTCTCGTCAAGTCAGGATTTGGCATTCGGTTTCTCCTTGAATCAGATTAAATTCCCAAATTATGCTGTACATTAAATATTGACATTAATGATATCTGCAATACATTTATGTTGGTTCTGTTCTGTTTACCCTAATGGGGGTTATCGCTGCTCTCCCTGCTCTTATCCATGCTAATCTGCATGGATGCGCAGGGAGTTCTTGCCCAGAACAGAACCATACTGCCAATACTATATGCTAATAGTCCATCAATCATATTTGACAATAGTGGTCCTGACAGAAATAAGGTTCCCTCAGGAAAATAGGATTTTCCCATAGGCTTTTGGATTATCGCAAAAAAAAAAAGCTCTGTGATCAACAAAAGTTTATGATACGTATATGTTTTGTCCATCAAGATAATTATCACAGATGAACACAACTTTTATAAATTCTGAAGCCTAAATGCAGTCGGCAGAAGTATAAAGCTACTGGTAGGCTATAAACGGACAACACTGCGATTTCAACATCACCATCACTACGCTTCCGACAACTCTTTTAGTTTTTATCTAAAAACATTTTCCCAGAACGTTTGAGTTAGACTACTTTATAAGAGCACAATTATGAGCATAATGAGGTCATAAAAGAGGACTGAGCTTACCTTTTCAGCGTGCTGACATTTAATGTCCCCGACAGCCTCTGTAGTCCCATATAGCCACTTGTTAGCAACCGCCTTTTTCAAGACACGTTACAGCATCAAAAAAGACTGATGTATTTTATGTCGTAGAATAAAACGTGAAAGCGTTGACCTTATTTCAGCCTTTTAACCAAAACCCCATTCAAAAAACCCATTGAGTTCAGTACGAGGGAACCGGAAGTGCTAAAAAGCTTCCACGTTTGGCCTACAAAGTGATGTCATACCTGCACCACTCTGCACTTTTTTTTGTTTTGTTTTTCTGTGGTAATCCTTAATCAAAATCTGAAAATTTGCTTCTGCTCTGGAAAGGCGTTCCTTTTCTGATCACATCAGTTTTAAAGGCTTGGGTAGAATATCCTTAACCATTTCCCTCCAACCGTCAGTCTGCTACGAGCACGAAATGGAGAGGAGGTATGCTAAAATAAAACCCAGCCCTCTATTCAATATTGAATTTCACTTGGAAATATGTCACAACACTGTAGTAAAGTCGGTTGCAACTTACGGTTCAACCTGACTTTAAACTTGAACTTAAACTAATTAAGCTTCTTAACAGAATATCTAAACATCGAAAGTTTGGGGTCAACAAGATTTTTTTATGTATTTGTCTTATGGTCACCAAGGCCTAATTGATCAAAAATACAGTACAAACAGTGATATTATGATATATTTTAAAAATGTAAAGCTGTTCTCTATTTTAAAATATTTAAAAATGTAATTTATTCCTATGATGGCAAAGCTACATTTTCATGCAGCCATTACTCCAGTCTTGACTCCACTCAAAAGTTTTACAAAGCTGTTCAAAAGAACAGCATCTATTTGAAATAGAAATCTTTTGAAACATTATAAATGCCTTTACTGTCACTTTTGATCAATTGAATGAATCCTTGCTGAATAAAAGTATTATTTTCTTTTACATTTTGAATGGTAGTGTAGGTGTTTTGGTTTTGGTGAAAACTTGGTGAACATTTTAAATCTATTATTCAGCCACTGGAAGATGACTCAATGATGTGTAATTGTTTTTAAGTGCTTTTAGTTTTGTTGATTTTCTGTTTTATAAACCTGTGATTGAAACTGATTGTATTGCTGTCTATCTTGGCCAGGACACTCCTGTGAAAGAGATTTTTAATCTCAGTGAGGTTATCCTGGTTAAGTAAAATGTAATAAGTAAAGTATTATATTATATTACATTACATTATATTAAGGCCTTTCCTTATAGCAAAGTGAATGTTGTCTTTATCATATCTGATTAAAAGTATTAATTTTAAATCGGTGATTGGTACTAGTGTAGGTATTACATTACATTACATTGTAGGTATTACATTACATTACATATATTATAGGCCTTTAACTTTTGCTATTACATGAGATACCCATTCAGTTCCCTTTTGAATATTTTATATGAGCCAGAAAATTGTATCACTCAGTTGTCATCATCATATTTATGTTCTCTCTAGAGATGAATATCACTAACTCAGAAATCTTCTCATCCAGGTTCCCACGACTCTTTTAGTTTTTACATCGATGAAGCCTCACCAGTTGGGCCGGAGCAGCCTGAGACAGTGCAGAACTTTGTCTCTGTGTTTGGTACTGTGGCCAAGAAGCTGATGAGGAAGTGGTTGGCGACACAGACCATGAACTTCACCACCCAGCTGGAGGCAGGCATCCGCTTCTTTGACCTCCGCATATCCACCAAACCCAGAGACCCCGACAACGAGCTCTACTTTGCACACGGCCTGTTCAGCGCCACTGTACGCGAAGGCCTGGAGCAGATCAGCACCTTCCTGGCCTCCCATGCTCGCGAGGTCGTGTTCCTGGACTTCAACCACTTCTACGGCGTGCAGAACCTCCATCACGAGAAACTGGTCCAGATGTTGCGCACCGTCTTTGGAGACCGACTCTGTCCGGTAGTGTTTGCTCAAGAGGTAAGCCTGAAGTACCTCTGGGAGAAAGAGTTTCAGGTGCTGGTCTTCTATCACAACCCCATGGCTCTGGAGGTTCCTTTCCTGTGGCCGGGTCAGATGATGCCCTCTCCTTGGGCCAATACCACAGATCCTGAGAAGCTCATTCAGTTCCTTCAAGCCTCAGTAAAGGATCGGAGACGTAAGGGCACCTTTTTTGTGTCCCAAGTGGTTCTCACTCCCAAAGCAAGCACCGTCATGAAGGGTGTCACCAGTGGTCTGAGGGAGACCATCACAGAGAGGTAGGATATTATACACCATTACAAAATCCATTCTGTGAAATGTGTGGCATCAAAAAACTTGACTCGTTTTCTGTATATCTTCAAATCAGCACCAGGCAGATTTTTTACAGTCCCAATTTAATCTCATTACAGTTATTAGCCGTTGCTCAGAGTCTCTTGGGCTTTACTGATCAGGATTTGTCAGGCTTGGTTAGAAACATGAAACTCTTGGCTGAAAGCAGATTTCGAAATGGCTCTGGACGACAGAATGACATATTCACTGCATTAATTCTAGGGTGAACCAATATTCTGCTCATTCAAATGACTGAGAGGGGGCCTTTCCGCTTTCCGCATGGAATACATTGGCATCTGCGTCTGTCATCTTCTGTTATTCCTTTTCGCCTGTCAGCAGGCATGATGTATAGAGTGCCATTGGGCATGCAGCTAAGCATAACCATAATATCTAGGCATTGGAATCATAAAGGAATTAATGGTTCTAAGAGGAGTTTCTTAAAGAAGAACGTTCTTTTAGTATATTTGAGAAAGAATAATTTCGAAACAATATTTTTCCAGATGATTAAATAATTTAGATAATAAATATGTTAAAACAATTCTTGCAAAAGATGTTTTTACCCAGACCTTTAAGTGACTCTTCATAATCTTTAGATTTACAGATGCAATCCAAAAATATGCCATATAACAATACTAAACAAACAAAAAAATGTGGTAACATTTAATGCATTTATTTATTTGTTATAAAATACCACAGACAAAACACCCAAAGTCTAACAATCCATAAAGGTGTCCTATTTAAATGTTCAACTTTTTTAGGGTGTAATGTTGTTGTTTGAGCATTAAAAGTGTCTACAAAGTTACAAAGCAAAAAGTCCACTCCAAAGGGAGTGATGCTCTATATCAGATGAACTCCCTGAAACGCCTTGATTATGGTCTTGAGTTTTCTTCCGAGAACATACAGTACTTTGCAAAAGTCTTAGGCTCGCTAGTATTTTTACACACAAAAAGTGGGTTTAAGCCAGTTATTTATATCTTTTGCTGTAGCGTGTCAGTAGGAAATATCAGTTTACATTTATAAATTAATTGCCATTAATTTTAATAATCCAGTGAGATTTTTGTATGCATAAGGAGGAGTCTGACAATAGTCTCTATGCTCTACATGGAGATCTGATCTCATCTTCATTGAGTCTGTCTGTGATTACATGAAGAAACATAAAAAACTGAGATGGACTATATCCAGAAGACACTTGAAGAAACCTTCCTGCAAATTAACGTGAATAGGTGTAGGAAAAGATGCAGGTGACAAAAGCCGTTTTAAACGCAAAGTCGATTTGATTTAGTTAATAGAAGTTAATTCATAAATAAAAGCAATTCATGTTATTATTTTTGACAGCATTCTCACTTTAAAGCATTCTGACAAGTGCCTAAATGTTTCACAGTACTGTAGTTTTGCAGGGCGGTTTCCTCAAGTGTCTTAGAGACGTTGCCTTAGTTTTTTCTGGATTTAGTCTGTCTCAGTTTTTTCTGTTTCTTCATGTAATCACAGACAGACTCGATGATGGTGAGATCAGATCATACCGGCTGCTGTCAGACTTCTTGTGCATAAAAAAAATAAATAAATAAATCTCACTGGATTATTACAATTAATTGCAACATGAATGTTTGGAAATGTAAACTAATATTTCCTACTGACACACTACAGTAAAAGATATAAATAACTGGCTTAACATTTTTCGTGTGAAAACACCAACGTGCCTAAGACTTTTGCACAGTGCTGTACGTATACATATGTCACAATATTCCTCATTTTAATAATTAAAAAGAAAAAGTCAGAGGCCTGGTTAGTAGTGTGTTAAAACCTATGGTTATGGTAAGGGACAAGATATTTCCAAAACATGCTTGAATCTGTTGACCAATCACAACACAATGGTCCAGCCGACCAATCAAAGCACATTATGAGAAGGTTCATATAGAGACCAGAACTAAACAGAGCAGTACTGACAGACATGGAAACGTAATGACTCCAAACTTTTGAATGGTATTTTAGATTTAGTAGTGGTGTTCCTATGGAAGCTTCCTATGGCTCCTAGTGCAGGAAACTCGGTAGAAGAATTTGTGTGATTACATTAATGGAACCAAGCATCGTTCAGTTATAGTATTTAAAAAAGTAGAACCATTTCTGAACCGTAATCATACCTGTGATACCACCTTCATGCTCCATATACGAAGCAGAACCCCCTGGGTATTTAGTGAGGAGCTGCACATTATTTCTGCTTAGTGTAACTGGAACATTACATCTACCTAAAGGGCAGAGATGAGACCAGAGTTAGTCACCCTGGTTACTGGAAGACTCATTCTGAAGTCTCATCTCAGCATGTAACGCTTTAAGCATCAAATCTCTATTTTCTAAGGAAAATGTGCACATTGGTCATAAGTTCATTTTATGACCAAAGCCAATGTGATTTTTTTGGTAGAATGTGTCATTATTTTCTGCATCAACTATGCTGATGGCAAATTAATTATAGATGAGGGGAGAGGTGGGGCACAGAGAGTAAAATGATACAGCCTCTGCCAGCACACTGCAATCTGACAAGCATGGTGTCTTATTAGCTGATAAAGCCTTCTAGCCCTTGCATCATCTCGAAGTGAACAGTACAGCATGAGATATCTCCTGAGTCATAGCCCTCGTATGGATGGGTCTGTGTCTGTGACCCCACTTCAGGTGCATCAACATTTATAGACAGACCCAGCTGACAATACATATTAGTTTTGTTACAAAACCTTGTGAGCTGCCTCCCTAGATAGCATCCTAATCACACAATTTAATCACATTTCATCATTATTATGGAAGCTCATTTCCATCACATAAGAAAACAAAAATCTTGCTTTGGTAAATTATAATGATGATATAAAGTCATGAAATTATTACATTAAAATGTGTAATTATGACAAAAATGCAATTCATAATTTTGACTTTATCTCATAATCAGGTTTAATGTGCCCTTATGACTTAGAATCTCATAATTTAGAATGTTTGTCATTGCGACTTTTAATTTCATTTTTAATTTCAATTTGCTTCCATATAAGAATTTTAAGGTAAATTTTATCCTTTCAGTGAGAATGCAAAATGTACAAAAATGTATCCTTCAGAGTGAATGTTGTCCCAGAATGCACTGTGAGATGACTGACGATGCAAGAGAAATGTTGATTATAAATACACATACATTCATTCAGTACTGAAAATTGTCAGTGAGAATATTTTAAAGCCACGATATGTAATTTTTCGCCGCTAGAGTTCACTTATTAAAAACAAAGGCGTAGCTTGATGGCACATTGATTTTGCAGAGCTTTTATTATGCCGTAGATGACCGCTTCTTCCGGTAACGCGCATCTGGGGCGGCGCTGTTTTATCATATTACATACATTTGAGTGTGTTGAAAGTTATGTTATAATGCTACTCTGTGCGTTCGCTCGCCGGCTACTATGAGACATTTGTTCACACTGCAGTAAGCTAGATCGATATTAGGCATGGTAAAACATGGTACTCGTGGTAAATGAAGAAAACAAGATTTAAACAATTAGATTAACTGTGTTGAGCTATATAACAATCATTAGTTTTCTGTCGATGAGTGTATCCAAACAGTTGCTCACCTGTCTAATATAACACATAATACATTAAAGTGTCTTTGGTGTTTCCATGGTTTCTACAAAATAAAACGAGGAAATCGAGGGTAACGTGGGTATGATGTCATTGATAGGTGACGCACGTCCTGGTTAAAATAGCTTATTTCTCTGGATTTAAACATTCTTGGAAACATTTGGGATAATGTAAGTACACAAGTCAACAAAATATATAACACTGTTCTAGTTCTAAGATCCAAAAATCTTACATATTGTGCCTTTAATAATGGAAAAAATATTACAATTGAAATAATGATTTAATTATTTAATAATAGTAATTTAACAGTAATATAATAGTAGTAATAGTAATTTAAACTTAAAGTAACTAAAGTAGTAATTTAAAGCTAATTAAAGATTTTTGTTTTTCAAAATGTATATATGCTTATTAGAATTAGAATTAACAAATTACTTGTGAGTCTGCTGACTACATTCCAAATCGGTTATTTATGAAGTAACATTTCAGTCAGGATGCTGCCTATGTAGGCAGCAAGGCAGTTCATTATGTTTTTAAATTGAGCTATTTTTTTTCACAGATGTTCAGATTGGTAACAAATCCCATTAGATTGAAACCGACTGTATATATGTGTTCTCTCAGGGCTCTTCCTAGCATGATGCAGTGGATCCGCTCTCAGCGACCCGGGGAAAGTGGAGTAAACATCATCACGGCCGATTTTGTGGAGCTGGGGGAATTTATCAGCGCTGTTATCACCCTCAACTACTACCTGGATGATGAGGAAGAGAATGCCACCTGAACCTCCAAATTTCGCACATCACTTGTGGTATCAATTACTTGCTCCCTCTCTCTTTGCCATATTATTATGTTTTATTTGTTTATTTATTTTGGGGGTTGAATCATAGAAGCTCTTTTCGTCTGACATTCTTAGGGTTAATGAAAAACATGAGAATGAGCATAGACTGTAGAGACCAGACACAGTCAGGTGGAATAAATTCAGGTTTTGTCTGAGGATGAATGGGGTCAGATGGTGATTTCATTTCTTTCTGGGTGAAAAAGGTGACTGGCCTTTCCCCATGTTTCTCTGCTTCCTATCTGTTGGACTACTAGTTACTGATTCACATGCTTGAAACCTTGATAAGTTTCTCAAATTCTGCTTCTGATGAAAGTAACAGTAACATTAACTAATTTCATGGGAAATAAATATTGTTTGTACAGTGAATGTGATGCTGAATCTATAGTAGGTTTATTTCTAGTGGTCATAGTAACTTGTACGATTGTCGAGTTGTAAATACTTGTAAACCTGTTGAATTGTAACTTTGCTCACTATTTGTCATGCCCGAACATACATCAAGAGTAGAGGCTCCCTTCAGGGCCTCGGTCTGGTCTTACAATGTTGAAGAAGTGAACTATTAGATGTTTGTACTCACAACCAAAAATTGCAAATGTAATGTAACAGCATTTTTGCCTTTCTACCATTATAAACACTAATAAGTGAGGCTTTGTATCTACTTTTTGTAGTTGTCTTTTATGTTATCTTGCATATGGAAGCTTGTTTCCGCCACTGAATATAAAATAAAAAAGATAATTGCGACTTTTATCTCACAATTCAGAATTTTTTTCTCGCATTTGCGAGTTTATATGTCGCAATTATGACTTTTTTTCTCCGAATTTGCGTGATATAAACTCACAATTGCGAGTTATCAGAAGTTATTTTTCTCAGAATTGCGAGTTTATATCTCACAATTCTGAGAATAGAAGTCAGAATTGCACATTTATTTCTTGCAATTCTGAGAAAAAGTCACAATTATCTTTTAAATCTTTTTCCATAATAACAGATTATTTTATATATCCGTGAACAATGTAAATATTCTTTGCATTTGCACTGCTCTGACTGTGGACTGTTAAAGAGTGGCCATTGATGTTTGCTGGTGCAAGACAAAAATCCCCTACACAATTCAATAATGACTTAATAATGCACAATTTGCATTCAATCGTAAACATGCATACATAAACAAACACACAGTGGACTCACTTAATGGGTGTGAACAGACTTATTATAACGCCATTTTCTAATTAGCCAGACTAATTGGATAAATGGCCATGCTAATGTTTTAATCACACAGAAGCCAGATAATTGAATTTGTTCAATATATGACATTATGGAACAATGTCCCGTTGTCTTTCCTGTTCAGATTAGTCCTAATAGGCTGAAACATCAATGTCACGTGGCACTGGAAAACCAGCTCTGAAAGTTTGCAGAATTATTTGTTCTTTGAAGTGTTTAAATCATGTTTATTAATGTGACAATCCCATGGCCAACCTGGAGCATGGACTTGTGAAAATGCATTAATCATGCCTTTGTACAGTATGAAATCGCATGTAGTCGTCAAGGTCGATAAATTGTACGTAAACTTTCTATGGGTATGTGTCCTGCTCTAATATTTCTGACCAATCTGGTGTACAATAAATGTAAATACTGCATATAAACCACATGGTGTGTTTCTTTGTCATAACACTTTTTTTTTTTTTTCTCGATCTACTGTATTAATTTATTCAAAAATATACAAAATGCAATTCATGCATATAATGACTATAAGAAAAAATGCATAAAACAGGAAATTATGTCATAAAGGGGACCCTTGATGACCCTCATGACTGTGTGTCAACGTCAATAAGTCTTAAATTCAAATAAACTGACTTTTTATGACAAGGCAAGATTAGTTCAGGGGCCAGTTGCATAAACTTATACTGCTAAGTTAATACTGCATGTGTTTTAAGAACTAGTATGACCAACAGTTAATTAGGGCTAATCAGTCTTACAGATTCAAATTAGATCAATCTACCTTTTATGTAACTGACTTAAAAAAGTTATGACCAGTCTTGAAGAAAAAATTAGATGACTAACTTGTAAGACTAGTCTGTTTATGCAACCGGTTTATAAAAGGTTATAAAATGTGGTGTGAATTAGTCAAATATATAATATTTATATATGAATTAGTCTTGATATTGGTTAAAAATTGTATCTTAAAAAAATCTATTATAAAAAATTATGTACACTAAATTGCAAAAATAAAGTTTTGGGACGCCTGCCTTTACATGCACATGAACTTCAATGACATCCCATTCTTAATCCGTAGAGTTTAATATGGAGTTGGCACACCCTTTGCAGCTATAACAGCTTCAACTCTTCTGGGAAGGCTTTCCACAAGCTTTAGGAGTGTGTTTAGGGAAATTTTTGACCATTCTTCTAGAAGCGCATTTGTGAGGTCAGGCACTGATGTTGGATGAGAAGACCTAGCCATCCCCAAAAGGTTGGCATGAAATTGTCCAAAATGTCTTGGTATGCTGAAGCATTAAGAGTTCCTTTCACTGGAACTATAAGGGGCCAAGCCCAACCCCTGAAAAACAACCCCACACCATAGTCCCCCCTCCATCAAACTTTACACTTGGCACAATGCAGTCAGGCGAGTACCGTTCTCCTGGCAACCGCCAAATCCAGACTCGTCCATCAGATTGCCAGACAGAGAAGCGTGATTCATCACTCCAGAGAACACGTCTCCACTGCTCTAGAGTGGCGGCGTGCTTTACACCACTGCATCTGACGCTTTGCATTGCACTTGGTGACACTATTGCGACACTATTGGTGACACAAGGCTTGGATGCAGCTGCTCGGCCATGGAAACCCATTCCATGAAGCTCTCTACTCACTGTTCTTGAGCTAATCTGAAGGCCATATGAAGTTTGGAGGTATGTAGCTATTGACTCTGCAGAAAGTTGGCGACTTCTGCACACTGTGCACCTCAGCATGCGCTGACCCCCCTCGGTGATTTTACATGGCCCACCACTTCGTGGCTGAGTTGCTGTTGTTCCCAATTGCTTCAACTTTGTTATAATACCACTAACAGTTGACCGTGGAATATTTAGGAGTGAGGAAATATCATGAATGGACTTATTGCACAGGTGGCAACCTATCATGGTACCACGCTTGAATTCACTGAGCTCCTGAGAGCGACCCATTCTTTCACAAATGTTTGTAGAAGCAGTCTGCATGCCTAGGTGCTTGATTTTATACCCCTGTAGCCATGGAAGGGATTGGAACACCTGAATTCTGTGATTTGGAGGGGTGTCCCAATACTTTTGGCAATATAGTGTATGTCTGTTTTGGTGCATCTTCAACACAATTCATAATTTTTTCTGGCAATTGGTGGCAAATTCATATGAGCTTGTACAATCAAATTTTTCATACTAAGGCTTAAGTTTAAGGGTGGACCTTCATGCTAAGTTTTTGTTTCTAAAAATCTTAAATTTTGGACCCAAATTGTATGAGTTCACTTGGATTTGCCACCAATTTGCCAAAACATAAAATAGTAAAGTGTTTCCAATGAGATTGGGTTGTTGCCTTAAATATGTTAGTTTAAAAACAGTTAAATTGCATGTGTTGAAATTGTTGCTTTAGGTCTATGATATCTCTCACCAAATGAGCCATGATTGTTCTATCTATTGAAATGCAGATGAGAAGCTAATTTGAATAAATAATGATAGAAAAAGTAACATTTGCGGAGATGTACAGTTTGCCAATTCTATCTCTCTGTGATGCCGAGAGCAGAGTCCGTGGCCTCATTACATGTGTTCTCAATTACAGCTATTCATTGCTGGCAGAGGTCCGCTCAGCTTGTTTTGACAATGGCACTATGCAGCTGTGAAAAACCTCTCTTTCACTTATTCAGAGAACTGCATGCTTTCTTTTCTGATTGTGAGCTTATTAGTGGAAGCTGTTAGTCTGCTGATTGTATTTTTCAAACTGCAACATCGAAGTGTTGGTGTAACTGTGATTCTCTAATGTATAGCACAGCTTCACTCTTCAGCAGTGTCATGGTATGCAACTGACCTTCATAAAAAAACTTGGAGATGTTATACAGTATATACAAGCTGCTTAAAGGTGTTGTAAGTGATTTTAACCAGTTTGCTAACCACACATCTTCCATCAAAATCCCCCTCCTCTAAAGAAAACCTTTATGATTTGCTAGTTTTCTGATCCGAGGGATGCCCCCCTTTTTTATTTTATTCTTTATTTTGACAGGGTGTTTTTTATTTTTATTTTTTTTGGAAGATTGTCATTTTCCATTACAAAATATAGAATTTAATAAAAAAAAGAGAAATAAAGAATAGCCTCAACCATGCAATATATGCAGCACACTGAACCACTGATGTGAGTGATTATTATTATTACACTATATTACAATAATCAATATTTTAGAATCTATGATTGCCATTAATTAATTGTCACAGGTTGCTTAGGAATGAACCAGGAGTAATTCAAAAGACTATTTAACCTGAGAGAACAACAGGAGCTTAAGCATTCACAAACACCTCTCGCAGTTCAAAACGTTTACGCTACATCCAACGCCATACGTCGCGTCAATTACGCTTTTTCCGTAAATTGAATATGGAGTTGAATGCGTTTTTTGTTGTTGTTTGTTTTACTTTATTATTAAGATACTTTGTATTGGAACCTGTGGGTTCTCTTCTTCATCTTTGTGACAGAACGACTAACCAAAGTAATGGGTTATAAAGTGAAATTCGTTGTGATTGGCCAGAAGTGACTTGATTTCTTTAGTTACACTGAACAGTTCTGTCATATCGCTGTCAGCACGCCCTTCGACCACCAGCCAATAGACCTCCCAGACACCCAGGAACTAGACTGTAGGAAGGCCATCATTCAGTGCCTGGAGAGCGTCTATACCCAATCCAGTCTACAGCCAGACCCAGAGCCCAGCCCACCACCACCCTCGACCGTAGAGACTTTGCGATAGCCCCCTGCAAATGGAGAGCGACTGCCCACTGCAATGAGTGAGCAGAGCCCGAAGAGGAAGCACAGCGCAGACCATCACCCCAGATCCAGTGCCTCAGAGTGAGTTTATTAACCTGGATACAGAGGTATTGCTTCCCACCCGATATTATTTGTTTATTCCTCATCAGCTCTGAAACTTGTATGGACTGTGAAATATCTGTCTGTTCTGAATAATTGCTGTTTCAAGGCAGTACTGAAGTTTGTATGGGCTGTGAAACATCTGTTTGTTCTTCATCATCGCTGTTTCAAGACAGCAGTAAGACTGTTAGGAATTGGAATTACTGTAATGATCACATCAAGTTTACTTTTGTCACCTTCACCACAAAGCTCAGCCAGTCCTCCAGCTCTGCCTCTGCTGGATGCTTGCAACCTTTGTCTTCCCTGGGAATGCCTTGCTGCGGCGTGAAGCCTCAGGTCGTGCAACCACCAGCCTCGGCCGTGCGAGAGGATTCTGTGGCTCCGACTCCGGTCTCTGATCCCTTCGCTCCACCTCGGCCCGTCGACCTGTCGGCTTTGCCTTGGCTCCTCCCACCTTCGGCTCCACCAGAGACCCTCGACCTTGCGGCTTCACCAGGTTCCCCATGTCAGTTGTCACTCTACTTCTACCGCGGACTTGTGAGCCTCCTGCTGCGCTCAGTCTCTCCACCCCTACGGCTTCAGCGGGTCCCTCCTTCCCTCCGCCTCTGTCCTCAGTCACACCACCTCCGCCTCAGTCCTCAGGCACTCTGGCTCCACCTCAGATGGTCTTTTCAGTGCCTGCAGTGTCGCTCAAGTCCATCGTTTCTCTGTTTGCGCTCAAGTCCATCGGTTCTCTGTTTGCGCCCTGGGATCCATCGGCTCCTTCTCCGTGAGTCGTCGCACAGATGGTTCCGGCCCCGTAACACCTTGGCTCCTCACTCCCTCGACTCCGCTGTGGGCTGTCAACCCTGCTGAGCTCTGGGTCTGCATTGCCGGGGATCTGCCATCATCACTGCTGGGGTCTCGTCATCCTACCATCCCTTCACCACCTCCTATCACCATCCCCTCACCCTCCTCGCCCTCCTCCGAAGCCTCCTCCTTCTCCTCTCCACGCCGTGAGGGCACGCCTTCCAGGAGGGGGTTTGTTCTTAGTTTCATTTTCATGGACTTTTAGTTTGTATTCATTAGTCACATGTGTTTCTTTGTCTTTGTTTCACTCATTAGTTTCTATGGAGTTTCTATTATTTTCACACCTGCTTGTCATTTAGTTCGATTCCTCTATGTATTTAAGTTCATCTTCATCTTTGTGACAGGTGGAAGCTTTTTTGACTAATTCAGTTACTTAATCAGCAATAGTTCTAGGTTAAATTGCTAGAGGTCATATAACAGTAAAGAGAGAAATGTTTCATTTGGGCATAAATAAAAATCTGTTGTGGGAGGCAATCATGATATAATCATTAGTCAGTTTCCATTTCTGATTAAGAGTGGACATTTTCTGACTGACTCTTTCTCCTGCCAAATGAATCTGTTTGTGTTTGACAGTTGCCAGCAGCGATATTAAAAATGCTATTTAGAAATTTGCCAAATAAGGTTGGGCATAAACCTCACATTCACAGTCCACAGTGTAATTACGAGCAGCATGGGACCATTCTGAAAGCAGCACTGGCACAGGATAAGAGTTTCCCTAATGCCAGCGTGCTTTCAGACAGGCAGCTGAACAATATTAGCCTGTTAGCACATCTTAGTTTGACAGCATCTATTTACAAGTCATATTATGTCGAATAACCCAAAGGCAACTGTATACAGCCTGTATAAATGATGGAGTGTCAAGCATTTTAGTGATGTTAACAATTTAAATAAATACTAGACATTGCTGCATGGCATGCATTACAATTTAAGTTTGTCTGTTATATAATCTATTGTTTCACCAAACCGGCAGACATTACAAACCTTCACTATAAGATTTACTCAGCTGGATGAGCACATTTTATTCTGCAGTTGTGTCTCGTCAGAACCACAAACCGAATGCTCCTTTCCAGTCCCATTACAAAGCACTCAAGAAAAGCAGATAAAGAGACCATACAATATTATTTGACTTTTCCATAATGTATATATATATATATATATATATATATATATATATATATATATATATATATATATATATATATATAAACAGACTTGCTAATTCACATCTTATTAAAATATTTTATAATGCCGTATACATTGTGATATCCTAAATGTATTTCAAAGTATTTATATACTACCATTAAAAAGCTTGGGGTTGTGAAATACTATTTAAATTTAAAATAACTGTTTTCTATTTGAATATATTTAAAAATGTAATTTCTTCCTGTGATGCACATCTGAATTTTCAGCATCATTACTCCAGTCTTCAGTGTCACATGATCCTTCAGAAATCATTCTAATGTGCTGATTTTCTTATTATCATCGATGTTGAAAACAGTTGTCCTGCTTAATGAAGACTGATAACAACAACAAAAAATTCAGGACTATTTGATGTGTAAAAAAAGTTTAGAAGAACAGCATGATTTTACTGTGACTTTCGATCAATTTATTGCAATTTGCTGAATAAAATATTATTTCTAAAAAAATTACTACCTTAAACTTTTGAATGTGTCCAAAAGTATTAGACCCAGAATTTTATTGAAACCTAAAATAGACTAAGAAACTTTATGACATGAATATGAATATTCCAACGGCACTACTATATTGTGACTCTTTGTACAGATGGTCAGATGTTCTTCCATTCATGCTCAAGATGCTCTTTGCGTTGTCTCAGATCATGCTGGAGAACATAATCATCAGGTTTTACACAAACTTGTGAAGTTTATGCAGTTTGAGTGATGCAGTCATTAAAGCAAGAAGTGGTACTAAGACATTCTGATTCATGTACATTTTTCAGTTAAACTTTCAATTTAAAGGAAATTAAATTAGAAAAATGCATTGGTCTCTAACTTTGGGTGTCACCGAACGACAAGAAGAAGTGTTGGATGAATATATTTCTGTGTGAACACATGCAGGAAAGGACTCTGTGACCGGATGACTCTGACATGAATTTAAGATGCATTTCCTGCCTGCCGAACATGTTGCTAATAACAGCTTGCTGATGAGGGGCTCACTGAGAAACTTAATTACCTTTTAATTATGCAAATGAGATCCTCAGAGGAACTGTGGATCCTGAGGTCTAAAGATCAGAAAAGCATGCCGATTAACCCCTGACCAAGAGACAATATAAGGCATTAATATTCACAAAGGCCTCTATGCGCTGGGAAAGCGCTGTCATTTTCTTAGGAGATATATCAGGAGATTTGACTTTTAAATACAGTGACCTTTCCAGTAGCTAAACAAGACATCTGAATACCTAACAGAGGCTATGTATTAAATACTCCACATTTGCAGCTTCTTAGCAGTGTAGGATTGGGCGGGAAATGGCGCTTTGTCTCCATCAAGTGTTTATTGTGTATACCTTGACACAGAAAATCCAATGTAGGTGTCTGATTCTCATTAGAAGCATGACATCTACCTGAGCGAACATGATTTAATCAGTCCATTTACTCAAATGGACATCCATAACTGACCGTTTAATTTTCAGCATGCACCATAAATCCTCTAGAGTCATTAGAGAGATTTATGTGCTCTTTCTATCTCCTAGGCCTTGCTCACATTCCAGTGAAATGAGGATTGTGTTGTTACAAGCATTCGTTGGCAGAGAAATGATCATTTCCCGCTCATGGCTTGTTTTAGCGAGATAAGACACGGACTGGGAGTGTTTTCCCATTGCTGCTTGCACACAATAGTTTGGAGAGAAATGCGCATTCTGCTTTAGATTACTGCAATGGAGGTAAGCACTCTTGATTTTTCAACAGGTACATTCCTGCATCATTTTAAAGGACCATTAAAAACATATTTTTAAAGCCTGATGCTTTAAGTTTACTGACGCAAATTATGAACTTTAGTTGGCAAGCTTAATGCAATATTAATGCAAAGAATTTCTTATTTTTTTATTTAACTGTATGTCGTTTATGTAGACAAGCACAAAATTATTAGGAGGAAAACCTTTCTGCATTTAACTTTGTTCTCAGTGTGTGTTCCTGCATGGAGTCTTTCTTGTCTCTCTGTTGTCGTCAGCACCAATTACACAGTAAGTAACTGAAAAAATCTTTGCCCTTATAACAAATATACTTTATTTTCTGTTGCTTTTTGAGCAATACATGATATTTGATGATCTATCTATCTATCTATCTATCTGTCTATCTGTCTATCTGTCTGTCTGTCTGTCTGTCTGTCTGTCTGTCTGTCTATCTATCTATCTATCTATCTATCTATCTATCTATCTATCTATCTATCTATCTATCTATCTATCTATCTATCTATCTATCACTTGAGTTAAAAGCATCTAACAAGTGCATACATGCAAACTGTTTATGCATTTGTTATTCTTTTATTTTATTTATTTATTTGATCTATTTAATATATTTCAATAGTTTTTTTGTTTTGTTTTTTAATGAGATGCATTACATATTTAATGTTAGTATACAGCATACAGTGTTGCTGGAAAAAATAAAGTTTTTGGACACACACTTGAAAATGTAATTGCATTATGTAACAACATGACAAAATGTCAAACTGAACATGCAATTGAAAGAAAGTTTTACAAGCACATATTTTATAATGGTTACATGATAAAACTGTAGTTCTGTCAGGACCACTATCATCAAATATGATTGATTGACTATTAGTATATAGTTTGGATTGGCGGTATGGTTCTGTTCTGGACAAGAACTCCCTGCGCATCCATGCAGATTAGCATGGATAAGAGCAGGGAGAGCAGCGATAAATCCCCTTAGGGTAAACCGAACAGAAGCAACATAAAGTATTGCAGATATCATTAATGTTGATATTAAATGTACAAAATAATTCAGTAATTTAGTCTGATTCAAGGGGAATCAGAATATCAAATCCTGACTGACAAGAGGAGGAGCTGGGGATGGAGGAGGGTAAATGAGCTCTGGAGAAACGCGACAGCTGCTGATAGTACTGAGGAGCTTACATATGTAAGCTATGATAGACGTCGTGTAAGCTGTGATAGACGTTCCAAGATGGCGCCGCCGTGTTCAGTCGCCGTTCAGGGCGCTCCGCGAAGACTGTGCTTTTGTTTATTATTTTACTTTCTTTTGCTCTCAATTTTTACAAATTTATCATCTGCATTGATCTGCTATGACAGCAAAACTCTTTTAGACATTGGTTACCTCTACACTGGACTGTTTCAGGACACTTTCACCGATCCTCTGTGGCCAGCTGAGATTCTTCGGAACGGCGAGTTGAATAATGGCCAGAGTCGACGGCGAAGAATCAAGAAACACCGTGGGAAACGCACGGGATCCGTAACAGACTGAGAAAAAGGGCATTCAGCCCACCTCTCCCAAGCATTCTGCTCGCAAATGTCCAATCCTTGGAAAATAAGATGGACGATCTCGGAGTCAGGATAAGTTTTCAACGGGATATGAGAGACTGTAACATCTATTGTTTGTCCGAAACATGGCTCACGCCCGCGTTCCCGGACACAGCTGTGACGCCGTCGGAGAACTTCTCTGTTTTTCGGATGGACAGAACAGCCGAGGCCGGTAAATCCAAAGGCAGTGGAGTATGTTTCATGATCAACAAGAAATGGTGCGACCCCAGGAACATCTCCATTCTTTAGCGATTCTGCTCGCCTCATCTGGAACATTTAACAATCATTTGCCGCCCATTCTATTTGCCGAGGGAGTTTTCCTCTGTCATCGCCACTGCCGTTTACATTCCACCACAGGCAGACACAGGGCTGGCTTTATCTGGCCTTCATGATGTTGCCAGCGGCATCATAAACAAACACCCCGATGCTGCGTTCATCGTCGTGGGCGATTTTAACAAAGCAAACCTAAAGAAAGTCTTGCCAAACTTTCACCAGCACGTCTCCTGTCCTACACGAGGAGCACACTGGATCATTGCTACTCTCCGTTTAAGAATGCCTATAAAGCTCACTTCCAGCCTTTGGCAAATTGGATCATGCCGCCATTTTCGTTCAGGAACCCCCGGTGAGGCGGGAAGTTAAACGCTGGTCACCCCATTCAGAGACCGCGCTACAGGCAGCTCTTGATGACGTCGACTGGGACATGTTCCAAGCGAGTTCATCTGACGTCAGTGAGTTCACGGATGTGGCGCTTTGCTTCATCAACACGCTTACAGAGCAAGCCACACAAACAATAACAATAACGTCCTTCTCAAATCAGAAACCGTGGGTGGACAATTCAATCCGCGCTGCAGTGAACACACGCACTGCTGCTTACAACACCGGTCTCCTATCGGGGAATATGAATGAATACAAATCATCCTGCTATTCTCTCCGACGCGCAGTTAAAGCCGAAAAGCTCCGTTATAAGTATCGAGTGGAGTCTCATTTCCAACTCAACGACTCCCGGTGCATGTGACAGGGACTGAGGTCCATCTGTTCTTTTGGATCTACATCCTCTGCAGAGGTCAGAGCTGATCTGTTGCTTGTGAACGAGTTAAACTGTTTCTACGCTCGCTTTGATTGTAATCACGGCAGCGCGACTCCGCCAAGTGACGCGTCAGAGGGAATTACTCAGAACAGCAACAACCACGTGATCTCTGTCTCGGAGGATGAAGTTCGGAGGGCACTCAAGCATGTGGACGTCAGGAAAGCTGCCGGGCTGGATGGTATTTCAGGTCGTGTTCTGCGGTCCTGTGCTGATCAGCTTGCCGGGTTGTTTACATCCATCTTTAATGAGTCCCTCGCTACATCTGTGGTCCCCACCTCCTTCAAAAAATCCACCATCATCCCTGTCCCTAAGAACAGTAAACCCTCTTGCCTAAATGACTATCGTCCAGTGGCTCTCACGTCTATAGTCATGAAGGTCTTTGAGAGACTCATTAAAAACACCATTTGCTCCTTCATTCCTGACACTTTTGACCCTCTTCAGTTTGCCTATCGTCTCAACAGATCGACTGAAGATGCCATCTCTCATGTCCTCCACTCCTCCCTCACTCACATTGACAGCAAAAGTGGGAACTACGTAAGGCTGCTATTTATTGACTATAGCTCAGCCTTTAACACCATAGTTCCCATTAAGCTAACTGCCAAACTCCTGGATCTCAGCCTGAATTCTTCTCTCCGCCACTGGATTGAAGACTTCCTCACTGGCAGGCCTCAGGTGGTGAGAGTAGGCCAGTTCACCTCCATCACCCTGAGTGTGGGAGCTCCACAGGGCTGTGTCCTGAGTCCCCTGCTCTACTCTGTCTACACGCATGACTGTTTGTCTACACACAGCTCCACCTCTATCATCAAATTTGCTGATGATACTGTTGTCCTGGGCCTCATTTCCAACAACAATGAGACGGCATACTTGGACGAGGTGGAGCATCTAACATCATGGTGCCAGGACAACTGTCTCTCTCTGAATGTTGGCAAGACCAAAGAACTGATTGTGGACTTCAGGAAGAGACAGGAACGGACATACTCCCCTCTCATGATCAGCGGGTCACCAGTAGAGAGAGTGAGCAGCTTCAAGTACCTGGGTGTAAACATCTCAGAGGACCTGACCTGGACTGCTCACATTCAGACACAGGTGAAAAAAGCCAGGCAAAGACTGTACCACCCGCGCCAGCTGAGGAAATTCAGGGTTTCACCAGCTATCCTGAAAACTTTCTATTTAGGGGCGATAGAAAGTGTATTAACTCAGTGCATCACAGCGTGGTATGGGAACAGCACCAGTCATGACTTCAAAGCCCTGCAAAGAGTCGTGCGCTTATCCGAGCGTATCTCAGGGTCAGCTCTCCCGTCTCTGCAGGACGTCTACACCAAACGCTGCAAAGGTAGAGCTACTAAAATCATCAAGGACTCTAATCACCCTGCAAACCCACATTTCACGCTGCTGCCATCTGGTATGCGCTTCCGAAGCCTGATGGCCAAAACTGAGAGACTCAGGAGGAGCTTCTTCCCCCAGGCCATTAGACTCCTGAACTCAGCCACTTAACATCACGTGACTTCACTTAAGGATAAACATCGACATACTGACATTGCACTGCACTTTCTGTTCTCGTTGTTACTGCACAGTTTATTTCACTTATTTTATTCCACTTCTTTATTTATTTAATTTTAATTTTTTCTACTTTTTTTCTACTTGACTTGATTTATTTATAATTCTACAGATATATATATATATATATATATATATATATATATATATATATATATATATATATATATATATATATATATATATATATATATATATATATATATATATATAGTACTTTTTATTCTATATCTATTATAATTTCCTCCTTGTGTTTTTAACTGTGAATTTGCACTGTCCATGGAGCGGACCTGTTTACATTTCACTGCCGGTTGTATATTCTGTATATAACTGTGTATGTGACAAATAAAACTCTCTTGAATCTCTCTTGAATCTCTCTTGAATCTTGAATCTTGTATTACTATAGGTAAACGTGATCAGCTGATGAGAGCTTGACTGACGTGACCTGCCAGAACTGACACTATACGCTGGATTTTTTGGACTCACTTTATATTAGGTGGCCTTAACTACTATGTACTAACATTTTATTTAATCATTTGATACAATGCACTTATTGTGTACATACATGTTTTTACATTGTACTTATATTTAAAAAAGTTCCTGCATGTAATTGCATCTGTAATTAATTTCTGTAGTTACATTTATAATTACACTGTTGACCCTTCCCTTACACCGAACCCTACCCTTAAACTTACCCACACCACCACACCTGTCCCTAACTTTACCCTTAAACTTACCCATACCACCACACCTATCCCTAACCCTACCCTTAAACTTACCCACACCACCACACCTGTCCCTAACTTTACCCTTAAACTTACCCACACCACCACACCTGTCCCTAACTTTATCCTTAAACTTACCCATACCACCACACCTGTCCCTAACTTTACCCTTAAACTTACCCATACCACCACACCTGTCCCTAACCCTACCCTTAAACTTACCCACACCACCACACCTGTCCCTAACTTTACCCTTAAACTTACCCACACCACCACACCTGTCCCTAACTTTATCCTTAAACTTACCCACACCACCACACCTGTCCCTAACCCTACCATTAAACTTACCCATACCACCACACCTGTCCCTAACCCTACCCTTAAACTTACCCATACCACCACACCTGTCCCTAACTTTACCCTTAAACTTACCCACACCACCACACCTGTCCCTAACTTTATCCTTAAACTTACCCATACCACCACACCTGTCCCTAACTTTACCCTTAAACTTACCCATACCACCACACCTGTCCCTAACCCTACCCTTAAACTTACCCACACCACCACACCTGTCCCTAACTTTATCCTTAAACTTACCCATACCACCACACCTGTCCCTAACTTTACCCTTAAACTTACCCATACCACCACACCTGTCCCTAACCCTACCCTTAATCTTACCCACACCACCACACCTGTCCCTAACTTTATCCTTAAACTTACCCACACCACCACACCTGTCCCTAACTTTATCCTTAAACTTACCCACACCACCACACCTGTCCCTAACCCTACCCTTAAACTTACCCATACCACCACACCTGTCCCTAACCTTGCTCGTATTTTGATGCAAGTACATAGTAAAGGCCACCTAATATACCTTTTTTTATTTATTTATTTTTTATAAATGAAATTCTTTGTGGCATATTCACGGTAAATGTGATGAACTACATCTGTGGTTACTCTAATACACCCTTGTGATCTTGAGGAGAACTGACCTGAGATCAGCTGATTACAAGTCATTGCAAAAACAAGAGAGAAAAGAAAAGTCACTTTTGAGAAATACAACACCGTGATTTGTTTGCAGATGCCATTTGGTTTGATATTTTGTTGTGTAATGTAAAATTATCCAAAACCTTTTGTGGCCGTATGTGTACATGTATACAATATTTGATGTTTCTGAAGACATACTTTCATTGAGCTTGCTCCTGAATCAGTGCAGTGTCAGTGAGATCCATTAGGTCTGTGTCTGCACCTGTGCACTGCCAGTGGGGACCCTGGACCCCTGGGAGCTGGTCAGCCTGCGATGGCTGCTCCAAAACACAGGTGGGACTAGAGTGTTTTGTTTTTGACCTTTTTATCATGTCATTGCAATGTTGCACATTTATCTGACACTAAACAACTGCTTACAGTCTAGCACACTGAACACATTTGCTGAAATGCAGTTGCAGTATCTGTATACTGACATGTCAGAGGCACTTTCTGGGGACATTACAGACACAGGTCCGCTCCATTACAGTCTACTCTCAGTTTGGTGGTCAGCCTTGTACTGGGAGCTCAACTCGCACACAATCCTGTATATCGACTCAGGTCTGTCCCCTAGGGGAGGGCTGTGGAGAACGGTTCAGATGCCAGTCCGGTAATTATTTTGATACATTTCTACTTTTTGCTATTTGAAAGTATTTAAAAAGACATTAGCGTAATCTCTTTTTATTTTATTTATTTTAAGGGAAATGTATCAGCCAGTCTCTGGTATGCAACGGAGATCATGACTGTGAATATGGCTTGGATGAGCACAAATGTGAGCACAGTAAAGAGATCTGTAAACTGCAAAAACCTCCACCAAATGTAGAGCTCACTGGTCAAGGGTAATGTGATGATATCTATCATCTGCTTGTTTCCATATCCTATTCAACAATGCATTCACATAAACAGACACACACATATATAAAGCCACTATGATTGTCTGTGTTTGCGCTATAGGTTTGATGCAGTGAAGAGTGAGGCAAGAGGAACAGTTATCAACACTAAGAGCTTTGGAGGTCTGTGTAGAAATACCTTCAGTGGAGACCATAGGGGCCAATATCGACTTCCCCAAAGTGTCCTCAGATACACTTTCCAGGCAATTGATATTTCACAATTTACTATACTAACATAAAAATGACTGCATTGGTACAACAACAAAAACAGAATCTGTGAAAAAAAGAGAAAAAGTAAAAGATTTTGGTTTCAGTTTCTACTTTTGTGTTTGCCAGGTCACAGCAAAAAATGATTTTTCAGATGAATCCTATAGCAGCTCTTGGCACTACGTCCATCACAGAGAAAAACATGAAAAAACAACAGGCACAGATTATGGGCATGATAATTATGTCTTCCATGATGAGTTGTTTCAGTCACAGGTATGCTACATATTTATTATATGTAATATAGACTTTCACATAACCCTGGGTTAATGTAATATTGGGTTTGTTCCATATTTCCATTACTTTATCCTATGTTAGTAATTAATCCTGGCCCATAGTATTCTATATGTTTAACATTCTTATTTGTCTTATTAGTCGATTGGAGAAGTACAGCAATGAGCATGTGACGTGTTAAAGCTGGCATGTAATGGAACACTGTAAAAAATATTGTTGGTTTAACTTAAAAAAGTAAGTTACATGGTTGCCTTAATTTTGAGTTCACTGAAATTAAAAATTTGAGTTAATATAATGAAGGAGATTGGTTTAATAAATAGAAACTCAAAATATTACTGTATGCTATCTGAATCGCATTAATTATCTAAGTTGATTTGACAAAAGATAAAAAGTTGTGATAACAAATCATGCAAATATTTTTTACAGTGAAGCTGCGGCAGTCTTTTCTTCCTTATTGTGACGTATATATCCAAGTGAAACTGCTTCTTGAACAAGAAAAAATGTAGGACGGGACTAATTTTGTCCATCAGGAGTTGATTGGATGGTTGTGGTTTGCTATTGCTGTGATCTCATGTGAGTGACTGGTTGTCCCGCCCTCACGCCAGGAAACACTTCATCAGAGAAGAGATGTCGCTGCAAGAGGACAGGGTTATTTTATTTATATAAGTTATTCTGATTAATGATTAAGAGGGCACATGAAAAACAATGATGTGTCTACAAACCCGATTCCAAAAAAGTTGGGACACTGTACAAATTGTGAATAAAAAAGGAAATTTCAATTTACAAATCTCATAAACTTATATTTTATTCACAATAGAATATAGATAACATATCAAATGTTGAAAGAGACATTTTGAAATGTCATGCCAAATATTGGCTCATTTTGGATTTCATGAGAGCTACACATTCCAAAAAAGTTTGGACAGGTAGCAAAAAGAGGCCGGAAAAGTTAAATGTACATATAAGGAACAGCTGGAGGATCAATTTGCAACTTATTAGGTCAATTGGCAACATGATTGGATATAAAAAGAGCCTCTCAGAGTGGCAGTGTCTCTCAGAAGTCAAGATGGGCAGAGGATCACCAATTCCCCCAATGCTGCGGCCAAAAATACTGGAGCAATATCAGAAAGGAGTTTCTCAGAGAAAAACTGCAAAGAGTTTGAAGTTATCATCATCTACAGTGCATAATATCAACCAAAGATTCAGAGAATCTGGAACAATCTCTGTGCGTAAGGGTCAAGGCCGGAAAACCATACTGGATGCCCGTGATCTTCGGGCCCTTAGACGGCACTGCATCACATACAGGAATGCTACTGTAATGGAAATCACAACATGGGCTCAGGAATACTTCCAGAAAACATTGTCGGTGAACACAATCCACCGTGCCATTCGCCGTTGCCGCCTAAAACTCTATAGGTCAAAAAAAAAGCCATATCTAAACATGATCCAGAAGCGCAGGCGTTTTCTCTGGGCCAAGGCTCATTTAAAATGGACTGTGGCAAAGTGGAAAACTGTTCTGTGGTCAGACCAATCAAAATTTGAAATTCTTTTTTGAAAACTGGCACGCCATGTCATCCGGACTAAAGAGAACAAGGACAACCCAAGTTGTTCTCAGCGCTCAGTTCAGAAGCCTGCATCTCTGATGGTATGGGGTTGCATGAGTGCGTGTGGCATGGGCAGCTTACACATCTGGAAAGGCACCATCAATGCTGAAAGGTATATCCAAGTTCTAGAACAACATATGCTCCCATCCAGACGTCGTCTCTTTCAGGGAAGACCTTGCATTTTCCAACATGACAATGCCAGACCACATACTGCATCAATTACAACATCATGGCTGCGTAGAAGAAGGATCCGGGTACTGAAATGGCCAGCCTGCAGTCCAGATCTTTCACCCATAGAAAACATTTGGCGCATCATAAAGAGGAAGATGCGACAAAGAAGACCTAAGGCAGTTGAGCAACTAGAAGCCTGTATTAGACAAGAATGGGACAGCATTCCTATTCCTAAACTTGAGCAACTTGTCTCCTCAGTCCCCAGATGTTTGCAGACTGTTATAAAAAGAAGAGGGGATGCCACACAGTGGGAAACATGGCCTTGTCCCAACTTCTTTGAGATGTGTTGATGCCATGAAATTTAAAATCAACTTATTTTTCCCTTAAAATGATCAATTTTCTCAGTTTAAACATTTGATATGTCATCTATGTTGTATTCTGAATAAAATATTGAAATTTGAAACTTCCACATCATTGCATTCTGTTTTTATTCACAATTTGTCCCAACTTTTTTGGAATCGGGTTTGTATTAGAAAATTAAAATGGACACATAAATCCACTCTTTTTATTTAAAATTATGTGAAATATGCAAAAAATAATGCTTCATCAGTCCAGTTAACGTGTTTGCCGTCTCTATTCAATATTTTTAACATTTTCCCATTACACGCTACAAACTAAACAGCCTGTGAACCTTTCTTTGACTGTCCACAATTCATGAATAATACATGAGGTAAGCACTGAGACAGTTTAGGATTGGTTGTCTGTTGCTAAACAAATCCATGTGACATTCTAGCACCCCGTCGCTTCACATATCTTTTCCACCACAAAAGTTATGATCCGAGGTTAAAGTCAGAATGAAAGAAAAATCTGTTTTGTAAATGCATGTTACAGATCATATTGTAAAAAGCTCATCTGTGTATATGTTCCATTTTTAAAAAAGTGTTTTTCACTGAATAATCAACATATAACTCAATCTTCCAGTGAAATGACAGAATTCTCTATGCAGAACTTCTCCAAGCATTTAGTCTGCTTAAATCTCATCCACGTTCATCTGCCTCCACTTTTGAGTGCAACGTCCACATCTCAAAATCCAATCAACAACCAATGTGTAGAACCATGTCCCGGCTCAACATTTTTCCTTTTTGATAGTCCAATTCAAACGTCAAACATTCAAAATTCAAACATTTACACGTCACAGTTTGGAAGAAAATATCTGTCACTACTTCCAACGCTATCTCACGACCGATTTGTATGTATTTTACAAGGTGGCTAATTCGTATGAATTCGTCTAAACCCCAATGAAGGGTATGTTTAGGGGTGGAGTTCAAAATTCATACGAATTGGGCAACTCGTAAAATACATACGATTTAGTAAAAATCTTACAAATTCGTACCAGTGAGGTTGTACAAATTAGCCACTCCTTAAAATATATACGAATTGCCGTGAGATTGGGTTGCTACTTCTGTTTCATTGTGGCCATGTCCGAAATCGCATGTTCTCTTGAGTAGGTAGTTATTTTGAATAAGTGATGTAAGGCTTGGATGCAGCTGCTCGGTCATGGAAACCCATTCCATGAAGCTCTCTACGCACTGTTCTTGAGCTAATCTGAAGGCCATATGAAGTTTGGAGGTCTGTAGCTATTGACTCTGCAGAAAGTTGGCGACTTCTGTGCACTGTGCACTTCAGCATGCACTGACCCCGCTCTGTGATTTTACATGGCCTACCACTTCATGGATGATTTGCTGTTGTTCCCACTTTGTTATAATACCACTAACAGTTGACCGTGGAATATTTAGTAGTAAGGAAATTTCACGAATTAACTTAATGCACAGGTGGCAACCTATCACGGTACCACGCTTGAATTCACTGAGCTCCTGAGAGCGACCCATTTTCTCACAATTTTTTTAATTGGGGTGTCCCAATACTTTTGGCAATATAATGTATCTTAAACTAAACAATACTTTTACAATCTCAGAATTTGCTGTGGCTTTTAATTTGTTTTAAATCATGCCAAAATATTAAATATGAAACTTTTTTCACCCTTCAGTCCAAAAACCTGCTGATCATAAATAGTGATGTGGAAGTGGCCCAGTTTCAGAACCAGGCCCCAGAATATCTGACACTTTCAGAAGAGTTTTGGAAAGCTCTGCTCTCCCTGCCTGTTGCATACGATTATGCTGCCTACTACAATGTGCTGGAAAGATTTGGGACCCACTATATTTCAGAGGGAACTCTTGGGGGCCAGTTTAGATTATTTATGGCGGTCAGCCAAGATGACATGCGTAAATTGCGTAAGTGACCTATATGTCATACATTAATTTCACTTGAGAAGAGTATTTGTCATTCAAGATCATTGTCCAACATTGTCTCCTTCTTTTTTACACAGAAACTGTGCAAAGAGACTATAAACATTGTGTCACAACGCACCATTCGATCTGGCTTATCCTGTTTTCCGTGACGTGGACAACACAAAAGTGCACTGAACAAAACATAAACGATATACAACACATCAGTAAGTAATTTAGGAAAAAGAAAGCAAAATCACACCATAAATGCCTTCTTTCTACTGAAGCTTTCTTTCACTTTTGGGAGACAATGGCAATAAATGATACATACATCTGCGATACCTTCATACTAGTGACTGCAAACATCCAATGTACTGTACAATTATATTCAGTTCTGTGTTCAAAATGTCTCCCAAACAGCCAATAGCATATCAAAAAATCATATGGCCACAAATATTATTGGAGGAGATCCTGGATATATTGCACAATTGTCGATGTTAAACAAAAACACACCCCAGGAAAATGACAGGATGTTCTCCCAGTGGTCGGGTTCAGTAAAGAACTTTCCAAAAGTCATCAAAACGAAGGTTTGTTTGGAAGCGAGTGTTAATATATGGTTATTGTATGCAAATGAGGTTGTTATCGTAACAGAGTGTATGCTATGTTAATCATAGAACATGATTGAACTCGGAGCCTTTGTTAGCCTACCATAAACTGGCCCGTTTGCATTGGAGCACATGCAATGATTTCATTCTTATGTGTGTGAATTTCTGACTTGTTCAGCTCAGATCTCTCCATGAGCTGGTGAAAGAGGTCCCGTGTGCAGGGGTGAAAAAGCACCACTTAAAACGTGCAATCGAGACTTACCTCAACGAGAAACACCCATGCCACTGCAGAGAATGCCAGAACAATGGGCTGCGTGTGCTTGACAATGATATCTGTAAGTGTGTGTGTAAACCGGGCACCAAAGGCCAGGCGTGTGAGAATGGGACTCCAGAAGATGAACAGCCAGGTACAGAAATTATTACATTATAATTATATAGATAAGTTTTCAAACTTTTTGATGCCACAGACACCCAACTCATACGAGTTGATGATTTTTTTAATTAATTTATACAATTTGAGCGAAACGGGTTTGGAACGACATGAGGGTGAGTAATTAATGACAGAACTTTAATTTCTGGGTGAACTAACCCTTTAAGTACCTAGTACTTTTTGGGGTCACTGTACTTGTTTTTGAGTGTCTAGTTAATATCTTTGTTTCTTAGGAGTGATCCATGGAGACTGGGCCTGTTGGTCTTCATGGAGCACCTGCAAGGAAGGACAGAAAACCCGGAGCCGCTCCTGTAGTCGTCCCGCTCCTTCAGGTGGCAGGAACTGTATTGGGAATGCTGTGGAGACGACATCCTGTGATGATGTGGAGGAATTAGATTACCTACGGTGAGGAAGGTCACTAGCCTGTTATAAACTGTTCTCTGCAGGTTGCTAGAGAGTAGAGACCCAGAGAATGATACTGTGCAACAACACTGCCACTATGTGGAAGCCTGGCTTATTGGTTTTGACCTATTTTCAGTACAATGGAGCCCCACTGCTTTGATGCTTCAGTCACACCCAGGAAAAGTTGTAAAACACCGCCCTTCCTTGCTAATGGGTTTGTTTTGGTAATAATATTTATATGAAATATTCTCCACTCAACTGTGATTAAATATGTATTTGTGACATTATAATATTATTCTCTTCTGCCAATTTCAGTTACCCAAAGATGCATATCCAGTGGGCAGTAAGATCGAGTATGCGTGTATTGAAGGCTATCATTTGATTGGAGATCCTATAGCAGAATGCCAAGAAAACCTAGACTGGTTGAGACATCAAATAGAGTGCAAGAGTGAGTGTACTTTTTGGGGCTGTTGTATGCTCATGTTAGTATCAGTATACTTTTGAGTTTCATTTTGATGGTGTGTTTGTTTAGCATTACTGATGTACTTATTTATTTTATCTATATTTCATATAGATATTAAATGATCTAGAGTTTTTGAAAGGTGTATTATATAATGTAAATAATAATAATTATTGTTTTAATGATTTTAAATAAACTTTTTATTGAATGGGAAACCAAATTTCCTAAATACTAGATGATATAATTACTTAGTATAACTATCATTTTTATGTGATGTATGCCTATATTATGTATATATTATATACATATATACAATACATCACATATAAATTATAGTGACATGCATACATTTTAGAGAAACCATGTTTCATAAATACTTAATGATTAATTAATTAATTAATTAGTGAGGAACTTATATAGGATTATTATATTTCATGTAAATATTAAATAATATAAATATAAAATATAATAATGTATATTGTATTGTATGTATAAAGTTATTTTTATTATTTATAGCCTACATTTTAGAGAAATGAGAAACCATGTTTCAGAGTAAATGCACAATATAACTATAATTTTATAGTGAGCATTTTTCTTACTTATTTTTTGAATGATTTAATTAAATGTTATTATTGTATTCATTAATTGTATTTAGCTTTTAATATTTTACATTTCAAAGATATGAGAAAGAACACTGTAAAAAATTTTTGCATGATTTGTTATCACAACTTTTTATCTTTTATCAAATCAACTTAAATTAATGTGATTCAGATAGCATACAGTAATATTTGAGTTTCTATTTATTAAACCAATCTCCTTCATTATATTAACTCAAATTTTTAATTTCAGTGAACTCAAAATTAAGGCAACCATGTAACTTACTTTTTGAAGTTAAACCAACATATATATATATATATATATATATATATATATATATATATATATATATATATATATATATATATATATATATATATATATATTTTTTTTTTTTTTTTTATTTACAGTGAAACATGTGTGTGCGTGTGTGCGTTTGTTTGTTTTATAATAAATGTTACTTGCTGTTTGCAGAAACATTGTGTGATCCACCTCAGCTTCCTCCAGATGTCACAGGAAGCCCATGGAAGCTTGCTTATAACATCGGTGAAGCTGTCTCACTTTCCTGTCCTGAAGGGAAAGTCAAAGAGGGTCCGGCTGAGATTCAGTGCAACGCTGGTCTTTCCTGGTCACCGCAACCAAAACAAACCAGGT
This sequence comes from Paracanthobrama guichenoti, assembly GCA_018749465.1. Lineage (NCBI taxonomy): Eukaryota > Metazoa > Chordata > Actinopteri > Cypriniformes > Gobionidae > Paracanthobrama > Paracanthobrama guichenoti. The sequence continues at coordinate 16,274,441 of CM031950.1, forward strand.
GTCTCACAGGTGCAAACCTAGTCTGGAAGCTGTGCTCTTTTGTACAGTAATGTGGATAAACACATTACTCAGCTGTAATAGGAATGGACAACTCTTACAAGGACGTCATTTGATTAATTGAAATGTATTGATGTGTAAAAATGAAGAATTAATGTAAGTAAAATGTGATTTGTTTTCCACTAGTTGTTAAGCCGACCACTGTGTCAGTGCAATGCCAGCCGTGGGAGAACCTGGCAAAGGACAAATGTGTCTGTAAAGTACCCCACGAGTGCAAGTAAGTTCCCAGACTGTCCACAGGAATTAGCATTGCACAACACAGTTGCCACATAGCAATTAAACACATATAAAATACATCCACCAAAACTTTTCACAATTTCATTTTAAGAAAGGGTTGTGTTTCTGTAGGTCTTCCTTGGAGATATGTGCCACTGATGTGAAGCGCGGTCGGTCGCAGAGACTGAGTCTGTGTAAAGTGCAGGCTATGGGCTGTCTGGGACACCAGTACACCGTTGCTGAAGACAGTGCTTGCCTGTGGCCACAACGCTCACCCACTGCTTGCCCAGATTGCACCATCTGGGAGATTTGTGATGGTGAGGGATTGTAAAATACAAGATAAAATATGGCACACGTCATATCTGAAATTTAGTAAATATGACAATTTGGGCCTCATTGATGAAACACGAGCAGAACGAATTTGTGTGTAAATCGTTCGTAAAGCCGCCCTGACGTAAATTTTCGGATTCATGAAAATGTTCGTATTTTCATGGTTCGTAAAACATTTGAACGTTCTATGTTCTAATTTAGGCAAACTGATGACATTGCATTTTGAACCACTATGTACCATAATAATATTTCAAGAGTTTATTTGCCCCGGTTTTTTTAATTTATTTTTTTAACTGTTCTACATTGGGTAATAATAGGCAGCGCTCGTCACTGTCACTTTTTACCAGGCCGTCCAATCACAGTCAGGAGGGGCGGGACAAAAACTACACCGACCAATCATCCTACTTGTACAACGACTGAACAACAATAATGGAGAAGTTAATATTGCTTTTTACTGTATTTTTTGTATTCAGTAATATTTTTTAAAAATGAGATACCAGTAACACATTACTGCCATGGATATTCTGTATCATAGCAACCAAAGTATCTCAGCTGGAAAAACGCTGCCCTTGCAAAGCGCTTTCAAGCGCCACCAGCTGGCCGTTTTTAGAAGAGCAGCAGGCGTTTTTTAGCTGGCTAAAAATGCTTTGGTGGACACATGATAATTGAATATTTATTGCAATGCATATGGTCAATTAGTCTCTTTAGCATTTATGCAAAATACTGGCGCCAAACGTGAGAAAGAAGTCCAGAAGATTCCACAGCGTTATTTGCAGTTGCGGGGATTATGCCAATTATGAATGAGCGTGCACGCGCGTCCTATTTACGAATGTTTGGAATTCATTAATATACACACGTTTATCTGCGAATCTGTGCTATACGAAGCGTTTGTGAATCTGGAGGAGAGTTTTCGTAAAGGTCCATTTTACGCGCAAATTACTCAGAATTTACTCATATATTTACGAAGGTTTCATGGATGAGGCCCATCGAGTCTTACACTGGTACAGCACGTAAACCAGTGTAAATCAGGAAAAAATACAGTAAAACAGTGATATTGTAATGTATTCCTGTGATGGTAAAGCTGAATTTTCAGCATCATCACTCCAGTTTTCAGTGTCACATGATCCAGTGCTCAGTTATTTTTGGTACTCATTTATTAATAGCGTTTCTTATTATTAATATTTTATTCAGGATTCTATTAGTTCAAAAGGGCAGAATTTATTTGAAACAGAAATTCTTTGTAACATTATAAATGTCTTTACTGTCACTTTTGATTAATTTATCAAAATAGTAGTGTATCACAGTTTCAACTAAAATATTAAAGGGTTGAATTTCATTAAAAGTAAAAATTCTGTCATTACATGTCGTTCCCAACCTGTAATACATCCGTTCATCTTCGGAAAACAAATGAAGATATTTTTGATGAAATCCAACAGCTTTCTGACCCCACATAGACAGCAATGTAATTACCACTTTCAAGGTCCAGAAAGGTAGTGAAGACATCGTTAAAATAGTCTATAGTGATTCAACCTTAATGTTATGAAGCGATGAGAATATTTTTGTGCGCAAAAAACAAACAAAAATAACGACTTTATTTAACAATTTCTTCACATCTGTGTCAGTCTCCTACACAGTTTACATTGGTCAGCTCCTGAGTCAGCATCACATGCTCACGTGACCAGCTTCGGCCAATGGTAAGCGGCGTGCTGGCATAGCTCTGATGTAACTCGGAAGCGCTGCACTGTATTTAGCGTATGGGACACACACAGACGTAAAGAAATTGTTGAATAAAGTTATTTTTGTTTGTTTTTTGCGCACAAAAAGTATTCTCGTCGCTTCATAAAATGAAGGTTGAACCACTGGAGTCACATGGACTATTTTAATGATGTCTTTACAACCTTTCTGGGCCTTGAAGCGTTAATTACGTTGCTGTCTATGGAGGGGGCAGAAAGTTCACGGATTTCATCAAGCGTGTTCTGAAGATGAATGAAGGTCTTGCGGGTTTGGAACGACACGAGGGTGAGTAATTAATGACAGAATTATTTGGGTGAACTAACCCTTTAAGCCTCAAAAACAACACTTGATTGATAACAATGATAATAATAAGAAATGTTTATTTAGCAGCAAATCAGCATATTAGAATGATTTCTGAAGGATCATGTGACACTGAAAACTGGAGTAATGATGCTGAAAATTCAGCTTTGCCATCAAAGGAATATATTACATTTAGAATATTCAAATAGAAAATTGTTCTTTTCAATTGTATTAACTTCCATGTTTAGTTTTACAACGTAAATAATACGCTGTTATGCACAAACGCGAATAGCATCATAAGTTTTTAAAATATGCGCAATGCTTTCAAAATTCATGTTTGACTAGACTGTGTAATTGATGTTGTAGAACAATTATGAATTATGAAGTCACTTTAAGTAATGCTAGCCACAGAAATTGAAAACTGCCTTTAACAAAAAACGCATTCAAAAATTCCTGAGAGAACCCATAGCTTGAAAATGCAAATTCTTGCTAATGTCTTTTTGAACCTGGTCAGGAGAGTGCTATTTTAAAGACTTGTTTGATAAGGTTTTTTTAATGATTTTTGTAACAATCATGTTGTTGTAGAGCAAACAAACAGCTGCCGTTGCAAGACAAGTGAGGAATGTTCATCCTTGGATGCTTGGATCCATGTGTGTGTGCAGCAGGAAGGAGCGCCTGCACCAGTGACAATGACAGAATGTGAGGCGGGCGTGAGGAAATGCAGCGGAGAGACTGTCCGCATTGTCAGCATTCAACCTTGTCAGTCATAAGCTTAGAGGCTCACTAACTAACTAAATAGTGTAACCATATTATATGATGTACTCTGAAAAAGGGATTGGGACTGACTCCCTTATGGAGCCTGTCTAGCGGCAGTACATGAATTGCAGTCTAAGTCACTTCTGTGTTACATTTAAGAGAGATTGGAAGATTGCCGCTTGGGTATTACTGATGTATTTTATATCATAGAATAAAACGTGAAAATATGTTGAGCTTGTGTTAACCACAAACCATATTTAAAACATTCAAAAAACCCATTGACTTCAGGACGACTAATTTCTGCTAACTCAAAAAACAGAAGCAAAAAAAAAAAAAAAAATTCCTGCAGCACTCTTGAAACTTGAAAAGCTGTGTAGACCAGGATGAGTCATCAATATTTTCGATCCATTGTCCTGGAAGCGAAAGACAATATTTAGGAGTATGCTAGCATATAGATAGTCCATGTGTGTTAGCTTTGAAGCTAACAAAAACTCTCATTTCGATTTCTTGGGCTAATGTGTTTTCCCCTTCCTTCGGTTAACCTAATAACCAGCAAAAAAAAAACCTGACAGTTCTGGACATCTACTGGGCTCAGAACAGCGTCCTATTCAGCCCGATCCAGACATCCTGCCAAACTCCTGACAACCAGCCCAGATTCCGCCAACAGCTTGTCCAGCATCAGAATTGCAGCCAAATAATTAACCTGAAAACCATGTCAGTTCCTGTAAACAGTTTTTCTTTGCATCCTCCATTACCGCTTCCGCATTGCTCTGAGAAAGTAAAAGGGTAGGAACTGCTGCCAGGTGTGAATTTCACAGCCTCCCTATTAATGTGCAAACAAATCCAATTACCTATAACTGACTGAGATCCAAAGGTGATATTTTAATGAGAGACATTGTTTGTGCATTGAAATTAGAGCCTGTGACCTGATAATAGCATGGCTATCAAGTGGTTTATTTTTTCAAATATTTTATTAACTTATATTCATAATGACTTTTATTATTCCACTGATTTGATTTCTGAATCTTTTCTCAACTCATCATGGTATTTTATGTTAAATAAAATATAATGTTTAACATAACTTAAGACACAAAATTTCCAGTTTTGTTAAATCATTAAAAAAAGATTTATTACCAATGTAAAACGACACTGTGCCTTTTCATAAACACTACAGTATCTTCACCATGCCTGACACATTTAGAACTGTTATTAATAAGCAAGACCCATGCTGAGCCCCTCCAATCTGGACTTATATCACACCAGATGGACAGACATGCCATCCTTTACTGACAATCGCTTTAAAGGAATCACAGTTTTGAAAAATAATTCAGAGCACTAGGTTTACATTGTATATGTACATCTCTAAAATTTCCATTTATAGATATATTCTTTATTTACAAAGGCTTCTTCAGGTATTTTATACTCCTAAAGGCTGAAACAAAAAGAAAAAAAGTTACAGGATTTCGGTTTATGGAAGACTAAATAATACTGTAGTAAAAATATTGTAACAGCAAAAAAAGAAACAACAAATACCACATTCACTCATGTTGCGCAGTATTAAAAAAAAAAAGCAAAGCATCGTAAATGTTTAGCATCATAATCTTTGCTCTAATTAGCACTCTTGAACGCCTCATTACAACACCTGTCTTGACAAAGCACAGCATATGAATCGTAAACACGTGGATAAACATAGCTGTAGTCATATTACAAACCATTTTCTTTACTAAGCATAATGTAGACAAACATTCATTTAAAAATGAAAATTCGTTGTACTGATCAAATATTATATAGTGTTTGTATGACTACTGATGTTACACAGATATTACTATTTATTCTCATAGCAGTAGGAAATTGGACAGAACTCACCAAAAGAAAGCACTGGTTTGGGAAATGGCAGTAGTACTGTTGATTGGTGAGTGTCACACATTGTAAGGAAACACAGTCATTTGTGACTGGATTCTGGGAGAGAGCTTTTAGCTGGACACCAGACAACAGAGGCCAAAGAAACGACGTTTTCTCTGCCGGACCAACGGGTATGGTGTCAGATTCAACAAACTGCTGTCATCTGTATCGATAGAAGAACAGATAGATAGAGAGTAATACAGCAGTCATTAAAGAATCATCTGCCCTTTCATCTGATATTTTACATACATTTAACTATTTATAATTCCATATTTTAACATTTACCAAATGTGTAACATTTTGTTACCATATAGGCAACAGCTATGTTTCTGTTTCTATCTAAACTGCAAATTTAATTTCAGAATAAAATCAGAATATTGCATATTGAATAAATTGTAAATGTGCACAAAATTGAAATATTGTGGCCTTTGTGGAAGCCACTGTAGTATCACAATAAAAATTACTTTTATTTTCTGGCAAATAATCCTATTAAAGGATTAGTTCACTTTTAAATAAACTGTTGCTAATAATTTACTCACCCCCATGTCATCCAAGATGTCCATGTGTTTCTTTCTTCAGTCGAAAAGAAATTAAGCTTTTGATGAAAACATTTCAGGATTTTTCTCCGTATAATGGACTTCAGTGGGCTCCAAACGGTTCAAGGTCCAAATGACAGTTTCAGTGCAGCTTCAAAGGGCTTTAAACGGTACCAGACGATGAATAAGGGTGTTATCTAGCGAAACGATCGGTCATTTAAAAAATGCCTGCCTGTTCTGTGATGTGCGTTCGTGACGTCACGTTATATACGCAATTATGTTGAAAAGGTCACGCTTGAACATTTTCTTTTAGGCTTTCTAATATTAAAACACCCAGGATACGCACACGGAATGGGCATTTTAAACGATAAACTGACACAAAGACATTTGAATATGTGTATATGGTCCTCCTTCCACATTTGTAAACACTGACTCGGTACTTCCGCCTACGTCAAGTGTGACCTTTTCAACGTAATTGCGTATTGCGCGACGTCACAAACGTGCTTCACAGAACAGAGCAAGGCGAGCATTTGTGCTTATAAAACTTTAACTGTTTTTTTTTATTTTAATGACCGATCGTTTCACTAGGTAACACCCTTATTCATCGTCTGGTACCGTTTAAAGCCCTTTGAAGCCCTTTGAAACTGTCATTTGGACCTTGAACCGTTTGGAGCCCACTGAAGTCCATTATACGGAGAAAAATCCTGAAATGTTTTCATCAAAAGCTTAATTTCTTTTCGACTGAAGAAAGAAACACATGGACATCTTGGATGACATGGGGTGAGTAAATTATCAGCAAAAGTTTATTTAAAAGTGAACTAATCCTTTAAGTAATGTTATCTATAGTAAAGATAGCTATGTGAATCTTCTCAAATACATTACAGTTCAAGAAATTAACAAATTAATTATTTTATTCAGCAAGGATGCTTAGTGACAGTAAATATATGTATATAATGTTACAAAAAGTTATATTTCAATTAAATACTGTTCTATTCATGAAAGAATCCTGAAAAAATGACTATCACGGTTTGAACAAAAATATTAAGCAGAACATATCTTTTCAACATTGATAATAAATGTTTCTTGAGCACCAAATCAGCATATTAGAATCATTTCTGTAGGATCATGTGACACTGAAGACTGGAGTAATGGATGTCGTCACAAGAAAAAATTACATTTTAAAATATATTATGTTTTTATTTTTATTATTCTTAAATAAATGCTACCTTTGTGAGCATAATGCTCTTCTTCTTTCAAAAACAAACAAACAAAAATCTTAACTTTTGAATGGTAGTATAGCTGAACAATTTGAGACTTGGCTATTGTTGAAAAGTTTTGTTTGATGAAAGATGTGTGATGTCCAAGTTTTCAATGAATTTATCTGCAATATCCAAAATAATCAGAAAGCCCACACTGAGAAAATGTTGAGATATTACCTTGGTTCTTCAGTGGTAAAGGCATTGTCTCCCTGAGTTTGCTTAACAGATTTTTCATTTCTGTCATGTCCCTAGAACATTGAGGAACTGTGTCAGATTCAAACTATCGGTTTATGAGGAAGAAAACTGAGCGACAGAGATCCTGTTAGGGGCCGTTCACACAGAACACGTTTTTGGGGTTAAGAAACGCAAGACGCAGGTCAGTGGAGCGACACATTTAAAAAAAAGTTATTTTAACTTGAGTGGCACGTTTTTAAAAAGTGCCTTGATGCAAAAGAAGTGAGACATGAGCACAATGGTTAAAGATGTCCATCTACCACATGTTTACACCCAGACAGCAACATAGTGTCACCCAGATCTGGCCCACATCTGGAACGTAAGGAATCTACATGTGGGCTGACACTATGTTGCTGTCTGGGCATTGAAGACAATGGAAAAGTAGCGCAGTGGAATGTAAAACGCCTTCTGTGTGAACCAACCCATAAGCAGCTCCGACTATTCACCTCTCAATGTTCTCAATGTCTGTGGCCACCAGGAAGTACGTCTGCGGACAGTCCGGTGGAGTGGAGGATGTGTCTTCCAAGATCGGGATGTCAGAGCTGTCCTCTTTCTTACTGTCTAACTTTTTAGCTCCTGGATAATGTTTCCCTGGAACACATACAGTAAGACATCACTGGCAGACTGTAGAGAAATAGAAATGGTCAAAATATGTCATGCCAAGATTTGACCCCAGGGCAACAGTCAACCTGCTCCCAGAACATCCATATTTATGGTTTCCTATAAGCTCAAATCAGATACAAATCACAGAAACTAGCAGTATCAACTCCTGCAAACATTAAGCCACTAGAAGGCTCGCCAGGCTTCATCAACATCAATTTCCTGTCGCTGGTGTGGATATTTCCTGCTGAGAGCCCAGGGGCGCCCTCACACCATTACCTTTTCTGTGGAGCTGCAGGGATCCCAGCAGACATACAGACTTCAGCATCTCCGTCAGGTACATTTCCAGACAACACTGCAGCTGGATGAAGAGGCGGCAGATCTCCGGATGTATTTCTCCATCTTCTGGGCTGTGAAAAAAAAGCATCAATAATGCATCTCAGATCTGGATTCTGCAGAGTTCTGGCCCAGAGCCCTGCACTTTTCAACCCGTCTAATTTTTAAGTTACATATCCTTGCATTCATATAGTCCACAACAAGTCACCACTGACAGAAATCACAAGTCTCATATACATATGATGTCAGTTCTGGGCAATGTAGCTAAAGCAAATGTTTTGATCTTTTTTAGGATATTCAATATGTTGGTATTTATTCATCTGAATTAAAACATCTGAAAGACCATAATTTCAACTAAACAGCCATTGTTGCCAAATAGATTTTAAATCTTGTTAATGCACAGTAGATAAAATACACTAAAAATCTCATTTAAATCATGGCAACACTAAATGAACACAAGGAAGAATTATATTTAATCATTCTCATTTATATGCACCATTATAACAATACAGGAAAAAATGTGAATCGGAGACTACTGTAAACGTCTCTCATTGATGAGTCAAATCAAATGCAAATTGAGTTTTGAACTGATTCACTGAAACTGATTTCACAGAATTGAATCAAACTTACCAGCACACAAATTTTGCAACAGTTTAAATCGATTTGTCTTGATGCTTTAAAAGGACCATGGATCTAATTAAATGACACTGTCTTTATGAAACTTAATGACCACATAAAAGCCCATTGAAAACATGGCATATATGCAAGATGCCAGGCAAATCATTGGATGTTTGAATATTTCTGAGCAGCTTGTTTACAAGGAAGTACAGGCAATCTAGAGCTCTAAACACATTAGCTCAGTGGCCAGTGAGAATTCTCAGAAAATCATATTTCTCAGAATCCTACGCCTGTAATTACTGCTCTGTAATTCCCAGGTGGAATGCTGTGGCATGGTGGATACTTTATTTTCCTGTTCTTGGATTACCTGGAACAGAGAGATGCACCAAACTCATGTAAGAGAAATCATGTAAAGTGTCCATCAGGCATATCCTTTGCTCTTTGTTCCCTACTCTCCATGGTAAATTGTCATATTGGCTGTAACACTCACTACAACATCTATTTAAATAACAAAACTGTTTCTATAAAATTTACTTAAATTATGTGTAGAGGGAAATTTCTCTCCATGTTCATGCAAAGAGCAAGATATCATGATCCATGATGAAAACAGATCCACTGCCATTATTACCTCTGGTATATTATTCCAGCACATTCATGCGACCAAAACTGAAACTACATTCAGATTTGCTTGCTTTAATTGACAGAGAGAAAATAAAATGTTTTCTTTTTTGGAGGCGGTCACAGAACAAAAAAAAAAATCAATTAATATGGATATGTGTTCACTAATCAAGAGCTGTAGTATCGATTTATTGTGTCAAATATAAATGTGTTAGTATAAAACCATGTTAAGGGCCTGTGATTTATAATAAATGCACAGTAGAAAGCTACATTTATTTATCCTGTTCTCCAAAGATAGTGCATGACAAGCCAGTCAGAACTAAATGGTGCTGTCTCAGAATATAGAATATATAACAAGCTACAATATAATTATATATGATATGGTTTTATAATAGCTCACATTCTTATAAGATGAAATGGCTTAAAAATGACTAGAGTTTTTCAACAGGGGGTCCATGACACCTAGGGGTCTGCATGGGTACTGCATGCCAGTTATTGGTTGATCATTTTTGTAAAAAGTAAAAAAAGATGAAAATGCATAAATAAATAAAAAAATATATTTATTTCAGACAAAGCTAATTAAAGCATTTAAAGTTTAGCTAAATATCTCATTGGCTCTTCCACATTAAAATGCAATATGATAACGTACAAATATATGAAAATACAAATATATGACATTGTGCATAAGCATGTTTTTACCCTGATATTGCAGAAAGGTTTTGATGTGCGGTCCGTGCCATCTCACAGCCTTTTGTGCGTGTCTTGTGCATTTCCGCACGAAGAGAGGGACAATCAGTGGAAATCTCTCCAATAGAGATAACCAGCTCCCTATAGAGGGCCACAAGTGTATTGAACTCCTGGACAACCTGATGGAAGAGAGAAAAACAAAAGCAAACCAACTGAGAAAATATAGGGCTCACAATACCATTTTAACCTTGAAAATGTATGAAGCAGATACATAAAATGACTAAACTGATGAAATGACATGCATCCAACTTGTCAAGGCATTTTTTCATTTTGAACAGAGTATGTCACAAAAACAGGCTTCTTGTTGGAAAGCAGCGCCTCAGGCGACAGATGCTCATGCCATTTTATCAATATTTGGTAGAAAGGATAAGCGTTCAATGGCAAGCAGTTTTAACATGTATGCCTTTAACTAGCATCTGTTTTTATGTTATTAATGCTTATTTTTAATTACTTGAAAGCAGTGCTTGAAGTGAAAAAAAGTGCCGGTACTCCATCGGTTGAAATCACGTTCTGGGGGGTTGGGCGGTCAGAGAAAAATATACACTACAGATTAAAATATAGAAGTGCGTACCAGCCCACTTCAAGCACTGCTTGTAAGTAATCCCATAATGACTGATTATTCATTTAATATTAGTACTTATTCCAATATCGACTGGTATCTATTCAATTAGTAACTAGCACTCATTCACTCACTACCAAAATCCTTTTAAGGCAAGTCATTTCATTCGGTGGCCATCTTTGAAACGCCTCTTGGGCAGTTATTTCAGTCATTCAAGCTTATTCGAGTAAATTTCATATTTGACATCTGACAACCCGCCACATAAATGTTGTTTCTTATGTACAATTCGAGTAAAAAAAAAAAAAAAAAAAAAAAAAGTATATTTCAGACTGGTCCAGCTTCTTTTATTTAGAATGCGGGACTTATTCCGCTGCGAACACTTTGTCTTATAAGAGTGCACAGACTAGGCTACTAGTAAAAGTGACAAGTAACTGTTACATTGTTCTTGGAAACATATTTTTTTTGTTCAGATGTCTTATTCACTTCCAACAAGTAAAGCAGGAATGCATAGCAACTATACGGGATAGTTAGTAAATTAAAAATAAACCCAGCACTTAATTAACAATTGGAAGACATATAGTCATAAGCGAACATAGAATAAGCGCCATAAAATTCAAAGTCAAAAATTCAAGGCAACTGGTCAATGTTAACACGGCTTGCCACAAGCGTTCTGCCTGTTAATGGGGCAAAGACTCCTCAAACACAACACACGAGCTTTACAAATGTGCTCGCAGCTTTAGCCCAAAATAGAGTACTAAATCTTATCGCTCACTCCACGCCATAATCTGTCAAATAACACGTTGTATCTGGAAAAAAACAGTCCGAAAAAAGGAAGCTGGAACTAATGCCGCACCATAGGACAAGTCACAAACCTCCAAGCCAAAGCATTATTTTTTTATTTAACGTCCCTAGTGTCGCATTATACATTTAGGATGTTGGCACTTGCAGAACCCTGTGTGGATTTGTGGTAGAACAATCAGCAGGATTCATAGCAGAATAATGCTGTGGTTCATGACGCAGGCATACGCACCATTCTGCAGTCCGCTACGGCACGCAGAGCTTCGCTGCTCTCCCGGCGCTCCGACTCTCTGGACGGGGGCTTACTGCCGATCTGGAAAATGGTCCCGGCAGTTCTGGGGCGGTTTTTGCGCCCATTCGGTGCAGAACTCATGCATACACATCAAGTGAAGAAACTGCCCTGATATAAAACGCTGATTGATCGATATACTGCCACTCGTTTGGTAAATTTCTTACTCAATTGATCGATCTGCCCGTGTCTTGCTCCTGGATTCTCTCCGCATTGCCACGATGCAGAAGCCGAGTCACCTTCATTCACTCCAGCAGAGAGCTGAAGTGTCCTTGCAGGGTTTCGTCTTCTTCAGCAGAGAGAAATGCGATAACAAAGAACCAGATGCAAACATGTCTTGATGCCCCGTATAGCCCTTCAACGAAGAAATAACAGCTGCTTGTAAACGAAACACCTCCCCGCGACAGTAATCGCTACTCGAGACTAATATGTGCCGCAAGTTGAAACGATAAACTCTATATGGCGTTTATGAGAGTAGGTAGCAGAAGGTGATCTAAGAGCGCTATTCTAACCTTGATAGGTGCAGTTGCTTGAGGCATGACGTGGTTGAACACACTGCACCCTCATAGGACGAGAATACTAATGCAACAGATTCACCAACTCACCAACTCAGACTCACCAATCTCATGAATCTTATTAAACATTCATAAAAGTAAAGTATCTACTTACGGATGGTTATTAGGAAATGTTCTATTAGTGGTCGGATCATACTGTTTAATGTAATGAATCGTAATTGCATAAAAAGCTAGATGCACAATTAGACCCAATACTGGATGGATTGCTAATGGCAGCCTGTTGTGTTGTTCTCTACCAAACCGCTATAGAGAAACCACTGCATTTGAGATTTTCTAATGGCATCTATGTGTATGTCAAGATGACTACAAGTGATGTGATGGAGCCAGTAGCTAGCCTATACACTCTCAGAAAAAAAAAAGGTACAGTGCTGTCACTGGGGCGGTACCCTAAGGTACAAAAGTGAAAAGGTATTAAAGGGGGGTAATAATACGACAATCTCATGTCAATCTTGAGTACCTATAGAGTAGTACTGCATCCTTCATATCTCTGAAAAGTCTTTAGTTTTATTATATTTATAAAATAAAGATACGCTGTACCGAGTCTTTCCGAATAAAACCGAGCGGCTGGGGGCGTATCATGTGGGCGGAGCTAAAGAATCAAGAGCGCGCGCAGGTATTGCGTTGAGAGCGTCTGAAAGCTGTGACATCCTTTAAACGTGGAAAAAACGTTATTCTAAATAAACTATTGAGATCAATCAGATTTAGCCATACATATATGATCCAGAATCAGATCTAGAGGCTGAAATTGAACAAAAGAAGCAGCAACGACAACTACAGCAGGACGTCAATGGTATGCACTGTAACTGTAACTTATATACTTGTCATGCGCGAGTTTTACAACATTTGTGTGCGTTTACTCATGGTTTATGCGGACATCATTTGGTTTATTGACTATTGTATGCGGAATGGTTTTGCACGCACGGCAGACTAGAATGAACGAGTCGATAGCAAACAGCACACAGACATTTGAAGCAGTTTTACTCACCGCCTGCTTCCAGCGCACGACCGTGAACCTTAATCGCTGGAACAGCTCCATCTTTCAGCATTAGACGAGCTACAAATCCGGAGTTGAACTGGGACTTGTTTATAAACCATCGTCGCCGAAATTCAGGGAACGATCAAAAACCCTTGCAAAACTCTGTTGCTGCTCCGGAAAAACAAACTCTATCCACTGTCCCCTTAACGCTGGATTCTTTGGGAAGCTGTGCAGGGTTGTCTTGCCCTGACAACCAAAAACACACATCTTTGGTGACATTGTTGATTTCGTGAAGGGTCAGGCCGAATTCCCAAAGCCGAGCAAAGCGCGTTAATGGGCGAGCGTTTGCTCTCTCGCTCTGGTCGGGCGCACGCCCTTCCGGGAGAAGTGGCTGTAGGACATTTCGCCCTTGTTGACGTCAGATTAAACCCATACTCAAAAAAAACTTTCCGAAACTTATGAGAAACCGGAAGGAGTATTTTTGGCACAGAAATACTCCATCAAACGTCCAACTTATTTTTTTTTTTTTTAAACTTTGTCCATGTTTAGCATGGGAACCCAATTCTTTGACAGTGTAAAAAGCTCAGTATGCATGAAATAGCATTTCACCCCCCCTTTAAAGGTACATATTAGTAGCCACCTTTTTGGTTTTGTACCTTAGGGTACCGCCCCAGTGACAGAAATGTACCTTTTTTTTCTGACAGTGTGGAGTGTCTTGACAGCACGCTGTAGAACAAGACAGCATGTCTTAACAACAGGGAGTGAACAAAGGATTATTCTTGCTTTCAACATGAAATATTTATTCAAGTGCAGGAAAAGATTTCCACCATTAAAGATTTCACTGCTGCTTCATATGTTTATATATTTATTTTTTAAAATAAAATGATAAAATTATGAATATTATGTAAAAGTATTACTTATATATATTGAACATCTGTATATTGAATATAAAATAATAATAACATCAATGATTAATGCTATTAATGGCAATTAATGCTAACAGCAAATTAAAGTCCTTAGTAGCTTTAGTCAAATGTAAACTTGATGGAACGAATAGGAAATTGTGCAGAGATTAGGGCTGCAACGATTTGGGGAAAATATCTAATTGCAATTATTCTGGTTAAAATTGTGATCGCGATTTAAAATGTGTTTTTTGTTTGTTTTTTGTTGCTTTTTACAAATGAAAAGTGTGTGTATATAACATTTTATATATTAATATGATGAATAATTATTATTATGATTATTATTGCTAAAAATATTTGACAAAATAAGAAATATTACTATTATAATAAAATTTTCATTATTACAAATTAAAAATAGAGTATGTCAGAATAAATATAACTATAATAATAATAATAATAATTATTATTATTATATTTTACAGAAAATGTATTTTACACAAAAAAACTGCTGGGTTAGATATTAATATGCAGACAGCCTATGACTAAAAATCATTAGAAAGGTCTAAGGGTTTATTGTAAAAAAAAAAAAAAAAAAAAAAAAAAATATATATATATATATATATATATATATATATATAATAAATAATATATATATATATATATATATATATATATATATATATATATATATATATATATATATATATATATATATAAATCTGTGTGTTTTTATTATCTGTGATATCAATTTCTTAAAGTCTATGTCTTTAATATGACATATGAGCCTCTTATGCATCCACTGTGGGAAAAAAAACTCCTGTACATTGAAAAAACATATGGATTGTCCTATAAATTTAATTAGAGAGAAGTATTATTTTTCTTATTTGTTACCCAAAAGTTTCATTCATACTGGAAGCCAGAGGGTGCCCTCGAGCAGAAATGCCACATACGCCTCAGAAAGTAATGGTTTTTAGGAAATCCCTAATGTGAAGCTAGCTGTAGGCTATTGTCGTCATTAAACATATAAATAAACACGACTGCAGCAAGATATGGTGTATTTTCATAATAATAAAGTATATTATAATGCATTGCTGATTGACATAGGCTTCATCACTGTATAGAATACTATAAAATAATGCATTGTCTGCCTCATCAGCTCAAAAACACTCGACTGATGATATGAAGTGAGTTAAAACATGTTATTAAACGTTGTATTTTGTTGAACAGGTTCACGAACGCTTCAAATGACTAGTTCGTGAAGATGTTTGACGCGTGATGTTTCAAACGTACGTTATAAGCGACTCATAGTTAAACTCGCAGTCTTTCAGACGGAGCAGCGTTTACTCCTGATCACAGAGCTGCTCTTCATTGACACAATGTGCATATATTTATTTCATTAAAATTGCAGCCTTTACGCTTTCATAATCGCACACAAGCCAAATCGCGTTTTACGGTTCGATTTCGATTAATCGTGCAGCCCTAGCAGAGATAAAAACTTTTTATATGATTTTAAAAAGTTATTTTGGATTGCAAAGTCTGTTATTTGACATAATAGTGGTTGAATTGCAATCTAAGGCAACCCCACAACCATTGAGAACCCCACAAAGAACCATTATGGCCAATTGAGAATTACTGTAAAAACAAACAAAAATGGTTTTAAATTAGATGTTATTATTCTCAGCATATTCTATGGATAGTTTAGAATCTGACGGGTAATTACGGATAGTCTAGTTTACAAACCTGAGCACTGCACTTAGGAAATTATCTGTAAGAGAACACCCTTCACAAACGTATTCACAGTGAATATAAAGCAAGTGAATACATCTTAGAGTGAAATGAAGAGTCCGCTCGTGGGATTATCCATGCAAAGCTGCACACAGTTGGCCAAATTTCTGCTTAAAAGCAAACAGATATTAGGCAAAACACAAACTCAAAAATCATTATTCATCTTTGCGGTAAACAGATCATCAAGCTGTGGAATTTTAGCTGCATGGATTCGCTCTGTGATCAGATGGCGTTTCCTACACGTGCACATGATTCCATTTTTGCCAACTTCTGTACTGTCCTAAAAGTCCAGAAACACTGCAGACAGCTTCCCGTGCCTTCTCTTTAAAAAGAGAGGAAGAAGAAATAGCAGAAGAAGCAGAAGATAATAAAGCCAATGACCCAGTTGACGGAGTATATATAGATGATCACCATGTCCATGTCAAATCGCCAGCCATGCGAATCATCCTCAAAGTTGAAGGAATCAAGCCTGTAGCCCCCGTGAGGGAACTGCCGTCTGCCAGTTGGACTCGCCTGCCTTTGAAAGCCTAAGAAAGACAGATATAGATAAAGAGTGGGAGAGAGAAAGACAGAGAGCAAGACAAAGAACAATGAGCATTACTACCGTATGAAGAATAACAACTGAATCCGTAGATTTTATGGTGGAAATCAGTTAAATAGATTTAGACATGGTTTTACCTCCAAAAATGCGAAACAGTTTACGGCAGCTCGGAAGAGGCCATTTTGCACAGCTCGCTTTCTGGAAATTCTGTTTCCGAGACATGTATTCCTTCGGGAAGAACGTTCGAGCTGTATGGTTCAGTTCTGTGAAGAGTGGGATGTGTGAATTTATTTATCTGTGAATCATTAGTGCGCTCACTGCAATGTGCATGAATGTGCATTACTTTCAGATAGCACAGACTCATTTTATATGGATGTATATCTCAGGTAGGGTGTTTCTCAGATCAGATCCTGCCTGCCCTATTTAATGTCACAGTTAGTTTGAAAATAAGAGCCTATTCTGTACAATCACTGTCAGAAAACAGTACACTGTGTGAATATGAAGGATTTTTCCTTACTCTATATATAATAACTGACTACAGTATAAAGCTCAGCAGTAAATATATAGTTTACAGTACAAAATCCTTTTGACCTTTTCACCCTTCTTGAGCTCTTCAATCCTTAGACACCTACTCTCAGGTCCTTTAATTCACATCTACTTTGGTTAGATTATTCACTGTCATGAACTTTTTCCCTCAGATCTCAGCTTAAGCTCTATTCTCACAGTACTCCTCCTCTCCTCACTGTTAATCTTTGTCTTACAGAACTGCTTGAGGGCCTACCCAGAAGCCTAATGCTCCATGGGTTCCCTTGGGAATTTCTAATGGGTTTGTAGTTTAAAGCCTTTCTTATTTGTTATGAAGAAACTTGTTATCTATCTATCTATCTATCTATCTATCTATCTATCTATCTATCTATCTATCTATCTATCTATCTATCTATCTATCTATCTATCTATCTATCTATCTATCTATCTATCTATCTATCTATCTATCTATCTATCTATCTATCTATCTATCTATAATTATTATTAGCTGTTTTTGAGCTCTTCTTTGACAAGTTCCCCAAATGATTCCAGAAAATCAGAACAACATATAATGTCAAGATGTCTATTTTCCCTGAAACCAACCTTTCTGGAAGAAAACATGTGTTATGGTGGTTCTGCACAATGGACAGGGTGTGTTGGTGGGGCAGTTCTTGGCCAGTGTCCGCAGACAAGGCTCACAGAAGACGTGGCTGCAGGGATGGCACATGTATGGGCTGAAGTAGACATCCAGACACACAGCACAGATATAGCCTTCACGATCCCGGCTGGGCAGCTCCTCATCCTCACTGCTGCTAGATGGGTTTCCTGTAGAACTCTTCAACAGAGAGGAGATGACTCAGTGCTAATAAACTCAACAATCTGGTGAGCTTCACCTTTTCTAGGGAGCATCGCTTTCAGTGTTCTGATGATGGTTCATATAAACAGTGTTTTAACTCGACCTTTAACACACTTGCTTATTGGACTATGAAACATCTTTTGGATTGTGTTAGAGACAGGCTTTGAGCAGGGGTGGTGTGTCACACACAAGATTCGTCTGGTGCACAGGGACTGTCAGAATAATTACAGCCCTCCCACCCATTGGGACCTCCAGAGACCACGCTCCTTGTTCTCTAGTTGTGTCATTAACACTAAATACACATGTCATAAAAGTCTCCACATCCCACTTGACAACCCAGGAACAACATATCACATGGAATCCACGGGGGGATAACCCCTTATATTAAAGTGCCCCTTTTATGCTATTTTAAAGGTTCTTAATTTTGTTTGTGATGTCTCCTACAATAGGTTTACATGCATCCAAGGTAAAACAACAACAACAAAAACACTTTCATTTTCTCACAATTTACACTGCAGCCTCACCTGTTTTCTCACAATGTCTGAAATGGTTCAAATCCCCTCCTTTCTGAGAACCTACTCTGCTCTGATTGGTCAGATGGCCCTACTGTGATTGGTGTACCACTTACAGCACGTGTTGGAAACCGAACGGCCTTTACCATATCTGAATTTCAGCTCCGGAGGCTTCCTCAGCACTTGTATACCCAGTACGAATAGTAACGATGGCGTTGGTTTTACTGTATCGATTTGAGCCCGAGTCCACATTCTCATCCCATAGAACTTCATGCAAAGTAGATTTGCTTCCTCAGCACAGAAAAAAGCATCTTCTCGACATGTTGGCCTCAGATACAACTACAGTGTTTGAAGGTGTGTAAAAGTAGATGTTGTTCAAAGTAATGCGTTGCACTACTTTTTGAACACTTTTTCTCACCTAGGCTGGGGCTTGCTCGTTTGTTTTTAATTGAAGGGTTAGTTCACCCAAAAAGGATGGTCATTAATTAATCAATTACTCACCCTCATGTTGTCAATAATGAGGCGGCGTACTGACGTAGAACCCGGAAACGCTGTACTGTTTTTTACTATGAATAGCATATGAGAATGATGTTGAAAAGAAGAGATTGTTGAATAAAGTCGCTATTTTATTTTTATTTATTTTTTTGTCTTCACTCTGGTTGGGGTTAGAAAGCTCTTGGATTTCATCAAAAATATCTTAATTTATGTTCCGAAGATGAACGAAGGTCATACAGGTTTGGAACGACATGAGGGTGAGTAATTAATGACAGAATTTTCATTTTTGGAACCATTTTTCAACCCTTTAATAAAAAGTTCTACTATTGGCAAATGTAAAGGTCCTTTCACACCAACAGCGAGATGAATAAACCTCAGTAGGGTTCAGTAGAGGGTGCAGCTCAAACAAACCTTTCAGCTTTAGCAATAAAAAGATTTTATTTAATTTTTTTAGCAAAGACATTAGTTATTAAAGTGACATTAAATACATAAAGTATGTTTGTATTATTTAATATAGAGTTTGCATTTCACTGCTTTTATTCATTTTGAGGAATACTGAATCAATAACCATCATGTTTACACAGCGCAAATCCAACGCCTCTGCATCCCGATTTCTCTCAACATGGGGACAGGAGAGGTTACAAACCAAAGTAACTTGCATTACTTATTTGAAAAAGTAACTCAGGTAGGCCTATTTGTTGTAAATTTAAAAGTAATGCGCTACTTTACTGGTTACTTAACTGGAAAAAAAGTATTCTGATTAAGTAACTCGCATTACTTGTAATGCATTAGCCCCAACTTAAGACTGGCAGGCATTTTGTGTATTTTAACTGTTATGCCATGCCACATATATATATATATATATATATATATATATATATATTGTGTGTTTGTGTGTGTGTGTGTGTGTGTGTGTGTGTGTGTGTGTGTGTGTGTGTGTGTGTGTGTGTGTGTGTGTGTGTGTGTGTGTGTGTGTGGTTCCTTTTGGAGTGCACACATACACTCACCTAAAGGATTATTAGGAACACCTGTTCAATTTCTCATTAATGCAATTATCTAATCAACCAATCACATGGCAGTTGCTTCAATGCATTTAGGGGTGTGGTCCTGGTCAAGACAATCTCCTGAACTCCAAATTGAATGTCAGAATGGGAAAGAAAGGTGATTTAAGCGATTTTAAGCATGGCATGGTTGTTGGTGCCAGACGGGACGGTCTGAGTATTTCACAATCTGCTCAGTTACTGGGATTTTCACGCAGAACCAATTTCTAGGGTTTACAAAGAATGGTGTGAAAAGGGAAAAACATCCGGTATGCAGCAGTTCTGTGGGCGAAAATGCCTTGTTGATGCTAGAGGTCAGAGGAGAATGGGCCGACTGATTCAAGCTGATAGAAGAGCAACTTTAACTGAAATAACCACTCGTTACAACCAAAGACAGCAGAAGACCCCACCGGGTACCACTCATCTCCACTACAAATAGGAAAAAGAGGCTACAATTTGCACGAGCTCACCAAAATTGGACAGCTGAAGACTGGAAAAATGTTGCCTGGTCTGATGAGTCTCGATTTCTGTTGAGACATTCAGATGGTAGAGTCAGAATTTGGCGTAAACAGAATGAGAACATGGATCCATCATGCCTTGTTACCACTGTGCAGGCTGGTGGTGGTGGTGTAATGGTGTGGGGGATATTTTCTTGGCACACTTTAGGCCCCTTAGTGCCAATTGGGCATCGTTTAAATGCCACGGCCTACCTGAGCATTGTTTCTGACCATGTCCACCCCTTTATAACCACCATGTACCCATTCTCTGATGGCTACTTCCAGCAGGATAATGCACCATGTCACAAAGCTCGAATCACTTCAAATTGGTTTCTTGAACATGACAATGAGTTCACTGTACTAAAATGGCCCCCACAGTCACCAGCTCTCAACCCAAAAGAGCATCTTTGGGATGTGGTGGAACGGGAGCTTCATGCCCTGGATGTGCATCCCACAAATCTCCATCAACTGCAAGATGCTATCCTATCAATATGGGCCAACATTTCTAAAGAATGCTTTCAGCACCTTGTTGAATCAATGCCACGTAGAATTAAGGCAGTTCTGAAGGCGAAAGGGGGTCAAACACAGTATTAGTTTGGTGTTCCTAATAATCCTTTAGGTGAGTGAACTTCTGCAACAGTCCATCTGCCTATTGCCACTGAAATGAAAATTTAGGATTTATCTTTCTCTTCACTGTATTATGAAGGGTCCTTACCTCCTCCTGCCAAATCACAACTCTCCCCTCTTCTAGCCACTGGACAATGAGAAATGAAGGAGCAAAAGACGTCATTGCATTTGAGTAGGCTATAGTAATCAGAGCAAAACCAGGAACTATTGGACCAGTGCTTTCTAAGAACAGTTGTCTATGGTTTGACTTTGAGACACTTTGTGGTGTTATGCAGTAAAGATTAATCATTGTGAAGAGAAACATATTATTTTACAGTCATATAAATCTTTGATTTGCTTACACTTTAAATTTTACATCAGTGATAAGCGTGGGTTAATTCTGTTGAATGGGTTTATTGCATTGAGTTGAGAATCCCTAAACCTGTTAAAAGGTGCCCTCTGCTGGAAAATTATAAATTTTGTTAATGATCCGGGAGTGATCATTCGGATTTATATTGTGCAAGTGAAAAAGGGTAGAAGCAATTATCGCTAAATAAATCCCAAAATAAGTATTTTAAGTTATTATTATTATTATTATTATTATTATTATTATCAGCAATCAAAGTTACAGTACTTGTTGTTCTGGGTGATGTGTCCATTGTACCATTGCGTTTCCATTGTTTTAACTGCAACTCATATTAAGAGACTACATATCAAAGATTTCATATTTATCATAAAAGTAATACTGTAGACCTCCGATGCTGATATATTATCTAGCTCAGAGATTCATAAACTTCTGTTTGTTAGCCAAACTCCTTTGTCCTAAAATATTTACTTGAAGTACCCTCTGAAATAGTAAGTTAGTATTTTAATTTAACAACTTGCTTGAATGTTCACGTCTCTCTGATATTGGTTAAAGATCACATGACACGCAGGTAAAGAAATTAAATATTACATTACTTTTATTTTCTAAATTATTTCTTTATTTTAGTTTGACATTTTTATGATAAAATGAATTAGCTTTTCATCAACTCACAAAAACTACTAAGAAATTAATTATATTAATATTATTCATTAACTAGACACTTTATTTATTTATATAGTAATTTAATCTTTTAGCACTATACGGAAAAACTTTATGGAAAACTTCAAAGCATATAATTTTAAGTTTGTTAATGCATTGTTTGCAGAGACTTGCAGTAATTGCAAATGAGTTGATCTTCAGTTGCTGTCAGAGTTCACTTTTCTAGAAGTGCAGCTCTTGAGTCAAGAAAGCTAATATTCGGACAGAAAAGCATCGCACATTAGTTACGTGGATAACAATCCCAGCTTGAACTGTTCCTGAAAGACTGCTATTATTGCTCAGACAGTATGCGTGTGTTTATGTTTCACCTGCACGTTCTCCTGCTGCTGGCTCTGTCTGCAGCGCTCTCTCCTCCTCTGTCTCCTCCTCAGGCTCTTCAGTCGTTTCCTCTCTCTCTTGCTCAGCCTGCGTTCCCCAGTGGGAGTAGGTGTAAGCAGGGATGAAGTCACGCTGAGCCCTGCTGGAGCTCTGCCAGCCTGCTCTCCAGCCTCCTGTTCCTCCTCAGAGCTGCTGAGAGACATCAGAGGAGCTCTGTGGTTGAAGCTGCCTGCTTCCTGATCCTCATGAGAGCCTCTAATAATAGCCGACCTAACAGGTTCAAGATCGGACCTTCTTGAAAGCATCATAGCCCTGCTATAGGAAGGCTCAGTAGGAGGGCTTATCCTATGGCATGGGGAAGTGGAGGCCTGCTGGCTGGCTGTGGACCTCAGCGTATGTCCAGTTCGGAGATCACAATCTGGAAAGAGCAGATGAGAGTATCCTCGTGGGGAGTATCGCCCCCTGTAGTGAGCCTCTCGATGGGTGTCCTTATAGTCCAGACTGAACGTCTTCCTGTGGGCTAGTCTGACTCCAAGAGTGGCCCTCTGCAGGGGCCTGACCTCCAAGCACAGGGCCTCAGCCGTACGTCCAAGGTCCTCTCCTCCATATGAGCCCATCTCAGAGATTAGACAATCCACTGTCGAACCAAGTCCTCCCCCCCAACTGCATCCAACTCTGCAGTAGGCCAGGGAACATTTGAGTTCATTGTTGAAGAGGTGAGCAGGAACATACTGGCCCCCTGAGGCATTTTGCACTGTTGACAAAGGTAAAGCCCCCTAAATAGTGGCAGTTCAGCGACCCAATTGTCTCTGTGGGCCTATAGAATTCAAACTGCCCACAATACATGCATTGTTATAAGGGTGGTAAAATTAGGTGAAATAACTAGACCAACCTTTTTCAACAGACACAGTCAGCTCTTTTTCTGTCTGAACAATTAGCAGCATATGGGAATATGAGAGTCATGTTGACTGAAACGAAATATGTGCTCATTTCATACAGTTTATGTGTGGTCTTCTTATTAAAGCTTTATTTATTAATATAGTGATTAAGTGTGCAAGTAAACAATTATTTCACACACATATACACACACACGTATATACAGGTACTGGTCATATAATTAGAATATCATCAAAAAGTTAATTTATTTCACTAATTCCATTCAAAAAGTGAAACTTGTATATTATATTCATTCATTACACACAGACTGATATATTTCAAATGTTTATTTATTTTAATTTTGATGATTATAACTGACAACTAAGGAAATATTGTGAAAAGGTTGAATACTGAAGACACCTGGTGCCCCACTCTAATCAGCTGATGAACTCAAAACACCTGCAAAGGCCTTTAAATGGTCTCTCAGTCTAGTTCTGTAGGCTACACAATCATGGGGAAGACTGCTGACCTGACAGTTGTCCAAAAGATGACCATTGACACCTTGCACAAGGAGGGCAAGACACAAAAGGTCATTGCAAAAGAGGCTGGCTGTTCACAGAGCTCTGTGTCCAAGCACATTAATAGAGAGGCCAAGGGAAGGAAAAGATGTGGTAGAAAAAACTGTACAAGCAATAGGGATAACCACACCCTGGAGAGGATTGTGAAACAAAACCCATTCAAGAATGTGGGGGAGATTCACAAAGAATGGACTGTAGCTGGAGTCAGTGCTTCAAGAACCACTACGCACAGACGTATGCAAGACATGGGTTTCAGCTGTCGCATTCCTTGTGTCAAGCCACTCTTGAACAACAGACAGCGTCAGAAGCGTCTCGCCTGGGCTAAAGACAAAAAGGACTGGACTGCTGCTGAGTGCTCCAAAGTTATGTTCTCTGATGAAAGTAAATCAGGGTCCCAGAGTCTGGAGGAAGAGAGGAGAGGCACACAATCCACGTTGCTTGAGGTCCAGTGTAAAGTTTCTATAGTCAGTGATGGTTTGGGGTGCCATGTCATCTGCTGGTGTTGGTCCACTGTGTTTTCTGAGGTCCAAGGTCAACGCAGTCGTACACCAGGATGTTTTAGAGCACTTCATGCTTCCTGCTGCTGACCAACTTTATGGAGATGCAGATTTCATTTTCCAACAGGACTTGGCACCTGCACACAGTGCCAAAGCAACCAGTACCTGGTTTAAGGACCATGGTATCCCTGTTCTTAATTGGCCAGCAAACTCGCCTGACCTTAACCCTATAGAAAATCTATGGGGCATTGTGAAGAGGAAGATGCGATATGCCAGAGCCAACAATGCAGAAGAGCCGAAGGCCACTATCAAAGCAACCTGGGCTCTCCTAACACCTGAGCAGTGCCACAGACTGATCGACTCCATGCCACACCGCATTGCTGCAGTAATTCAGGCAAAAGGAGCCCCAACTAAGGATTGAGTGCTGTACATGCTCATACTTTTCATGTTCATACTTTTCAGTTGGCCAAGATTTCTAAAAATCCTTTCTTTGTATTGGTCTTAAGTAATATTCTAATTTTCTGAGATACTGAATTTGGGATTTTCCTTAGTTGTCAGTTATAATCATCAAAATTAAAAGAAATAAACATTTGAAATATATCAGTCTGTGTGTAATGAATGAATATAATATAATAGTTTCACTTTTTGAATGGAATTAATGAAATAAACTTTTGAGGATATTCTAATTATATGACCAGCACCTGTGTGTGTGTGTGTGTGTGTGTGTGTGTGTGTGTGTGTGTGTGTGTGTGTGTGTGTGTGTATATATATATATATATATATATATATATATATATATATATATATATAAAATAATGTAAAATAAAATAATATACATTATTTAGAAATGTATGGTATGATATATATTTAAATGATCTTTTCATTTTAATATTTATTTTAATTTAATGTACATTTCAATGGCTAACAATGGGTTTGTTATAGGTTATTTCAAGAAAATGTTAAATCAGTTTAATGATATTTTAATAGCCTATTTAATTATTGATTTTGAATTAAATGATGGAAACAGATAAAGCTACAAGACTATAACTACATTTACTGAATGTTAAACAGTGAAAGATATTTAAAACCTTAATGGTAAGCAAAGAAACAAGTGTGGCCAGAACCCTTACTGTAGGGACAAACAGCTGCCTGGGCTTCTGACCTCCAAGGGTACAACAGCGATGGCTGTTTAATTGTCCTCTGCAGGGCTTGAACATGCAACCTTTCAGTGACCAGCTCAGCCTCTCCTCCACATCACTCACAACTTTGGCATGTTTCCAAAGAGACATTGAAGTTCAATGTCATAGCATAAGGTAATGATGGGTTAGGCACTATATGTCGAAACCATGGTATCAAACACATTTCTGTATTGATCATCCGAGCATGTTGTTGGCTTTGCTATAGTTGTAAATGTATAGATGTTATTTATATTTTAGCGCTTTTGAGGGAAAATCTATGTTGCATGGTGTTAAGTGTGCTCTGAATCGTTGGGAAATGGGGTCTCGTTCCATTCTACGCCGTCATTAATGTTCTTTCATCTTTTTGCCATGTTCTCACCAGATGGCAGCAGATTTCCGTTCAGGGTAACACAGGGAACTGTCTACGGTGCTGAAAGTGCCTTTTCCTAATGCATCTCTACAACGAAAGTCATAGAGTGTATACTATTACAATAATTCTAATAATCATCGAAATGTTTATGATATTCGAAAACATCACAATTATACTGGCATATTATGTTGTCAGTTTTGTAAGCATATAACAATGAATATAATATTGATTTATCGCTGCAAAAATAAAAGAAACAAATAAAAAGGTTTTAGAGGGCTTTTTTTTTTTTTTTTTACAGTGTGAAGAAAAAAAATCAATTTTCATATAATAACGTGTCTTTGTCAGCAAAACAGGCAACCAAGAAACAATTTAACAGACACAAGCACGTTATTGAATTTGTGTGTTCAACTTTCATAACAGCAACTGTTGAATATCTCAAAACATATTGTACTAGAATAGCTCATATCCAAAAGGACAACTTTGTACTACTTTAAAGCTTGCACGACAGCTCTGCAAAGTGCGCGTTCCAACCTCTCAGCCATCTCTGACGCACTTAGCACGACTCGTATAAATGAATTCACTTCGTCACTGGGCGCCAATGATCGCAGCTCGAGCGTGCGGCACTTCCTGAGCCCGGAGCCCGCCATGCGTCTTCAGAGCAGCGAGGTGACCGGCGCGAGGGACTGTTTCTGAGTGACCGCTCTCACCATGGAGAGTTACAACAACACCACAGAAAGCCAAGACTGGAGCGGGAACGCGACGACAGTTAGCGAAGTTGCTCTGGTTTACCAAATAATCGGCTCGCTTTTCCTGGCTGCGTTAATACTGTTTGCCATATTGGGAAACGCGTGTGTCATCGCTGCCATCGCTTTGGAGAGATCGCTTCAGAATGTGGCCAACTATCTCATCGGCTCCCTGGCCGTCACAGACCTCATGGTGTCGGTGCTGGTGCTACCCATGGCAGCCCTGTATCAGGTTTTGAACAAATGGACTTTGGGACAGGAGATGTGCGATATATTCATCTCTCTTGATGTGTTGTGCTGCACCTCTTCCATCCTGCACCTGTGCGCAATCGCTTTGGATAGGTACTGGGCCATTACTGATCCCATAGACTATGTGAATAAAAGGACCCCCAGAAGAGCGGCTATCTTGATCAGCCTCACTTGGCTAATAGGATTTTCCATTTCCATTCCGCCCATGTTGGGTTGGAGGAAACCAGAGGACCGGGCAGACCCCGACGCGTGCACAATCAGCCAAGACCACGGGTACACCATCTACTCAACTTTTGGAGCTTTCTACATCCCCCTCATCCTCATGCTGGTCCTCTACGGGCGGATATTCCGAGCGGCGAGGTTTCGCATAAGGAAAACAGTGAAAAAACCCGATAAAGCTAAAATCGCGGACAAATGCCTCTCGGTGTCTCCGGCGCTGTTCCCGAGGAAGGCGAACTGCGAGGTGACCAAAACTTGGAGGCGAAGCGTGGAGCCGCAGCCGGGCTCGTGCGTAAACGGAGCGCTCAAACACACGGAAGACGGAGAGTCGTTCGAGATCACAGAAGTGCAAGCCGTCTCCAGAAACCACCTGAGCCTGCCTAACAACCCTCAGCCGTGCTTCGAGAACAGAAACGAGAAAAACACAGAAGCGAAGCGCAAAGTGGCTCTGGCCAGAGAGCGCAAAACGGTCAAGACTCTGGGAATCATTATGGGCACGTTCATTTTCTGCTGGCTGCCTTTCTTCATCGTGGCGCTTGTTTTGCCTTTCTGTCAAGACTGTTTTATGCCCGAGTGGCTGAGGGCAGTCATTAACTGGCTCGGATACTCCAACTCACTTTTGAATCCCATCATATATGCGTACTTTAACAAAGACTTCCAGAACGCATTTAAGAAGATCTTGAAATGCAAATGTATTAGACAGTGAACTCTTTGATGGATGCTAATATGCAGATATTGATTGTTAAAGAACTGCTCATTAATGGACAGTATTACAGCACAAGAAGAGTTAGAGCTCTGTCCTTGTGTATGTGTTTATCTGTGAAGTTTATCTGCTTCCACCACAAAACAATGTGCATATACCACTGGATGGATTCAGATTAAATCAAGACTCTCTGACCAGCTGCAGTTCGTGCATTAAACATTAAAGCCCTTAAACAAAAAAAATGCTTTTGTTTTATTGTATATGAAAGGCACCTTTCTCCGAGCAAGGAGCTGTTGGTGGGATTGTAAGCACACGGAGACACCAATATGCAGCAGAGTATTTGTGTAGAAAAATGTAATGTGAAATCATTTCTCTCACATCTATTTGTTTTCAGCAGAGTTTTCTTATATGGCATGGACTGACTTGGAAATACCTTGAAATAAAAACAAATCTAGATCACAAAAAATCCACTGTATTTGAATCATTGCAGTTGGGAAGAGGGTCTTTCATGATGTTGGAGAGAGCTTGCAAGGGAAATGTACACATTACCACATTCAGATGTACAATTTAATAAAGTAATGAAAAGAAATACAAATTATATCTATATTATATATATATTCATGAATGAGTTAGTATAAAGCAGCTAGTATAATGCAATCTTACTAAAGGATCTTTTTATTCTTTTGGCACATAAAGAAGCTTCTCTTAAGTCAAAGAAGTTCAATTTGCATACGGACATACAATTCAAATATGCGCACATAGATAATAAAGCTATAAAGCAATGCAAATTGTGTGTGCTAAATGTCAGTGACAGTATCTGAGATTCGAGTACACAATGATACGTTTGCCTCAGGCACAGCTAGGCCTTTGTTCCTCTAATACTGCAGTCGTGCCACACTGCATTAAAAAACTAACGTAGAACCTGTAAACCAGTTCCAAGTGATTAAAAATTACAACCCTTCTGTGTGTTCTCAACGGGCTTAAACAGCTTAATACCCTCAATTAAGTCCCAGGCAAATAATATGACTTCAGCTATCGATATAGACCTCCTCTCGTAAATCAAACTGGCTTTTGCCACCCCAAACATCCTTAACATGTCTCTCCAGATGTTTAATTCCTTAAAGCTAGTCCCTATAGATTATAAACCTCCTCCACTTCCAGTGACATTTTCAATGCATCTTGCGAGTGGCCGCATGCTCAGTGATGGGAGAGGCAATGGTGCAGAAATGTTATTCAAATAACATCCTAAGGCTCTGCCCACACAGAACATTGGTAACAAATAAATGTCAGAAAAAATAAATGGAAAAAACTCAATGTAATGTTTATTTGCCTTTTCCCCCACATTTGTAAACATGCTGACACACTGTCATGTGACGAGGATGTTCAGAGGAGATGATAGCGTTGATAACTTGTAGACTTGTAGATATTGTGAACGAACACAAAGCACTCGTGGTAATATCCTCTGCTGGAGTGAAATTTTGCTGACTCACTCCGTTAGCGCAGGGCCCATGTACTAATTTGACCTATTTTCACTTGTGACATTTTTTTTTAAATGTACCACCACTGCCGATGACAGTGGTCATGCCCCCATGTCAAAGTTATAAATGACCAGCCACTAACTTTGGCTTGATTGGAAACTATAGGGGAAAGGCACAATATGTATTCCTCCCCCTTGTGCCCTGGAGTAAATTGAAATGGCCATGAGGGACATTCACAAGGTCATTCTAACCTTGATATACCTATTTGTGAGGCTAAATGTGAAATGTGACAAGTGAAAAGAACATTCTGAACTCACTCATCCTCTGAGGAAAGTCTCAGTCTAGAGACAACTAGTGGCTGTTAGTTACTCAGCTGACCTTTGCTTCAGAGCATTAAGAAGAGATTAAGCTGCATGATTGTCATTTCTTTAAAAAAAAAAAAAGACAAAAAGTGATATATTGCCAAAGACCTATGAATCATCACTTCCTTGCTTTTACACAGCATGCTCTGATGGATATTTCCCTTGCTGGATAGCATGTTAAAAGCATATAACAAACTACATCTGTATGATAATTTGTGATTAAACAAAGATTGTAGAAAAGGACGACTAAATAAAAAAAATCAGCAGCTCAATTAGATCATTCATTATTTTACAGTTCAGGTTAAAGTTGTTTAAAGCTGTAAAACATTTTAATGAATTGGGTAACACTTTACTTAAAGCCCTTATGTATAATGCATTATAAAAGTATTTTTAGTACAGTACTTATGCCTTGTAATGCACCTTATAATACATTGTATGATCTCATGAATAATTGTAACCAGTTATAATACGTTATAATACTTATCTATTCAAAGAACACACCTTTAGAAAGTATAATGCATTAAAACACATGACAAACAACACACTATTAAAGGCACACTATGTAGTTTGTGCCGCTAGAGGTCACCTATTCAAAACAAAGGCGTAACTTGATGATGCAGAGATTGAGCGAGGAATCTTGGGAGTTGTAGTCTTCACCTCACAATCAGGACGGGACGCGGGCAGAAATCATGTTCATGGATGCTATTATTAACGTTACTGTAGTATGAAGCAGAGCATGGCCGTGTGCTGTGTTAGCTGAGCGATTTCTAATGAGAGATGAGCGGCTTGACACAGTCGCCACTTCTTCCGCTCAAGCATATGTGGGGTAACGCAGCGCTATTTTATCATATTAGATAATATTTGAGTGGGTTGAAAATGATGTTATAACATTACTCTGTGTGTTCACTCTGTGGCTGCTATGAGACATTTGTTGCGCGCTGCAGTAAGCTAGATTGATATTAAAATATATTAATAAATGCTGGATGGCTTGTGTTGCTAAATGGCATGCAATTAATTTTAAAACTGTATTACTGTACAATATTAGTTTTCTGTCTAAATGTATGCAAACAGTTGTTCCCTTGTCTAATAAAACATATATATTAAAGCATCTTTGGTGTTACTGTAAATCGAGGGTAATGTGGGTATGATGTCATTGATAGGCGACAAAGACCTGGTTAATATTGCTTATTTCTCTGGATTTAAAGTGCCCCTATTATTGATTTTTGAAAATTACCTTTCATGTAGTGTGTAACAGTTCTAAGTGAAGGAAAACATCCTGCAAAGTTTTAAATCTGAAAGTGCACCGTATATAAAGTTATTGTCTCTCAAAAGTAAGAGTTGACCCTGAGTCAATTAAATTAATAGTTTTTTTAAAGAGTCCTAAACCGTTTCGTTATGACGTCAAGACAAAACATTAGCATATTGCCCTTCCACTTATTGTGTGCAGACAACAGGGAGAACTTGAACCACCCTCAAACACTGCAGCAGATACTGGATACTAAGCATAATGTCGAGAAGACGCTGTGCTCTACAATGTGTTTATTGTGTTTCATATTGTGTAGGTAGTGCTGGGCTAATGTATGTTATTGATACAGTGATACAGATACATTGGTACATTGAAGCTGGTGGTGAGGAATTACATCTCATAATGTACCTCAAACTGAATAGCATCACTGAGAAACGTCCTGTTCAAGGTTCAGGTTAGTTCTTCCAATGATTGGTGTAAAATCGACGTCATTGTTACTGTCTTTACAGTGTGTACAAACAGTGTTTTTTTGTTGTTGTTTTTTTTACTACCTCTGTCTACCGTTTATAATTGTATTTGTTGTTGCTGTTAAATTCTTTTATTCTTTTTGAATTGTAAATGTATTTGCTTTTATATTTGTTAAAAAAAAAAAAAAAAAAAAAAAAAATGTAGCTTTAGGAAGCCTCCGGACGGAGCTGGAGTTCAGTTCAGTTATGGTAATGAGCGTTTGTTTCCGAAATATGCGCTGTACACAGTGGACCAATCACAACAGACTGACAAACCCATCTGACCAATCAGAGCAGAGTAGGCTCGCGGAAAGGAGGGATTTAGAGAGACCACAGAGTCGTTTGAGAATTATTATTGGACATGTCAACCTGGCGCACATTCAAAGCTCAAACCGGTGCTCAACGTTTTGCTACGGTTACCGGTTAAAAGTCATGTTTCCTGGAAACGGTGTGCAACGGGTTTGAGATGCGTTTCTCTCGTTTGGTGAGTGTGTGAAATATGTCAGCCCAATCAGCAGCAACATGTGCGGCGTTAAAGAGACAATGGGCACAATGGGTTCATAAAAATACTATACATATTTTTATATTTTGCTATTGTATTGTGGAGTGATACTTTAATAAACCTTTATATACTTTATATACCGTGATTATATAACGGTAAATATTACAATATCATAGCACAGCAGTGATCAACAATAATGCCTAATACTCACAATACAAATAATAAGGTCCTATAGATCATAACACAGTCTCGGAGGTAAGAGGGATAGCCTTCACCTGAAGTTTTTGTCTTTTCATTCTGAAATGCGAGGCAAATGTTGGATCTCAATAATTAGGAACCACAGTTTCCACAAATCCCTTCACTCGATTGGGATGTTCTCTTTTATTCGGGACGGCAAGGGCAGTGACTGTAACATCGAGCGTATTTTGTAGAATTAAACGTATTTATACCGATTTCGTCAGGCTCCGAAAATTCTTGAAAAAGAACACACAGAATGGCCTTCTCAGCTGCCATAGTTGCAACTCCTGCGTCATCAGAACAGGGTGTTCAACGCAGCACCTTTTCCGTTTAAAAAAACGCTTTGCAAAGTTTTGTGGGGGCTGAACGCAGTCCTGTTGTTGGAGACCTCCAAAACTAAATTAGGAAACTTTAAAATAGCATAATGGGGGCACTTCAAACATTTTTGGAAACATTTGGGATAATGTAACGTTAAGTACACAAAGTCAAGAAAATATATCACATTGTTCTAGTGGTTTTGATATTTTAATCCCAAAAATATTGTGCCTTTAAATAAAGTGTTACCATGAATTGCTTTGTTTACAATTTTACCTCAGTTTGAGAAATGTCATTACAATTTAAAATGTAATTTTTCATTTGAATATATTTTTAAATGTAAAATATTCCTGTGATGCAAAACTGGATTTTCAGCTTCATTATTCCAGTCTGCAGTATCACATGATCCGTAGGAAATCATTCTAATATGCTTATTTGGCAGTCAAGAATTATTATTATTATTATTATTATTATTATTATCAATGCTGAAAACTGTTGCACACAAAAATGAAGCAGTGCAACTATGATACATTTTTTTAAGGATTCTTTGGTGAGTAGAAAGTAAACAAAAAAACAAAAACAAAAACAGCATGTATTTGAAACAGAAATAACACAGTCTTCACTGTTTCAACTTTTGATCAAGTTAATACATCCTTGGTAAATTTACAGACTCATTTTAAGGCTGTGTAAGTGAAAGACCCTAAGGTAAAGGTGAGTTTACACTAATGCATAAGTGCATTATCACAGTCACCTGAGTTTCTGTTTCAGTGCTGGTTTTTAAAAATGTCAAACCAAAGAGAGTCAAGGGATCAAAAGTCCCCAGTTAGGTTCATGACAATATTTATTCAAAAAGAAACAGGATGCTTGCTAGTTTTTTGTTATGCACGCAACATTCTTGTAACTCTTGTATGGCAATATTGTAGGCATGTTTAAGTCCTATAGATACAGCAGAAAAGGAGTAGGCCTACAGGAAAGGAATTCACACGAGCCAGTGACTGAGTAATGTGGTTTGACATAATCTGAAAGACGTTTTACATTTGAATGCAAACTGTCTTTAGTCAAATGTAAATTTTCCTTATGGCGCTCTTTTTCTCTCTGTTGGTGCTTCAGCTGAAATTAACTGAGCAAGAAGACAATAAAAAGAGAAAAATTAGCAATTTTACATCTTTGCATCTCAATAGAGACTAGCCGAGGGGCACAATAATGTCATTGTGTGATTGGTCATGAGTCACCTCTTCAGTTACAGTCATCACACAGAAGCCTCACTGAAGTCACGTTTCGGATCCCCTCTGACTGACTCTGGGGCCGCAGAGCACTTGTTTACTTCAGAGCATAAACAGCTTATCTTCAATTAATGTTTGTACTGACAAACTGACATATAATTGTAGTTTTAACAATGTGTGAATACAGACTGTTTTTAATAAAACGTGAGAGATTTTTTTCACTGCGTTCTCTCTTCGTGGTGTTGGGCGATGTGGACTGAGCAGCACAATTTCTATTGCTCTACTACCGGCTCCATTAAACGAGTAATTCCATTAGCTTTCTTTCACACACTGACCCAGCCATTTAAAGATTCAGCCGAAGGTCTCGCTCCTATTGGCCTGAAGCACATTCCAGCCAACTTTCCCTAAGTGCCCATTGCTTGCTCAGAGAG
Organism: Paracanthobrama guichenoti; assembly: GCA_018749465.1. Taxonomy (NCBI): domain Eukaryota; kingdom Metazoa; phylum Chordata; class Actinopteri; order Cypriniformes; family Gobionidae; genus Paracanthobrama; species Paracanthobrama guichenoti. The sequence continues at coordinate 16,308,755 of CM031950.1, forward strand.
AGCGCGTCTGAGCATTAAAAGACGGAGAATGTGGGGCACAGAGGAGGCATAGCTGATAATAATAACAGCATGGACCCAATCTATATACATTTGGTCACATTTAATCATAATACTTTGTAATTATATTACATTTTACCAAAATCAAAAACAGCAATTAGTCATATCTGTAGGTACGTTTCAAGCTGTAACTTTAATACATTTATAAAATGTATAAACTAATTGATAAAATATGTATTTAACATTTAACATTAAAAATGTTTTATAAATCTATGAAATAATTGATAAGATATAAAAATTGATAATATATTTTTAAATGAAAACTAGTGCTGTCAAATCGATTAATTGCATCTAACAAATTTTTTTTAAAGTACTGTGTGTGTGTGTGTGTGTGTGTGTGTGTGTGTGTGTGTGTGTGTGTGTGTGTGTACACGTGTACGTGCAGGGCTGGCCCAAGCCTTTATGGGACCCTAAGCAGAATTTTATTTGGGGGCCGAGGGGCAATACGATTGACTACTGTCAATTCTTGAAAATTCGCACACCCATTATACATTTTATTAGCTGTAGCTGTGTTGCTTACAACCTGTCTGCCTGTCATGTTTTTACCCTTATACGGTTTTAATTGTAACAGTAGCAAACCCACAAGAGTGGCCAGGTGTTAATTTGCACTTTAATATTCAAAGTCTTACATTACTACAGTTCAGACTTGAATATGTACGATTTAAAAAAAAAAAAATGTTTTTAAAAGAAGTCTCTTATGCAGAATATGCTCACATTGTTTCCCCCACAGGATTATTTGATGAATAGAAGGTTCAAAAGGGCAGCATTTATCTGAAATAGAAAGCTTTCAAAAGAATCCTAAAAACATTTTTCTAAAAACAACTGTTCTCAACTGATAATAATCATAAATGTTTTTGAGCATCAAATCATCATTAGAATGATTTGTGAAAGATCATGTGAAACTGAAGACTGGAGTAATGATGCTGAAAATTCAGCTTTGATCACAGGAAAAAATTACACTTTACTTTATATTCTCATGGAAAACTTATTTTAAATTGCAATAATATTTCACGATAACTTTTTACTGTATTTTAGATCAAATAAATGCAGCCTTGGTGAGCAGAAGATACAGGAAATGTTGATGGATTTAAAAAAAAAGTATTTTTTGTTGACAACAACAGATTTATAAATGAGTCTTATTACAAATTTTGGAAGATGTTTGCCACATGTTGCGTTCCCAAATTATAATTTTGAATGACTCAAACAAATAGCACTTGTAGAGAAGCACTGTGAACAGAAACTGAAAGCTATGCTGTAGCTACTCCATACAAAACATGCAGCACGTCAGATAAGTTATTCGCACTAAACCATTTCACATTCTCAAATCCATCTATTCATAAAAAGGTTACCAAACAACTGACGAGTAGCACTTACCATTTCAGCGCTGATTTTTCTCGCACTTTGGACTTTAAACCCTGGCTAACAACCTAGTGTCCAGCCGATGGTGCCCCGATCTCGTGCAGCGCTGTCAGAATCAATCCGTGCATTAGAAAATGTAATATTTTGCAGTTTATTTAGTAATTGTTTAAGGCCATTTCGCAATTTCAATCATCATAAATTAACATGCAGCAACAAGTCATTTCATGTGCCCCCTGGTGGCCAAGGAGGCCCTAATCAGTTGCTTAGTTCGCTTATGCCTTGGGCCGGCTCTGAGTATGTGTATATATACACTAGGCTATATTGCCAAAAGTATTGGGACACCCCTCCAAACCCTTGAATTCAGTTGTTCCAATCACTTCCATGGCTACAGGTGAATAAAATCAAGCACCTAGGCATGCAGACTGCTTCTACAAACATTTGTGAAAGAATGGGTCGCTCTCAGGAGCTCAGTGAATTCAAGCGTGGTACCGTGATAGGTTGCCACCTGTGCAATAAGTCCATTCATGAAATTTCCTTACTACTAAATATTCCACGGTCAACTGTTAGTGGTATTATAACAAAGTGGAAGCAATTCAGCCGAGCAGCTGCATCCAAGCCTTACATCACCAAGTGCAATGTAAAGCGTCAGATGCAGTGGTGTAAAGCATGCCGCTACTGGACTCTAGAGCAGTGGAGACATGTTCTCTGGAGTGATGAATCACGCTTCTCTGTCTGGCAGTCCGATGGATGAGTCTGGGTTTGGTTGTTGCCAGGAGAACAGTACTTACCTGACTGCATTGTGCCAAGTGTAAAGTTTATGGTGTGGGGTTGTTTTTCAGGGGTTGGGCTTGGCCCCTTTGTTCCAGTGAAAGGAGCTCTTAATGCTTCAGCATAGCAAGACATTTTGGACAATTTCATGCTCCCAACTTTGTGGGAACAATTTGGGGATGGCCCCTTCCTGTTCCAACATGCATCTTGCAGTTGATGGAGATTTGTGGGATGCACATCCAGGGCACGAAGTTCCCGTTCCACCACATCCCAAAGATGCTCTATTGGATTGAGATCTGGTGACTGTGGGGGCCATTTTAGTACATTGAACTCATTGTCATGTTCAAGAAACCAATTTGAAATGATTCGAGCTTTGTGACATGGTGCATTATCCTGCTGGAAGTAGCCATCATAGAATGGGTACATGGTGGTCATAAAGGGATGGACATTGTCAGAAACAAAGCTCAAGTAGGCCGTGGCATTTAAATGATGCCCAATTGGCACTAAGGGTCCTAAAGTGTGCCAAGAAAAGATCCCCCACACCATTACACCACCACCACCAGCCTGCACAGTGGTAACAAGGCATGATGGATCCATGTTCTCATTCTGTTTACGCCAAATTCTGACTCTACCATCTGAATGTCTCAACAGAAATCGAGACTCATCAGACCAGGTGACATTTTTCCAGTCTTCAACTGTCGAATTTTGGTGAGCTTGTGCAAATTGTAGCCTCTTTTTCCTATTTGTAGTGGAGATTAGTGGTACCCAGTGGCGTCTTCTGCTGTTGTAGCCCATCCGCCTCAAGGTTGTGCGTGTTGTGGCTTCACAAATGCTTTGCTGCATACCTCGGTTGTAACAAGTGGTTATTTCAGTCAAAGTTGCTCTTCTATCAGCTGAAGTTGAAGTTGAAGTTGAAGTTTATTCGTCATTACACATGTACAAGTACAGTATAACGAAATGAAGTTTGGAGCAAGCCTCCGGGCCGCAGCCGATTATTCAGGCGCCGCCCTACGCTCTCCAGAAATACAAGAATGCAATTTAGCAAGCATTACATAGCAAACACAACAAAACATAAACATAAACATAAACATGACACAGTACACGTGGTCACGTGATGGGATTTTTTGTATGGAGTGGGAGAGGAGATAGATAAACAGGCAGACGGTTGGAGGGGGTGGGATCAGGTAGGTTGTGTATGGTGCGAGTGAGTCTGAGATTGTGTTGTGTGAGAATGTTAGCCATAACTTCAGATGTTTTCGAGTTCAGTTCTATGGTTTGTCCTTGAAGGAGATAAGGCAGTGCACAGGGAAGATAGCAGACAGCTGCCCGGCTGACCTCCCAACCGAGAGATAGGGACCAAGTGAGGTTCGTTGGGCTAGTTGGTTAGGTCAGGCAAATACAATTTATTATTTTTAATCCATTTGATGATCTTGGTAATTTGTCCGGATCATAATCAATCAATCAGATCTGGTCCTCAGCATTCGCGTCCGGTCTGTGCAGTTTCCCTAGACATTACGTCCAGCCTCATGGCCAGACCGGTTACAGTCCGTAAAGTTCACCGATCTGACCCCGATAGAGCCCACTCTACCCTGCGTATCCGCAGTCCGGACTGCGTTGTTACGGTTCAGTTCCTCAATTCCTATCACTTTCTGATCTAATTCCTTCAGACGGTCACACACAACCCCGAAGCATTCTTTAATTTCCACAGACAGCGGCTGGGTGAATTTGCTTGCAGCTGTCTTACCAATCTTCCGATAGGTCAGGGCAATCCCAAAGCCAAAGAATAGGAACCCCGCCATCAATAATCCAATCATGTATAAATCTTCCGCATCCTCCACGGACAGAGCCTCCAGGCACAGGACTTGCCTGTTGTTCCATGCGTCCCTCACGTACCCTGCGGCAAAGGTCCCGTCCGGGCAGGTGGGTTCTCCCGGGGCACCCTTCCTTAGTGAGAAAATCTTGTCGATTGCGCTGACTGACCAGTTAATCAATTCCATTTCAGTATTTTCAAGAGTCCAGCAGAGCAGCAGTCAGAGAAGAGAAGAGACGAAACACTAGACAAAACAAAACAGCGCGAGAGCCAGCAGGGAACAGAGAGAAAAACACGTCTGCACGGATAGAAGGACAGAAAGGAATCTATGAATCAGTCTGCCCATTCTCCTCTGACCTCTAGCATCAACAAGGCATTTTCGCCCACAGGACTGCTGCATACTGGATGATTTTCCCTTTTCACACCATTCTTTGTAAACCCTAGAAATGGTTGTGCGTGAAAATCCCAGTAACTGAGCAGATTGTGAAATACTCAGACCGGCCCGTCTGGCACCAACAACCATGCCACGCTCAAAATTGCTTAAATCACCTTTCTTTCCCATTCTGACATTCAGTTTGGAGTTCAGGAGATTGTCTTGACCAGGACCACACCCCTAAATGCATTGAAGCAACTGCCATGTGATTGGTTGATTAGATAATTGCATTAATGAAAAATTTAACAGGTGTTCCTAATAATCCTTTAGGTGTGTGTGTGTGTGTATGTATAAAAGTGCTTTTAGGCTTTATATGTTTATATGTGTTTTATTACTTGAATAACATAATTAATAAAGTGTAATTCTCTGTCTAATGAAACAGAATATCACAACTTCCTGTATCATGTTGACTTAGGTGCCGTTTACACAACAGTTTTCAACTAAAAACAGAATTTTTTTTTGTGTTTTGTTCATTTACACACAACAGCATTTTTGAAAACGTTTTTCAAAGTGCAAGTTTCTCTTTTATAAACCACAAAAATGTTACGTGTTCAGTCTATAGGTGGGTATAGTGTTTCTTTACAAAGTGACATTGCCAACTACTGGCCTGGCAGTATAATACAGCATTTGTAGTCATTTTCGTGTTTCAAATTGTTTTGACAATGTTTTCGTCTGTACACAATACTTTTCAAAAGCGCAAAGGAAAAACATTTCCTTTTTAGTTGTTGTGTAAATGAACCCTCAGTCTAATGAAAAAGAATATCCTAAGTTCCTGTATCATGTTGACTTACTTAGGCAGCAGATTGTCTTTAATTAAATGCTAATCTATTTAAATTGTCCACATGCAGAGTACAATGCTAAAATTTAATTCAGATGAGTATCACAAAGAGCTGTTCCCTGGACATTGCCATTAGATTAACATTAAAACTGCAATGAGTATTGCTCTTCTTTAGACCCCCTTTATGGCACCGAACCCCTCGTGGTGCTCAGAAATGTCTGTGGCGCAAGCTCTGTCCCCCCCCCCACCCCACCACCCCCCATTCATAAGAAATAATACACAGCTATTTGGAAACTTGTTGCCAATGCTGAGGGCTGTGCTGCCATGGAGATGCTCTAAAGCCGAACCTCCACAGTTCTAAGGGAGCAATTACCTGATGACATCAAAGCCCTTCAGTTGCACAATAGAAGCATGCAGGACAGACAGGCTTCAAACAAATTAGTCTGAAGATTCCCCTCATTTGCATTAAATTTCCACTCCACGTCCACAGAGCAGAGAGCAACAGCAGGATGCAAATCAAATGTTAAGAGTAAACAATGTTTGATGTACTGGGAAGTACATTTATGCTAGTGGAGAATGAAGGAAATGCCTCATTATTGAAGCATTCAGGGAAGGCCGACGATGTAGTTCACTTATTATTAAGTTATTAATACTGTAAAGTTTTTTTGTAAGGGTAAAACTAGTGTGACACAGGGATTGTGATTTGGCAATTGTTCCTTACAGTGACGCAATAACTCTGGCTCAGCTTGATTCAATGATTCAACTGTCAGAAAACAACTGAAATTAAACACTTATGTCTAGTTTTACAGACAAGGCTTATTGCCCATACAAGCCATCCTAGGTGTATATGACATTCTTCTTTCAGACGAATACAATTGGAGTTATATAAAAAAATGCCCTGGCTCCGTATTTAAAACTTTATAAAAGAGTAACCCATGACCTGACGCGAAAGCAAGAGGATAGAGCAAAACAAAACACCAGTCACGAATTAGAAGTCTAAAATAAGAATTTTTAAAGAGAAATGTTGGAGGATTTCGATATAAGACAAGAAGAGCTTGAGTTTGTTGCCCATCCCTATTCGTTTGAACCACGAGAGGTGTCAAAGCTTACGATACTCCTACATCCTCCATCGCGTCAGGGGTTACTCTTTTGGCCTAAGTCTACTTGCGTAGGCTGGAAGCTAGATATTTTAGTTTCTAAAGTTTTAAATATGGATATTTTTCTTACAAAAATCCATCGCTTTGCTTCAGAAGGATTTTACTAATCCCCTGGAGTTGGATTACTTTTATGATGGATGGATGCACTTTTTGGACTTCAAAATCAGGCCATTCACAACCATTATAAAGCTTGGAAGAGCAATGTTTTTTTTTTTTTTATATAACTCAGATTGTGCTCATCAAAAGATAGTCATATACACCTAGAATAGCTTGAGGGTGAGTAAATCATGGGATAATTTTCATTTTTGAGTGAAATAACCCAAATTGTTTCGCCATTGTTTTGTCTCAAAATGCACACCAGCAATGTTTTTAAGGCACATTTATAAAAGCAACTTAAATGTCCTAATTGAACTAAGGCCTAATCCTGGCTTAGTCTAAGACCTGTCTGTAAAACCAGGCCTTACTCTATTCAAATTTTAGCTGAAGCTCAACTGTGTACAACAATAATTTTTGACATGTCAAGCTAACCTAATTGGCAGTAAGTAATTAGCTAACTGTTGCAAACACTAGCTTGTAAAATAAATTTTTTTGACATGCGACAAGAAATTAAGAAACAGCCATATGTTGTGTAGTGTAGGGTTCTGGCAGGAAGAGAACAGTGTGTCTCATTTCATCAGAGATCACTCACTGTAACAATGAACTAAACAGTATTTACTTAACATGTGCAAACCCCCTTTTTCATGAGAACAATAACCCTTAAAATGCCAAGAGAGAAAAACTGGATTACCTCACATATGATCACTTATACGCAACTTGCGCAAGGAAACAAACGACAAAAATGGACAAAAATATAATTTTCAAATAAAATAATGCAAAATACATTTTCATGGCTAGTAAATATACATTTTTGAAAGCTAAACCTTTTCTGCTGCATTAAAATATGTTGCTTAAGCACTAAATCAGCATATTAGAGTGATTTCTGAAGGATCATGTGACACTGAAGACTGGAGTAATGATGCTGAAAATTCAGCTTTACCATCGCAGGAATAAATTAAATTTGAACATATATTCAAATAGAAAACAGTACTATTTTAAATAGTAATAATATTTCCCAATTTCAATGGTTTTGCTGCATTTTTCAGTAAATGAATGCAACCTCTGTGAGCAGAAGACAGAAAATCATGTGTGTGATTATCTTACTGGTTAAGGGTCTGAGGTACTAACACAGGATGTGAGTTCAGTTCTAAACCGGGATCAGCCAGTTATTGAGTCACTGAGATCAGTCTTGCTCAACACAATTGTGTCACAGAGCCACTTAACAGCACTTTGCTCCAGTGCGACCTGTCCTTGCAATTAGTATACGAAAAGTCACTTTGGATCCAAATGGTTTTCGCTTGAATTATATCAGGGCCCTAAAGACCACAGACTTCTCACTTAGTTTGAGAAACTAAGCCATATCACCCTGTAGCCCAAGACTGGTATCCCACTAAAGCTAAGCAGGGCTGAGTCTGGTCAGTACCTGGATGGGAGACCTCCTGGGAAAACCAGGTAGCTCCTGGAAGAGGTGTTAGTGAGGCCAGCAGGAGGTGCTCACCCTGTGGTCTGAGTGGGTCCTAACACCCCAGTATAGTGATGGGGACACTACACTCTAACAAGCACCATCCTTCGGATGAGACGTTAAACCGAGGTCCTGACTCTCTGTGGTCATTAAAAATCCCAGGATGTCCTTCGGGAAAAAAAGAGTAGGGGTGTAACTCCGGCATCCTGGCCAAATTTGCCCAGTGGCCTCTGTCCATCATGGCCTCCTAATCATCCCCATATACTGATTGGCTTCATCACTCTGTCTCCTCTCTACCAATAAACCCGGTTGTGTGGTGGGCGTTCTGGCGCAATATGGCTGCCATCCCATCATCCAGGTGGATGCTGCACATTGGTGGTGGTTGAGGAGATTCCCCCCTTCTATATGTGAAGAGCTTTGAGTACCCAGAAAAGCGCTATATAAATGTAACAAATTATTATTATTATTTTATTAGAAAGCCATTAGCAGATCAGGAATTGAGTTATGGCAAACATTGTGGCTAATTGAATGTGTAGCGTATGGACAGTGCTCATAAATGATCAATGGACCAATACTTTGATTAGTTATAATGACTCAAAGAAGACCGGCGCCGTGAAGTCTACAGACTGACAGGTTAACTGTGCTAAAAGGACACAAACCATGCCTCGTGCCGCCCACGAGAGACCGTCATAAATAACAGCCCCCACCCCCTCTCACATACCAAAGGACATCCGAATAGATTATATGACTTTTAACTGAGGTATTTTTCATTTTAGGTGTGCTATGTTCCCTGTATGTATGCATGCTTTTTGTTATAACCATTTTAGATGTGTTTGATAGGTTAGAAACTTATAGCCAGTGAATGCTTAATGAAGAATGACGTCAATCCTCACCGTTCCTTTAATTCATAAGTTAAACTCCCCATGCTTGGTCTCGAAATCTTTGTCTCGCAATTTGTAGACCGGCTATGTGCGTTGTGTGGTACTATGATGCATCAAACTCTTTCTTTTATGCCAAAACCCCAAAGTCTGCATACCAAAACCCCAAAGTCTGCTTATCTAAGAAAGCCATGAATATGTTAATGAGGCGAGACCCAAGACAAAGGGAGATTTCCCGCTTCTGAGTTCCTTCGCTCTGATTGGCTGTTCCGACAAAAGAGGCGTGCCCCGTAATGGCCCTTTAAGACGGTCTACAAACGCTTCTTCTCTCTCTTCTTCTTGCCATCTCTTCTCCTTGCCCTCTTCTTGCCCTCTTCGCTCTTCTCTTCGTCCCGCTTCGCCCTTTTCTTTCTTCGCCGTCTTCCAACGGATCTCATCACACAAAGGAACCAAAGTTGAATTTCCCGCGGACTCCAAGGACCCACCCTGCAAGATTGAAACACGGACCGGATCGCGGAATTTCCACACACGCACGAAGTCGCGATCAAGGAAACATATGCAAGTATCCCTTAAGCTGTCGTTATAAAGTCCAATAAGTTGGACTGATTTCTTGCTTGTGCTCAATAGGTTGTGTTGGTAATAACACCGTTTCCTTGTCTCTCTCTCTCTCTCTCTCTCTCTCTCTCTCTCTCTCTCTCTCTCTCCTTCCTGCTTTCAGTTAATTTGTGTATGTTTGTTTATTGTTTGTTGATTTATTAAAATATATATATTCACACGTGATTGTGCCTGAGTTGCTCATACATAGGTCCCTTTTACGGTGAACCGACCCTGTTACAAATTAAAAGGACAGATACTTCTCCTGGCCAGAGAAGCGTTGTTTAAGAGTTATTAAAAGGTAGATATTTGGTGGACAATTATCCGTCCTTTGAACTCAATTCTAGAATCAAAGAAATTTCTAAAAGTTGAATCAAGCCCTAGATATTAATAATTGTTATAATCCGTTATAATCAACTGTTAATATCCAAATTCCCCTCTGTGCGGATCTGTGCATATTTGATCGTAACACGATTAAACGCGTGCATAAATCCCGCACCATTTCCCCTGGGGCTCGATCTCGCTACAAATGGAAATTATTAGTTCTGTAATTATTACTCTGTCTATCAAAATTTGTCAGAAGAAGAGAAGTCTTGAAGTGAAGAAAGAAAGATTTGGAATGAGGTTATAACAGAATTTTCATTTTTGGGCGAACTGGTCCTTTAAAGTAAGACTGGCAAAGTGTCATTAAAATCAATAAGGTTGACCGAGAGATCAATGAGATATTTCACCCTTTCATGCTTTATAAATGACTTCTGCACGTTTCAGGTCTTTCTTAATGAGGACAATATAGAGCCACTGTACAGAACATTGCCCACTGGAAATGTGGCTTATACACGATTACCCTGAACGCTGTTTTCACCTTATACAAGGTGAGAGACAACATATAGCACTGTGTAATAACAAATGAACTCTGAAGTAGTTAATGGTTTATTAAAGTATTATATAAAGTGCTGTAGCTATAAAAATGTGATTTGAATGCCAAATTGCAGAGCTGGTGCAAACATATTGCTATGATCAAACGCTTTATTTACTGCTGTTTTCTCACAGGTTCTTTTTTTATTTTGTTACTGAGAGGAAACCTAGCACACACACACACACACACTGCACATAGGCCTACTTGTTACTACAAAGAGCGAGATCACACAGCTCTATGAGACGTCCCACATTCATTCCCTGCTGTGACCTGCTCGAGTCAGTCAGTAAAGCAACAACGCACCTTAATCCTCCCGTATCCATCCCTGCATTTATACAAAGAGTGATAATTAACTCCGCTTCACAATGCAAATTCCTCCCCTATAATCCTGTTGTTGTTAGTGGATGTTTTGTTCTGCAAGCAATAGATAACAAATCTCCTAGTCAAGCATTAGGAGTCAATGCTATTAGCCAGCTAATGGGCATAAAGTTTCTTGCTGGAAAAAAGTTTCATGCACATTTTAGACAGAAAATATTGGGCAAATATCCTGTGATGTTTTGTGCATGGAGTGTGAACGTTTAAACGTTTGTATAATGTGGCATAAAATGTCACAGATTAATGTCACATCCCTACATGTCTTTGATCTGCAAAAGCCTCTGCATTATTAACCTGGCAGCTGTAATTGCTATATATACACAGGATTACCACGATTACAGGCAACATAGAGACATCAAACTAACAGAATGCATAAAGAGAAACAAGTTTGTGCTCAGATAAAACAAAATATTAATGAAAATCTGGCTTTATAGCTGGTTATATTTGTTATATTTAAGCTACAGATTGTCATGTTTACTATTCAAGGTCACGATCTCTAGATTTACGACGTCTGATGAAATAAGATTAATTAAAGCTGCGGCTTTTTTACTTAAAAAATACAAAAAAAAAATATTATTAACCCTTAAATGCATGAATGTTTCACCAATCATTATTACATATTCGGGTCTTTAGCGACCCGGATCTATATCGAACACAGATGGATCTCTACCTGTCGCAATAATATAAAACTCTCCTGATATTAGAGTAACAATTACAGAAGAATAAAGTAAAGCATATTTTGTTACTTTTTGGAGCTTGGAAGGGTTCAGTTTCACACTAATATTTGATTGCGCTCAGTACTTGTTCTGCAGTAAATCGCTGAACCATTTCAAGTTTTTTGCTGATGATTCTTCCTATTCTTTTGTGTTCTGCCTGTGGTAACTATGAGTGAAACGTCACTTCATCATTGTGCATCAGACATTAACACCTTGTGGAATAAAGGTGAATTGCACTTATTCAGTCATCAAAGATTAAATTAAATTATTGTTGTGTAGAAAAAAATACACTTACACTGTTACAATCCTCAGGTCATTAGCGACCCTATACAATATATATATATTTTTTTTTACAAAAAATGAATGGGAAATTCTTTAATCATTTTATAATTTTTCATGTTATATTGTTAATGATGAACTGATGAAATACTAAAGGTATATTTAAAAAGAGAGGAATACTAAAAATACTAAAAAGGTTGATGTCTAACTTTAAAAAAATGAATGAGGAGGAGGGTAATGAATGATGTCCCGGTCACTAAAGACCCGAGGTATGCATTTAAGGATTAATTTCTTTCTAAAATCTTATAAAGCATGTCTTTACCCAATTGAACTTAATGATTTATATCTTAAAGTCATTCACCCGTCTGTCACACAATGTTATACATTTAAATAAGTTATGTATTTTGATTTGGGAAGGGACAAATAAACATTTTTATTGTTTAATTATTTAGATCTATTTTTAGATTCTTTAATTTCATTACCACATGTGGTTGAATTACATCAGTTCAAATAATTCAATAATCTTTGTATATTCTAATTGTAATAATTTGTTAAATTTATATAATGCTTTTCTGGGTACTCAAAGCGCTTTACAGAAGGGAATCTCCTCAACCACCACCATGTGTTTTGAAGCACTATACTAATAAAATGAACTGAACTGAACTGAATAGAAAATCTTTGAGGTCCAGTAACTTCCCAACCTGATTTACTTTCAGGACTGTTTATCGCACAGCTGGAAGACTAATCTTAAACTAATTTCAAAACAATGATGTTTGTCTCCTATTATGGTGAGGTTATTTATATTATATTAAATTGATTTACTATGTGGAAAGCACAAGAGGGGGCCATTAAAGAGCAGGCCTTATCCCTTCAACTCTTATCTGGAAACTCCATTTTGAGTGTATCGCAGAAAACACAAGCGCTTCTTCACAAGACTTGACTGATTTTAAGAGACAGTGCACTTACTGCAGGTATAGAGCCCCTAAAGGGACGTGGTGATGGAAAAAAATGATAAGATAGGAGGAAACAATAAAATATATATCAAAGCTTTTTCCTCTGAGAAACTTTGCGTTAGCTCGCAAAACTTTTGCATTGCTCCGATAAAGTTTACATTTGCATTTGCCAGCGAATGCAGTTTCTCAAGGGAACGCAAAATATTTGTGTGAGAATGCAAAAGCAAATCTTTCCTCCCATCTCATTTTAGGGGCTCTGTAAAATCTGGCCCTTGAAGGTGAGGAGTATACATTTTTCATTGAAAAAATCATTTTCTTTGTTTGTATCCCAGTTTAATATGCAGAGACAACTGCATATTACAGGCAGTTGGAGTGTGGGAAACATCAGTTTGGCTCAATATCATAAAAACTTGAATAGGATATAGGTCACCGTGATGCTAAAAATGTGTTTGATATAGTTCAAATGGAAAACCTCAATGCGGTGGCTCATTCTCTTAATTTTGTGTCTCATTACATTTCTTTGATAACATTTTCTGTTTGAGCAGTCAAATTTCACCCCCAGTCAATACCATGATCATTACAGGATTCTCTGGGATTCTATTCGCATTCATTTATTCCCCTCCCTGCTCTGTTCCGAGTCACTGGGCCTTGTTCCCTTGTTCTTTGTAGTCTATCCTTTTAAGAGGTACGAATCCCCCTAGTGAGTTCCTTTGCCTGGAGCTCCAAAATAGGAGCCTTAAAGGTGGCAGACAGTAAGGAACTCTGCGTAGAGAGACATGTCGCTGTTTCCCAAAGAGGGCAGGGGACAGAAAGAGATTGACTGAGGGGAAATGAAGAGCCCAACCCACTGAACTGAGAAAAGAGCCTTTATGACAATGCAAATCTTCTACTGATATTTCTCTCTGCTTAAAGAATAAACCTGATTCTATACTTACTTAGTAGGAAGTGCAAATGCATGTCATTTTTCATTCAAGCAATTCAGTTTTTTTTTTTTAGTTCTCATAAAGGAAACAGATGTTCAGACTGAACTGGAAAGCATGCTTAAACCCTTAGGTTCTTTGGCTCATGCGTCATAAACCATTACATTTAAGGTGTCGCATATTAGTTAATTTAGAATGATTATCAAGATTTGCTAATTTGTTACCCACCAATATACTTAATTAAAACACTAAAGGAAATAATTAGGTGTAATTATAGGCTGTTAACCAAAATAATTACATGTTGTTCATTAATATTACTCAGTACTTATGAAATTAAACTCCAATATGAACACTAAAGTAAAGCAGGACCACATTTAATTTAAAAGAAATTAGGAGCAGTGGGAGAACATTGTGGGTGTAAGGAAGATAAAGAATGAATTGTTTCACCCTGAGCTGAAAGAGCCCAATGTATAGATCATTTGAAACCTGTCAGAATTGAAAGAGAAAAGAGTGAACTGGGCTTCAGAAAGAGCAAAAAATACTCAAGCACACAGAGACTTAGAAGAAAAGGCACAATAAAAGGCTTCACAGTAATTTAACAAAATAGCATCCTTCAGCGCCAAGACCACTTTGCTACCTTTGAGGTATTTTTGAGCTGTAATTACTGCTTTAATATACAGACAATCATTTGAATAAGTCTGCCCTTATAGGCACAAAATAAATATTGACATATTAATGTAGGCTAATATTTAATATGTATAAGATGGTTGGCTGCTTCCTCAAAAATTGTATAATTCACTTCCTTTGCTTTTACATTTTCTTTTTTCTTTCTGAAAGTACATTATGTTTGGTCACATACAAAGAAAACAGACATGGCCAAATCCATTTTAAGCTTTGTGAATTAAGACTTCATTTCCTGTTCTTCTGATCTTGCTTTCTGAAATTAGGTGAATCTGGTGTTCTCCCAGGCAAAACACTGCTTCAGGCTCTAGGGCTTGTGTAAAATACCTTAGCAATCATACCCGATTGTTTTGTTTTCCCTCTCTGCTTTGTAATTTGTGTGCTTGAGGCATTCAGAATATCCTGTTGAGAATATAAGGACAATAAAAACTACTGTAATAAAATCTGCATAGAACACACACACACACACACACACACACACACACACACACACACACACACACACACACACACACACACACACACACACACACACACACACGTCAGGTTCATTATCTTTGTGGGGACTCTCATAGACGTAATGTTTTTTCTCCTTACACCTACCCATCACACAATACTTCTGCATTTTTACATTTTCAAAAACTCATTCTGTATGATTTATAAGCTCGTTTCCTCATGGGGACCTCAATTTAGGTCCCCACAGTGACACGAGTCCTCATGAGTCAGTGTGCAGTTCCCACCAGAATAGAAAAACATGAACACACACACGACACACGTTTACTTGGCTATCTAAATGGGGACATTGCATAGACTTCTGTTGTTTTTATATATAGATATTTGTATGTTTTATTACCTAACCTGAACCCACATCCTAAACCCAACTTTCTACATTTTACTACAAGTTACTTTATTTTTATCCAAAGGGAGTTTTTTGGAGATTTTGTCAGGTTTTGCTCCCTTCTGGGTACAAATTTGTTCCCAAAATATGGTTAAGTATAGGCACACACACACACACACACACACACACACACACACACACACACACACACACACACACACACACACACACACACACACACACACACACACACACACACACATATTTTCATGTTTTATGGGGACATTCCATAGAGGTAATGGTTTTTATACTGTACAAACCATATATTCTATCCTCCTATATTGCCCCCTACCCCTAAACCTACCCATTGATATTATACTATTACTATATTATGACTATTTGTCATAAGGGTAATTTTTTTATTTATTAAGATTTATACATATGAAAGCTGAATAAATAAGCTTTCCATTGATGTATGGTTTGTCAGGACAATATTTGGCTGAGATACAACTATTTGAAAATCTGAAATCTGAGGGTGCAAAAAATCTAAATACTGAGAAAATCGCCTTTTAAAGTTGTAAGTCCTCAGCAATACATATTACTACTAATAATAATACTTGTTTGATATATTTATGGAACATGATCTTTACTTAATATCCGATTTCTGACAAAAAGAAAAATCGATAATTTTGACCCATAAAATGTATTGTTGGCTATTGCCACAAATATACCCGTGCAACTTATGACTGGTTTTGTGGTCCAAGGTCACATATAATATAATATAATATAATATAATATAATATAATATAATATATATTAGTATACTTATAGAACAGAACACCTATAAACAGAACAGAATACTTACACTTATCTTACATGCATTATTATATTTTATCCAGTAAGAGATTCATAAAGTAATAAAGTTTTCCATGCTTGTCAGTACATTCAGCAGTACACTTTAACCATATTCCAAAGACAATAGAAGTAATTATGAAATTACATCTAAAGATGTGCTTCAGTCCTGGTTAACTGGGTCAGAAGTTCAGCTGATTGCATTTAATATAAATTTAAACTATAATCCATTTTCGTTTAATTCCATTTAATGTCTGAAAACATGTATGCTACTTTCAAAAGTTCCTTCAATGATCTCCAAGATTGCAAAGGTTTTATGTTTCAGTGCCCAACAAAGATAACGCCGACTTCACATTGCCTGGTGTTTGCATCATACCGGTTTACAGTCACTATATAATCACGAATAAAGTGATTCTTTGATCTCGAAAAGCAACTTCGCCAGAAGGTCAGAATTCATCAATTCATTAAGACCATATCCGCTCTTGGAAATTGAACCATGATTCAAGTCTCTTCTTGTTTAAATGAACAAAGCCCTGCAATATTTGATGTAGTGATTCGTCCTCAGTGCAGAGGGATTAAATCAATGAACATCGATTAATTGATTTGTCTGTGATGAGAACTTCCTCAACAGCCAACAAGTGCATTGCGACAGCTCTACTAGAAATCATCTCCCGGCATAAACCTGACAAACAGGGTTTTGTTAAAGCACAGTACATTATGTCAAGGTCCTCCGAACAACATCCTCCATAATGTAGTAGCGTGATCGATCAGGACCATGTGACCTGGATTAAGAGCAGGCGAGGCGGTGAGTGTAATGACTGACAAAACACCCGGCCTGCCAGATGATCAGACCCGCCGAACATGCAGAAGGAGAGGAATGAGATTGCGCCAAGCAGTAATCGATAGGTTGTCTACGTTGAAAAAAATTAATTCAGAGCTTTTAATATCCCAACCAACAGAGCATTACAGAGTCTTAAATCTTCAAAAACATGGGCTGCAACTCTCTAACCTTGGTTAGTGCTGCTCCATCTTCTGAAAAATAAGATGGAAGTCCACACAAATATATTTGGCAGGCCACTCATATTAATAATTGATTTGTGTAACCGAGGGCCAAATATTGCTCATGCAGCAGGATAAAGACTTGCCATATTGCTGTCATGCCGAGATGTCCCAATTGAAAATTAGTTGTGGTAAGAAGGCAATGACAAAATGCACCAGGATGAGAGTTGACCTTGAGTGTGAAATTGCTGCAGCCAATCAATTAAGATATAGTGACTGGATGTAGCATAACGACTAGCCGAGAGCGATCACATGAGTCAAAGAAGAGTTCAATGTTGCATGCGGGCTTGTTCGTGAACTCTGTTTCTGTGGTTTTAAATGTGCGAATATGTCAGTTATGCTCATGCATGCTTCATTCAATTTTAATGTTGTCTTGAGTCATATCAAAATCATTTCCATAATCCTAATTCCACTGAGACTTTTCACCAGTGTAATTTCCAGATTTCCTCAACAATATTACGAAGGTGAATTCTTGATGGACTAAGCGCCTTTGTTCATGACTCTTACACTTCGGTTTCTCTCACCATGTGGCTTCGTGGTTTGTCAGAGGGCATCAGCTAGAAGTCATGAAACATAAACTTCTTTGAAATATGTCAGCACGGTTCTTCAGGAGCTCAATAGCGGCATTTGTTTTTCACTCAGAGAGCTATTTATCTCATAACTGGCCTTGATGTTCTTTTTCGCTGACGTTGTGTCATGTAAGAGCTATGGTAGTTCTGGCAGACAATTTTCCAGCTTGCTATCAAAAGAATAGAAACTGAACCTCAAAACCAACTTTTAAAGTACAGTTTGTTGCATGCAAGCAGCTTTAAAGGGATAGTTCACCCAAAAATGAAAATGGTATTTTCTTTTTTTTTTTTTTTTTTTTACCCTCAGGAAGATACTTTGAAGAATGTCAGTAACCAAACAGTTGATGGGCCCCATTGACTTCCATAGTATATTTCCCCCATACATTGGACATCAATGGTGTCCATTGACTGCTTGGTTACCCATATTCTTTCAAATATCTTCTTTTGTGTTCAATAAAGTCATACAGGTTTGGAACATTATGGTGAGTAAATGACAGCATTTTCATTTTTGGGAGAACTATCCCTTAAATGAGATATTTAGCATGTCCTGCCTGAACTTATTGTGATTTAATTATTTTAGATATTTTATATACATGTTATACAGATATTTAGATTATACATACCGTGCTGGAAATGGCCAAGATTCACAGTGGGGAAACTAGTTAGGGGAGTTTTTATTTTTATTTTTATTCCTCTACAATATATTAACATTATTAGGAAAATTAAAAAGAAAACCAAAAACTTTGGACCAATACTTACTGTGAAAGGTGTTATACAAATAAGTTTAAATTAATAATAATTAGTTTAAATTCATATTTATAGATATTTGCTGATTTACTTATTTTTAGTACAATGACAAAAATAAAACAGCAATTATTTAATTCAAAATATCACATTTTTCATATGGGGGTCCCTGGCATCAAATAGCTTGAAAATCTATTTCAACTAAATAATATGCTTTCTCAGAACTTCAGACAGACACATCTCAATGAAGAAACCCAATACAGTGCAGTATTTATTTATGAGCATAGAAAACTGTATTTGCACAAGACAGAAATCCTTTTCATTTCCCTAATGTGAACTTGAACTGCCCCCTCGAAATTAACTCAAAATGCAAATGGTTGAAAGGGGCACAACAGCTCATAATTGGCGCAGTTCCCCTTAAAAGTACACTTTATGGTATGGATAGGCCCATGGAGTGACAAGATGCTGAACCCCTTAAGGTACCAGTTTTTTTTCTGACAGTAAATATTCACAGATGTGGGTAGCTAGACATAAAACCCTTTTTTTGTTATCCGGTTCTACCACTCATATCTCAAGATAGCACATAAAACTAATAATAGGAGGACAAATAATAGTAAAATCAGGCTTAATAAAGCCAAACTTTAATGCATTCACCCTGGGTTTTTATTTCAGTGAATTTATGATCCATGCAAACAATCAGTAGGAAGAAGAACAAACCAGCGGTCCAAGAATAGAATGTATTTGTCAAGACCAAACAACTGCTTTTGAAGCCAGTAGCAACAAGATAACCAGCAAATGGCAGTAAAAATAAAACCGCAAGGAAATTAACCTCCATTCATCTGACATTATATCGATTTGAATTTTACCCAAGATTCATTTGCAAACCAAACAGGAGTTGAATTTTACCTTTATGAATGGAACAACGGCATCTAGAAACGGCATCATGGAGTCAAGGCACACACAGACTCATCTGGCACTCTACAAGAATCAGACACATGACTTTTGTGATTACGATCCAGGCATTTGAGCTAATCCATCTAAATTTGTCATCTATCCTACATGGACCTGAAAATATTACTTTCAAATCTGAACCTACACTTAGGAACGCCTGTTAAACCCAAAGCAAATTACTTGGAGTTAAAAGCTTGATCAGTCAGAATGATTTTCAGTAAACAGAAAATAGAGCTACATTTAATTAAACTTTTCACTTTCTCTTAGTTGGAACAGAAAAGTCTCCTTCACAAACTTCCAAACTTCACAAAGATGGAATTGCACATTTCCTATAAAATGCCATTGTATGCCATAACATTAAAATTGAAGTGATGCTCTTTAAACCCATTAATTTATGGTATTATATTTATGGTAAGAACTTCTTACCTGGATGATCAAGCTGATTATATGAAATAGACCAGGGGTTGTCAAACTGGGGTCCCAAGACCCCAAGGGGCCCTCAAGAGTGTGCACCAGAGACAACAAAATATTTAAAGAAAATATTTTATTTATAGGATGTATTTTTAGGGCTTTCAAAGTAACCACTAATATGTCAATTTATAAAAAAACAAAGTACTTTCCAATAGTATTATAACAATTTGCTTTAGTAAATGAACCCCAAAAGCAAGGGGCTCATCTTTGGGGTCATATGGCATTTTAAAAACTTTGAAAATGTTGATAGTTTTATCTAAAAGTTTTAGATCGCTAACTGGAAATTCAAACTGGGGTCAGAACACCTGTTTAGTTTTTGCTGCAGGAAGTGTAGCAGGATTAAATTTTTAGACACTGAATGGTTTCATTTCTGAGAAGCATAATTAATTAAATCCAGAACAGTATGAGAAGGTGAGCACAGAAAGACCAAAACTAAAGGATTACGTAGCTTAATTAAAAATGGATGTTGAAAAGCAGAAGAGTCCTATTGAACTCTGCAGATTTCACAAGCTGTTGATATCCAGTAATGGCATGTCTAATGGCAGCTTGTTAAGGAAATGGAGCTTTTGGCAGCAGAAATGCCACCTGCAGAATATTCCACAAAGCCTGCATCTCGTCTTGCCCGTTGAGCAGTGCTCTCAGTGGACTTCCGTTCAGCAGTGAGCCCCCAGGAGCATTTCTGGAAATCACTCTTAAGAAATGCGTTGGAGGTTATTCGATGCGTCAAGATATAAGAATTAAAGTCTTGTCAGTAGTTTGAGGTCTGCGTGCCATTTGAAGCCGATGCAAAACTGAGGGTCAAGAGGCTGCAGGAGAGACGTAAAGGGCAACTGTCAGGCTCAGTCAAAGAACCTTGAAAACGGAGACAAAAGAAATACAGCAGCCTTATCCAAAACAACAAACTGAGCGCATGCTGGGATGGGGGAAAATTCGCCCAAAAATGGGAATTCTGTCATCATTTACTCACCCTCATGTTTTTCTAATACCTGTATGACTTTCTTTCTTCTGCTGAACACAAAAGAAGATATTTTGAAGATTTTTGCTATAACCAAACATCCACTAGATTTGGTTATTCAATATAGCAGAAGAAAGAAAGTCATACAGGTTTTGGAACAACACCAGTATGCGTAAATTATGACAGAATTTTAATTTTTGGGTGAACTATCCCTTTAAGCCATTATTCACTACACTGTCATTAAAAAAAGGTACATTGCTGTCACTGGCGCGGTACCCTAAGGTACAAAACCGAAAAGGTACTAATATGTATCTTTAAGGTACTAATACGCACTCTTAAAGTACTGATATGTACCTTTTAAGGTACTAATATGTACCATTTAGGGGTGAATAAGGTACAAAGATGTGCCTTTTCATTATTACAGACTCAAGCAAATGTAATATAGCCTACCAACTGAATTAAATATTCTTGTGTGTAATAATTTAGATTATCATAACGTACATTACATAGCACTTAAGTCATATGGATCACATTTATGATACTTCTATCGTCCTTTTGTGCACTTTTTAAAGCAATCCCCATTCATTGTAATGTGGAGTGGCCAATATTCAGCGTTTCTCCTTTTGTGTTTCACAGAATAAAGTCATATGGTTTTTTTGAAATGCATGAGGATGAATAAATGATGACAGAATGTTCATTCTGGGTTGAACAATTTCTTTAAAATGTATACATTACCTTTTAGTGACAGACAGTCCAAAGAGGTTCCATTGAAATAAAGGTCCAAGCGATGGAGTTTACATTTCACTGCCGGTTGTATATTCTGTATATAACTGTGTATGTGACAAATAAAACTCTTGAATCTTGGAGAGAGGCTTCATGCATATACATTTAATTAAACTCCTAGATAAAATGTCTGTTACCATCTACTGTTAGACTAATGTACAGGATGCTAAAAGACTGTAATGGTAAAATATAATGCAATTCATATTTTAGCAACATTAAATCATTTGCATTCAATAATTTGGCACCTTTAAACAAAATGGGTATGTTCAACTTACACTCACCTAAAGGATTATTAGGAACACCTGTTCAATTTCTCATTAATGCAATTATCTAATCAACCAATCACATGGCAGTTGCTTCAATGCATTTAGGGGTGTGGTCCTGGTCAAAACAATCTCCTGAACTCCAAACTGAATGTCAGAATGGGAAAGAAAGGTGATTTAAGCAATTTTGAGCGTGGCATGGTTGTTGGTGCCAGACGGGCCGGTCTGAGTATTTCACAATCTGCTCAGTTACTGGGATTTTCACGCAGAACCAATTTCTAGGGTTTACAAAGAATGGTGTGAAAAGGGAAAATCCAGTATGCGGCAGTCCTGTGGGTGAAAATGCCTTGTTGATGCTAGAGGTCAGAGGACAATGGGCCGACTGATTCAAGCTGATAGAAGAGCAACTTTGACTGAAATAACCACTCGTTACAACCGAGGTATGCAGCAAAGCATTTGTGAAGCCACAACACACACAACCTTGAGGCGGATGGGCTATAACAGCAGAAGACCCCACCGGGTACCACTCATCTCCACTACAAATAGGAAAAAGAGGCTACAATTTGCACGAGCTCACCAAAATTGGACAGTTGAAGACTGGAAAAATGTTGCCTGGTCTGATGAGTCTCGATTTCTGTTGAGACATTCAGATGGTAGTGTCAGAATTTGGCGTAAACAGAGAGAACAGGAATCCATCATGCCTTGTTACCACTGTGCAGGCTGGTGGTGTAATGGTGTGGGGGATGTTTTCTTGGCACACTTTAGGCCCCTTAGTGCCAATTGGGCATCGTTTAAATGCCACAGCCTACCTGAGCATTGTTTCTGACCATGTCCATCCCTTTATGACCACCATGTACCCATTCTCTGATGGCTACTTCCAGCAGGATAAATGCACCATGTCACAAAGCTTGAATCATTTCAAATTGGTTTCTTGAACATGACAAAGAGTTCACTGTACTAAAATGGCCCCCACAGTCACCAGATCTCAACCCAATAGAGCATTTTTGGGATGTGGTGGAATGGGAGCTTCGTGCAAAAAAAAAAAAAAAAAAAAGAAATTGGTACTGCATTGATTTCATAACATGTAGTATTTTATTTATTGTATTTATTTTATTCTGAGATATACTACCATTCAAAAGATTATTATTATTAAGAAATTAATGTTTATTCAGCAAGTATGCATCAAATGGATTTAAAAGTGACAAGAAAGACATTTCTAATGTTAGAAACGATTTCTATTTAAAATGAATGTTTTTTTTTTTATGTTCTATTCATCAAAAAAAAAAACAACTGCCAAAAATATTAAGTAGCAACTGTTTTTAAAATTGATAAGATATTTTGAATTTCATGATCATCAAATCATCATGTGACACTGAAGACTGGAGTCATGGTTGATGTAAATCTAGCTTTTGCCACCATACAGGAAAAAAAATCTTTTTTTATATATATTAAAATAGAAAACAGTTATTTTAAATTGTAATAATATTTCTCAGTTTTACTGTTTACTGTATTTTTGAACTACTGTAAATGAATAGCAAACAAAATTATATAAACAAATATTTGTATTGCATTTTGTTTTAAAGTTGTATACTATTATCATTCAAGACTGAATCCTGCTAAGGGAATTTCACTTTCTAAAATTCCCTTCAGCTGACCATAGCTGAGATGTTTTGGCTCCAACAAGCCCCTCTCAAGCATTTCTGAGCCCTGATTTCAGCGATATGATGCTGAGTCTCTGATGACCGCGAGAGAGCACATGCTTCTCCAGCAGAGCAGATGCCCCCTCAGGAACATAACAGATCACTGAGGTTGATGTCAAAGGAGCTGTAATGAAATCTTTTGGAGTCAAAATGTCTCTCATCAAGAGCAGCATCTCCTGGTCCTAATTGAGGTGAGAAGAGTAATATAGGTGAGTCATTTCCTCATCTCTTAACCACAGGGGAGCTGTGTAATTCCCCAAAGGAATCACAGGATTGTGATTGAAAAGTGTGCAAATCAAAGGGTGGGAGGACGCCTGGAGCAGATAAACACGACTGCAATCAGAAATCATCAAACATGAGCTGAACAGTTCAACATGAGCTTAAGATGTCACTATATGGAAAGCTCTTGACAGTGATGTTTAAAAACTTGAAAGTTTCAGAATGACATCAAAGGGCCTTTTCAAAGAGAATAATCAAATCACTTTCTGATGATTGTGCTCAAAAATGGTTTATCACTTTCAATAGACCTATAAACATTTGAAACAAACTGAACTTTGCAAAACTGTAGTCTTAATTAAAAACCTAGGGCAGGCAGAGTTTAGCTCAAACCTAGTCTCGGGTGTATCTCTATCGCAGCTTTCATTGGCCAAGACCCGCCCTAGAGGACGTTTGACTGACATGTAACGCAACCAATCACAGTTCGTTTTGTGTCTGTGTCATGTTTAGGGGCGTGAAAATGTAAAATCGATGTCCCTGCAATATCAGACCGGTGTGCATCTATAAATTATTCATTCAGGAACGTTGAGAAAGTTTACTGCAACAACGGAGCCGCAAACTTCATATACTTTTGAAAATCCAGCGTTTAGTTGATCCTGGTAAGCGCTCATTGTCACAGTTGTAAACACAAAGGCGTTCTTCTTCCACGAGGGAGTTTGGCATCACAGCGTTTGTTTCCAGGTGGACCGTTAAAGAACGCAACACATATGTCTCGCGGACATCCTGTAGAATTCAACCAATCAGATGACGACTTCGAAACTCCTGAAGTGTTTCCAGATAAGAGTGCAATATGCATCAGACGTTCAGCCAACGGTCCGTCTGAGGCTGAGACTGGCTCAAACCCTAAACTCACCCACTTCTGTTCCTGAAGACAATGATTCACTTGCTCAGGTGTGTTTGATCAGGGTTGGATCTAAATTCGGCAGGATTTGATGAACCCTGACCTAGGGCGTCACAATAATACTAATGACCACTAATAGGCACTGTTTTCCTTTCACATATAATACCAGCTGTTCCTTTAAAGCTATTTACTCATAGTCCATTTGATAATGTTTATTAAAAAAAAGTAAAATAATAAATAAATCAGTGCAAAATACATCTCATAGATGAAACCAAACAAGTGATTAATTTTAAATCTCTGTAGCTCTTGAATGCAGTCAGAGTCCCAGTGTAGGCCTACATGTGGCAGCTTTGCTGGAGGCATGAATGGACACATTGAGAGCCTGAAGGCACAAAGACATTGTTAATGAAAAAGTATTGACCTATTCCAGACATGTCATATAACTAAATTCTTCTGGCTGCTCACAACAAAAGAAAAGAGGCAGCAATGATTAAGCACATTGTTGTACTTATGCGCAATGAGTTCAACAACACCTGGAGCAATCATTTGCTTCACTTCAATCCAGAGCAATTACACAGACTCCTAATTGCAACTTTTAATGCTAACAGCAGTTGTACACAGTGAGTGGAGTCCCACAGAGGCACAAGGATTGCTAACATTAATATAACATTTTTCACACTCAAAACGCTTTACAGAGACAGAGGGGTAATGTTATGCCTGCATAAGGGAATGAATACAACTGAAAACGCATAATTAAGTGCATTACCAATATGTGTATCTTTGACTTGTAGATTTTTATACTGCAACAATAGGCTACTTGCTGTGAAGTGAGTCCAAAGTGTCTGATTTTTAGCTTCATTAATGAGCTCCTATTATGTCTAGAAAAGGTTTAGATGATTAATGTGATTAATATGTATGTCTATGAAACCTGGGGTTAACTGTAATGTTAATGTTTTTTTTTATGAAAATGCAGGCACTTCCAACAAGTCCAGCAACTGTCCTATAATTTAAGATATGTGTCCGTGTACCTACGGTGGTACTCATCATGCTCTCTACGAGCCTGAATGGTTTTGTGAGCCCAGATAGACCGGCATTTGCCCTTTTGCTGCAGATAAATAGCCGTGATAGCAAAGAGCACTCGCTGTTTCTATTTATATTTAGACTTTCCTCTCAAAAGGTTTGTCTATAGCGGTAAGAAACCTGCTTCATTGCCTACAACATGGAGTGACATCTGTGAATGTCACTCACAAACGTTACTAGGCAACCAGTAGTGGGAATGCCCACTAGCTGCCTCACCGCCAGCCACTATGTATATACGTATACATATCAATGGTACACGTAGATACCACATTTGACCGCCATCTTGTCGTCACTCACTGTAAGAATCAATGATGCCAGTAACATTGTGTAGCTTCTGGTTTTGAAACCACAAGGCTTAAATTCCTGAAGAAATGGGATAACCTTTCACATGTGAGAATATGTAAATGTTTTTATATGCATTAACTAAATATTACGGTTTTACTAAGGTTAATGTTTTTACTTTTACTATGGTAACTATTTAATGTCATGTCAGCTGACGCCTTCACCTTGTATTGTGTTCGTTTAGCAAAATCATCTGCTGAAGTCTATTTCATAAATAGATATTCATACATGCGTCTAACTACGGTTGCAGAACTTGCTTTCGAATGTTCGCGGACCGCTGCAATATGGCGGACGTTTACGTATAGCAGGCCATTTAAACGGCCGCTAATGAGGACACTTTGTATTCATATCTATGCATAAAACTCTGAACGCTGGCCACTGACGTTAAACCCATTATATGATCGAAGTTAGCCGTTACGCTTTTTCCAATGGTAAGCGCAACAATGGTAAGACAATCTCTCTTTCGCAAGCCAAAGTAGCCAGCAGGTGGCATTATGCAAACGTTACATTGTGACATAGCCACGTTCCCTTATAGGTGCCCCTTTACACAAGACAAACATCGTAAATACTACATTATAAAATTGGTATTTATATTTTCACTCAAATGATAATTTAGTAGACAGATAGATAGAATAATATTATCTAATATAGATTTTCTATGAAAAATATAAATAAGAACAATTTTCACTTTTTCAACCAGCAAATATTTTGCGCGAGAAACATGGCGTTAGCTCGTTTATTTTTTTCCACCAAAATGTCCCTTTGGGGGTGACATTTTGTACAATAATAAGACACTAAGACAATAAGACACTCCGTACAACAATAATAAAAAAAAGTTTTTGGGTGTTATGACTATTTATTGGTTCTCATAGTTAATTTATCTTCATGGAAGATTGACACTTGGGAATTTATGCCAAATGTTAATTTTCCATACATTCTAAATGTGCTTTTTGTCAGCACAAAGTGCAAAGATATTTGGCTTATATGAATATTTAAATAAATCTGTAGCTCTAAATTTGTTGTTAGCAGCTAAGAATGTAATTCAGCCTAAAGGAGAAAACATCTTCCTTTAGTCTTGTTCCAGCTTCTTTTTCAAACGCATGTGCCTGAACAGACTGAAATATTTTTCAGTTCTAGCCGCCCATGTCTGCAAGCCAAGTACACCAGATTCCCATTTGTCTATTTTGACAACTCGACACATTGCTTAGCAAGTTTCGACAAACTTTAAATTGATTTGACACTCAAATAGATAAAATATAGCGACTCTTCTGTCACTGTGAAAGCTTTGTTTGTGCTTCTAAGTAATCATGCATTGCCAGACAAAACAGGCGTTAAGAAATTGTATGTTTATGAGTCAACATGAATCTATAAAATAGGTTACCTGGGGCTCATTTTTAACAACTGGCTTCAAAATACTAGACTCAATTAATTGTGAATCAGTTGTCCTATCAGGTATACTGACACAGTTTTGTTTTACATAAGTGATTTCTATCAATCCTAGAGCATGTCTTCAATTCTTGTTTGAATGAATCACCTCTTTTGTTATTAGGAATTCACTCCAATGAGCAGCACCAGTGAAGTCTTTTTGGACCCGGAGAGCAGTTTAGGAAGAAAAGTGAATTATACTAGTGTTGGTATACTAGTGTTGGTAAGTACTGGCTGCAAATATAATAAAATATTTTATATTAAACTGTTAAGCATACAAAAAACATTTGATTACCTCATTTAGGTAAATCTGGCCATGCCCCCTACTAAATCAGTAAATCAATTGTTTGACATTTATTGCCTTATAATTAAGTGAACAGACAACAACAATGCTAGCACACAAAGTGACTGAGCACTGAGTGAGCAGAGGCACAGAAGAGGAAGGTATATCAAGCAGACTCTGACTCTGCAGTGAACTAGTCCACAATGAACTGGTTTGAAACAATGGTCAATTAAGTCATAACTCAAAAGAGTTTCCAGAAGTCCCTGTGCTTTATATGAGTAGTTTGTAGCTTGGCAAGCTATGTTTTCAAAGGTCATCTAGTATGACATCAAGCATTTTTGCACACCTGGAGGCAACAGCTATGTGACCTTCAACTAGGACATTGAGCGATTTGGTGAGGGAGAAAAAGAAGAAGCCCAGTCTTGTCAAAATTAGGCTTGAGGTGATGAGTAGGCAGCCAGTTTGATATGTCAGAGAGGCATGTTAAGATCCTCTTTGAGATTGCATTTGTGAAGACAGAATAGAGGATAGAAATACAATTAAGTAGCATCTGCATAGCAATGACAGCCTTGAAATAAAAGAAAACATTTCAGTCGCTCAGACCCAGGCTGAGAACATTCATTTCCACTTAGGTCTGTTGTCTCTGTAGAGTAAAATAGGGTTTTTATTTTTTTTTATTACTTTTTTTCCCCTGCAAAATTGTTTAGGAATTATAGCTGTAACTGCAATAAAAATATTTGTTGTTAATTGTTTCTCTTTTTGTAAAGAAAACTTAAATTAATATAGATATTTATTCAGAGACATAAATATAGGTTTCTAAAAAATAAAATGTGAAAGCATCGGCAGAGCAAGTAAAAGAACTACTGACACGACTAGCCATTTTGTTGATCCTGTTCTTATAGGACAAAATGTTTTGCTTTTTTATATAGATAACATATTACTTTCTGCCTTAAGAAAACACTTTCAAGTAAAATCCATATGTGCTGAAAGAGATTTCCAGTGTAAACAAGATTCAAGAGAGTTTTATTTGTCACATACACAGTTATATACAGAATATACAACCGGCAGTGAAATGTAAACAGGTCCGCTCCATGGACAGTGCAAATTCACAGTTAAAAACACAAGGAGGAAATTATAATAGAAAAAAAAAAGTACTATATATATATCTGTAGAATGATAAATAAATCAAGTCAAGTAGAAAAAATAAATAAAAATAAGTGGAATAAAATAAGTGAAGTAAACTGTGCAGTGAGTAAACTGTAGACTTATAAATATGTGGTTAACAGAAATGTACAAGAAGTATAATGTGCAAACAGGTTTATAACAGGTTGTTACACAGTAACAACGAGAACAGAAAGTGCAGTGCAATGTCAGTATATCGATGGTCACATGCTGTTAAGTGACTGAGTTCAGGAGTCTGATGGCCTGGGGGAAGAAGCTCCTCCTGAGTCTCTCCGTTTTGGCCATCAGGCTTTGGAAGCGCTTACCAGATGGCAGCAGCGTGAAATGAGGGTTTGCAGGGTATTTAGAGTCCTTGATTTTAGTAGCTCTACCTTTGCAGTGTTTGTTGTAGACGTCCTGCAGAGACGGGAGAGCTGACCCTGAGATACGCTCGGATAAGCGCACGACTCTTTGCAGGGCTTTGAAGTCATGACTGGTGCTGTTCCCATACCACGCTGTGATGCACTGAGTTAATACACTTTCTATCGCCCCTAAATAGAAAGTTCAGGATAGCTGGTGAAACCCTGAATTTCCTCACCTGGCGCAGGTGGTACAGTCTTTGCCTGGCTTTTTTCACCTGTGTCTGAATGTGAGCAGTCCAGGTCAGGTCCTCGGAGATGTTTACACCCAGGTACTTGAAGCTGCTCACTCTCTCTACTGGTGACCCGCTGATCATGAGAGGGGAGTATGTCCGTTGCAGTCTCTTCCTGAAGTCCACAATAATTTCTTTGGTCTTGCCAACATTCAGAGAGAGACAGTTGTCCTGGCACCATGATGTTAGATGCTCCACCTCGTCCAAGTATGCCGTCTCGTTGTTGGAAATGAGGCCCAGGACAACAGTATCATCAGCAAATTTGATGATAGAGGTGGAGCTGTGTGTGGACAAAACAAAGTTGTACAGTCAATACAACAACAACAACTGGATTGTTGTGTGTCTAACTAGAGTCTACTGGACTGTTCTACAAACCCGATTCCAAAAAAGTTGGGACACTGTACAAATTGTGAATAAAAAAGGAATGCAATAATTTACAAATCTCATAAATTGTATTCACAATAGAACATAGATAATATTAAATGTTGAAAGAAAGACATTTTGAAATGTCATGCCGGAAAACCATACTGGATGCCCGTGATCTTCGGGCCCTTAGACGGCACTGCATCACATACAGGAATGCTACTGTAATGGAAATCACAACATGGGCTCAGGAATACTTCCAGAAAACATTGTCGGTGAACACAATCCACCGTGCCATTCACCGTTGCCGGCTAAAACTATAGGTCAAAAAAGAAGCCATATCTAAACATGATCTTGCTTTTCCCAGGGAAAATGTAAAAATGTGTACCTTGAATGCAATGTAAGTCGCTTTGGATAAAAGCGTCTGCCAAATGCGTAAATGTAATGATCCAGAAGCGCAGGCGTTTTCTCTGGGCCAAGGCTCATTTAAAATGGACTGTGGCAAAGTGGAAAACTGTTCTGTGGTCAGACCAATCAAAATTTGAAGTTCTTTTTGGAAAACTAGGACGCCATGCCATCTGGACTAAAGAGGACAAGGACAACCCAAGTTGTTCTCAGCGCTCAGTTCAGAAGCCTGCATCTCTGATGGTATGGGGTTGCATGAGTGCGTGTGGCATGGGCAGCTTACACATCTGGAAAGGCACCATCAATGCTGAAAGGTATATCCAAGTTCTAGAACAACATATGCTCCCATCCAGACATCGTCTCTTTCAGGGAAGACCTTGCATTTTCCAACATGACAATGCCAGACCACTTACTGCATCAATTACAACATCATGGCTGCGTAGAAGAAGGATCCGGGTACTGAAATGGCCAGCCTGCAGTCCAGATCTTTCATCCATAGAAAACATTTGGTGCATCATAAAGAGGAAGATGCGACAAAGAAGACCTAAGACAGTTGAGCAACTAGAAGCCTGTATTAGACAAGAATGGGACAGCATTCCTATTCCTAAACTTGAGCAACTTGTCTCCTCAGTCCCCAGACGTTTGCAGACTGTTATAAAAAGAAGAGGGGATGCCACACAGTGGGAAACATGGCCTTGTCCCATTCTTTTTTGAGATGTGTAGATGCCATGAAATTTAAAATCAACTTATTTTTCCCTTAAAATTATACATTTTCTCAGTTTAAACATTTGATATGTCATCTATGTTGTATTCTGAATAAAATTCTGAAAAAAAATTACATTTGAAACTTCCACATCATTGCATTCTGTTTTTATTCACAGTTTGTACAGAGTCCCAACTTTTTTTACTCTAGTTGAGTGAAAACTAAGTTTAAATGTTTGACTGAACTTGTCAAGCAATTTAGATCTATTTATTTAGCACTCCAGACAGGAATGTCCCTTTAATTGATTTAATTACGCTGTAACAAGCAACACAACGGGAGACAAGGGCAAGCTGTGAGGTGGAAATGGGCCAGAAACTCTTGTCTGAATGACGATATATTTACACTCTCAGAAAAAGGGTACAAAATCGGTCACTGGGGCGGTACCCTTTCAAAAGGTAAATTTTTGTACCTTATTTAGCCCTAAATAGTACATGGGACATACACTGATCAGGCATAACATTATGACCAATGATAGGTGAAGTGAATAACACTGATTATCTCTTCATCACGGCACCTGTTAGTGGGTGGGATATATTAGGCAGCAAGTGAACATTTTGTCCTCAAAGTTGATGTGTTCGAAGCAGGAAAAATGGGCGAGCATAAGGATTTGAGTGAGTTTGACAACGGCCAAATTGTGATGGCTAGATGACTGGGTCAGAGCATCTCCAAAACTGCAGCTCTTGTGGGGTGTTCCTGGTCTGCAGTGGTCAGTATCTATCAAAAGTGGTCGAAGGAAGGTGGTGGTGGAACAGTGGTGAACCGACAACAAGGTCATGGGTGGCCAAGGCTCATTGATGCACGTGGAGAGCGAAGGCTGGCCCGTCTGGTCTGATCAAACAGACAAGCTACTGTAGCTCAAATTGCTCAGTAAATGAATGCTGGTTCTGATAGAAAGGTGTCAGAATACACAGTGCATCACAGTTTGTTGCGTATGGGGCTGCATAATTGCAGACCAGTCAGGGTGCCCATGCTGACCCCTGTCCACCGCCGAAAGCGCCAACAGGCAGTGT
The DNA here is from genome assembly GCA_018749465.1 of Paracanthobrama guichenoti. NCBI lineage: Eukaryota > Metazoa > Chordata > Actinopteri > Cypriniformes > Gobionidae > Paracanthobrama > Paracanthobrama guichenoti. The sequence goes on from CM031950.1 coordinate 16,340,773, forward strand.
GATGCTTTGGGCAATGTTCTGCTGGGAAACCTTGGGTCATGCCATCCATGTGGATGTTACTTTGACACGTACCACCTACCTAAGCATTGTTGCAGACCATGTACACCCTTTCATGGAAACTGTATTCCCTGGTGGCTGTGGCCTCTTTCAGCAGGATAATGCGCCCTGCCACAAAGCAAAAATGGTTCAGAAATGGTTTGAGGAGCACAACGAATTTGAGGTGTTGATTTGGCCTCCAAATTCCCCAGATCTCAGTCCAATTGAGCATCTGTGGGATGTGCTGATCAAACAAGTCTGATCCATGGAGGCCCCACCTCACAATTTACAGGACTTAAAGGATCTGCTGCTAACATCTTGGTGCCAGACACCACAGCACACCTTCAGGGGTCTAGTGGAGTCCATGCCTTGACGGGTCAGGGCTGTTTTGGCAGCAAAAGCGGGACCAACACAATACAATGTGTCATAATGTTAAAGCTTAAAGCATAAAGCTTTTGTACCATTTTTTTGTATGAGTGAATGAGAAACCACAAAGCTTGGACATGGTAATGGAAAAATACATGGGAAAAATATATATTTCAATGCTTTTGCATTCTCCTGAGAAACTTTGCATCCGCTCACAAAACCTTTGAATTCCCTTGTAAAACTTTTGCATTAGCCCGCAAAGAGCTCAAGTTTTGCGAGTGAATGCAAAGTTTCTCTGGAGAACACGAAAGCATTTCATAATAAACCACATCTCCATAATAAACTACTTATGGGTCCCAGGAAAATACTGCTCTTTTATTTATTTTTTACTTTATGGTTTCCTGAAATTCACAAAGGGTTTTTTTCATTGTATAAATAAAAATGCTATTAAAAAGTACATGATGTGCTTACAAGACAGTACTGTAGATAATCACCTTATATAAGAGACACGAATATCTTCCCATCTCACATGATAAATAAGCTCTTTCCGCATTAGTCACAGCCTGCGGCAGATCAGTGTACACTTGAACTGCTCCCTTAAACGATCAGGGCGATGGGTCGAACACTTCACTTAATTGATAACAGTATTTACCATTGAGTAAACTCTTATAATTTAGATGAACTGGGATGCTAAGGTCCACTGTCAAGCATTGATTCCCAAGTCATCATTCTCAAGTGATTGGCTCACACTGAAGTCACTCTTAATATAGCAACACAGCACTGCATTGTGGGTTCATACAAGATGCTTGTTGTTCAGTGCTTGTGTGCCCAGAGGGGGATTTAATTATACCATAATTATCTCCTATACATTCTTAAGTCAATCTGTCCTCATTTCTTGTCATTATTTTTTTCGTAGTAATGACGCAGAATGTCTCCTTATCAGTGTGGTGAGGAAGCTTGGCCTGAACTGTTTTTTTGTTACATCAAATGCATAAAATGTGCGAAACAGAATGAGTTGCTACAATAACATGCAAACCGTATTTTACAGCAGTGGTTCTCAACTCTCAGCCTTTCTGATTCCAAATCCCTTGATTGTCCAAGACAATATTCAAAGGCCCACTATGTAAGCTAAAATATTTCATATAAATATTTATATGAAAAAGCTGCTTGCATTAAATTCCGTAATTCTAGAAGTTTCAAGAACTGTTTTTTTTTAAAGTCACAAATAGCGATTTCTCAGCAAATTATTTTAATATATTTGAGAGCTTTAACTAGAAAAAAAAACAAACAAACTGTTTGGTGTAGAAGTGAGATACTTACTCAAATAATCTTTTTAATTTACAACTTTGAAAAATCTTTTTATTAATCTCCTTGAATTTCCAGTTCTAGGAGCACGCACGCACGCACGCACGCTTTCCAAAACTGTGGGAACCTATTTTGTCATTTTAAAACATCATGCAGCCCCCTTGGAATTGTGCTGAGGCCCAGTGGTGCCATGTCCACAGTTTTCCCATGGAATTGGGCTACTTTTAAGTTGTTGTCCTTGGGTAAAATCTTTTTCCGGGGGTTGATTTCCACCCCTGTACACCCCACAAATTCAGTGGAGAATTCGGCTGCCCGTTGGAGAGAATAGCATTGGGCTATTTTTGGGCTACTTTTGTTGCACAGACCTGGCAACCCTGCTGAGGCCTCCTAGTGGGTCCTGGTCCCCTGGCTGAGATCCATTGTATTAGGATCAGTAGTTCAGTAATTAATAATAGAAATTAAGTTCAGTCACATTATGCATGCATACATATATTTATGCAAGATGGCGCTGGTGTGCCATCTGCTCTGTGGCTTTTTTTTTTTTTTTTTTTTCTCTTTTCTTATATGGATAAAACCTGACTGTCAAATGCTTCTTAACTCAAAGGGTTAATTCACCCAAAAATGAAAATTACCCCATGATTTACTCACCCTCAAGCCATCCTAGGTGTATATAACATTCTTCTTTCAGATGAATAAAATCTGAGTTATATTAAAAATTTCCTGGCTCTTCCTGACTTGTTGGGTAATTTTTGAAGTCCATAAGTGCATCTATCCACCATATAACTGCTCCACATAGCTCCGGGGGGTTAATAAAGGCCTTCGGAAGCGAATCAATGCATTTGTGTAAGAAAAATATCCATATTTAAAACTTTATAGACTAAAATAACTAACGCAAGCTGACTTAGAGTGAAAGAGTAACCCTTGACACATCCATATTGACGAATGCAGAAACACAGAGGATAGAGCAAAACAAAACACCGGTCATGAATTAGTCTAAAACGAGATTTTTTTTTAAAGAGAAGTGGCAGAGGATTTTGATATAAGAGGGGCTTGAGTTTGTTGCCCACTCTTTTAGTGCAAGTCGACTTGCGTACCACCGGAAGCTAGTTATTTTAGTCTATAATGTTTTAAATATGGATATTTTTCTTACACAAATGCATCGATTCGATGGAGCAGTTATATGATGGATAGATGCACTTTTATGGACTTCAAAAATGACCCAACAAGACACTGCCGTTATAAAGCTTGGAAGAGCCAGGACAGTTTTAATATAACGCCGATTTTATTCTTCTGAAAGAAGAATGTCTCATATACACATACACACATATACATATATACATATACATATGGTGACTTGAGGATGAGTAAATCATGGTCTAATTTTCATTTTTGGGTGAACTAACCCTTTAAGATACTCTACTGAGGCCTTATCAAACACTGATTTGAGACTTCCATACTCTAATAACTCACCTCCTCTCTTCTTGATGACTGTCCCGGCCTGTCGAAGCTGGCTGCCGTGGAACATTCCTGGAAGAAAACGCTGCAGAAGAAGAAAAATGAGGGGACATTGCAGTTAAACTGAAGTTATGTGTGGCCGTTTTGTTTGTTTGACAAGGCAATATCAGTGGACTCTACCTGTGACTCAGGATAAGGTTTCCAACTCTTTCCATTGTCGGACACCAAGTCTTCACCGCGGGGGTGTAAATGCCTGCAATCGTCGCTCGTTGTGCCGTGCAGAACAACCAGACTGTGATCCAGTGCATGTCAGGATGGCTTTGGCAAACACAAGATCGCTTGTAAACAAGACATTTATTTTGCGAGATTTCCTTACCTCTAATGAACTAGATTTTCTGTTAGTCACAGAGGCTGAATACAAGCCCCTTCTCTGAACTTGTGCCCAGAAACTGTTCTTTTTTTTTTTTAAACTGCCCTAGACTCTCTGGCAGAGGCGGTGGACTTACATCCGTGTTCAAAAGCAGCTTCTGTTGTCAAGCTTTTAAGACTGAATCTTTGTCAAGTTTTGAAGTACTTCTATTTCAATGTAATCAATTTGTGATCACTGTGGTTTAAATCGCCCTCCAAAACCTTGTAAGGGCTTTTTTAAAAGAGTTCTCAAATTTCTTAGGTAATGCTGTTCTTAAATATGATCATAGGGATTTTGTTTTGTTGCGAGTTAAATTCCCTGGTTTGGTTAACTTTTTTTTTTTTTTTGGTTAATGCTTTAAAAAAAAAAAAAAAAAAAAAGTGTTTACTTATTAAATGGTCCAACTCACAATCAAGGCCATACCTTAGATTTTGTATTGTTGTACATTTCAATTTGTGAACTTTAAATAATAATTCCTTATGATTATATAGCTTTTATAATCTCAATTCTCAACACTCAAAATGCGTTACATGGAGTGTGAAACAACCGGTTGAACCAGCTGTCGAAGTTTGCCGAGGATTCTGATGATTGAGTTGGACGCAAGTCTGAGGAACGTAGGCTACTGGAAATATGCTTATAATGACTACTGTTACTAAATAACATTTTATTAAAACCCGCAAAAACCTTTGTTAAGAGTTTTAAATACTTTATTGTAGTTTATTGTGCATGCAGATTATATTTTAAGTTGTTAAGCAAAATGTATAAGTTTATAAGGCTGGTTTATGATTCAGCTTTTTGAACTGGTTCATTGAACCAAACTGTCCGAAAAGAACCGGTTTGTGGAAACGAATTGGACTTTGCATCACTACTGTCGTGTCCTCTAGCCATTCTACCATACAGGACCGATTGGTGGAGTGCTGCAGAGATGGTTGTTCTTCTGGAAGGTTCTCCTCTCTCCACAGAGAAATGCTGGAGCTCTGTCAGAGTGACCATCGGGTTCTTGGTCACCTCCCTGACTAAGGCCCTTCTCCCCTGATCGCTAAGTTTGGCCAGGCGGCCAGCTCTAGGTTAAGAGCCTGGTGGTTCCAAAAATTCTTTCATTTACAGATGATGGAGGCCACTGTGCTCACTGATCTTCAATGCTGCAGAAATTTTTCTGTACCCATCCCCAGATCTGTGCCTCGATACAATCCTGTCTTGGAGGTCTACAGACAATTTCTAGGACTTCATGGCTTGGTTTGTGCTCTGACATGCACTGTTAACTGTGGGACCTTATATAGACAGATGTGTGCTTTTCCAAATCATGTCCAATCAACTGAATTTACCACAGGTGGACTCCAATCAAGTTGTAGACACATCTAAAGGAAGATCAGTGGAAACAGGATACACCTGAGCTCAATTTTGAGTGTCATTGCAAAGGATGTGAATACTTATGTACGTTTTTTTAAATTTTATTTTAATTTGCAAAGATTTCAAACAAACTTCTTTCATGTCATTATGGGGTATTGTTTGTAGAATTGAGGAAAAAAATAAATAATTTAATCCATTTTGGAATAAGGCTGTGAAGCGCTGTGAATACTTTCCGGATGCACTGTACATGTTAGCCTCCAAATGGAATTTCAAAGATTAGGAGGTTATCACATCAGACTCTTTTTTTTTTCCTTCAGTTTTTCGTCTAATGATTTGTTTGTGTGCACGTCAATGAGGCTTGTCAAATGTATAATCTTGATTTCCCTTCAAATATTTCAAATGTTTCCCTTCAAAAATTTCAAATCCATCTGTAACAACATCTTGAATTCTGTGGCTCCATTGAGAGAAATACATAAATTTAAACCTGAACTATGTCGTAGAGTTGAATGAAAGTGGACAAAAGATAAATTACCAGTGTCCTTTGAAATAGTCATTGATCAGGTACCAAAAAAGTTAAAGCTGCAAAATCTCAATGTTTCTCAGATATTAGAGCTAAATCTGTCATAAACCTAAAACTCCTTTTGCTATTCTAGATTCTGTTATAAATAATACACCAGCTGCAGTGCGTGACAGTTTCCTTAAGATCTTTACAGATAAAATTGACATAAGACTGCATATTATACCTCCAAATTATGATTTGTCTGTTCCCTCTCTTTGTATCTCAACTTTTAATGAATTCCAGACAATCTCTTTGAACTTTTTCCATGATATAATTAAGCAGCTAAAACCTACCACGTCCGCAAGACATCGTTCCCACGCGGTTTTTGCTTCAGGTCTTCGATGTTGTGATGGGGACTCTGTGATACTTCTACTTTTAGATTTAAGCTCTGCATTTGATACTTTATTTTACACATTGAACAATGTGTGGGCATTGAAGGTTGTGCTCTTGACTTGTTTAAACCTTATCTTGATGAAATAACTTTTCCCTCATCTAGCTCGCCCCTTTATTTTGGAGTTCCTTAGGGCTCAGTTTTGGCCCCTGTTCTGTTCTTGTTATATATGCTTAATTTCCAGTCAATTTTTACCAAGCATGCTGATGACACCCAAATACCTACCCTTGAAGAAAAATGACAAAACAGGCTCAAGATCTCAGAGAGAACAAAACAGATATCATTGTGTTTGGGTCTTCAGGCACCTCTGATTGTGATTTAGAAGATCTGGACTCCTATATAAAACCTTCTGTGAAACATTTGGGTGTTATCTTCGATTCCGCACTCAAATTTGATTAACACATCAATTCTGTAGTCAAATCCAGTCGTTTTTTCCAATTCAGACTGCTATCAAAAGCTAAAAGCTAAGAGTTTGATAGAGTGATCCAGGTATGTGTCATCACGGCTTGATAAATTATATTTCTCTCTCTATATTGGAACAAGTCAATCAAATATAAATAATCTTCCGATGGTTCAAAACGCAGCTGCCAGACTTCTGACTGCAACCCGGAAATATGACCGTATCTCCTGTTATTAACACTGGCTGCTGGTCTGTTACCGAATTTAGTTAAAAAAAACCCAGTATTTTTGTTTTTAAAGCTCTGATTGGATCGGCTCCGAAATATCTCTGTGGTCTTTTAAATCCAAGTACATCCATTAGATCTCTGAGGTCTTCTGAGCAAAGATTGTTGAAGGCCCCAAGATCTAGATTAAAGTCGAGGGGTGACCGTGCTTTTTCTGTTGTTGTTTAATCAGAACTATCCATCTATTTTTTTTTAAAACTGTCCCTAGAGTATAAGGCTCCATCACTTATTTTGATACTCTCCTCCTCATTACATTGCGGTCTAAATTGTTTATTCATTTTGTTGTCTATTTTTTTAGCACATTTACATTTGGCAGACACCTTTATCCAAAGCAACTTACATTGCATTCAAGGTACTCATTTTTACTTTTTTTTTTTCTTGCTTTCCCTGGGAATTGAACCCATGACCTTGGAGTTGCTAGCTCCACGCTCTTATTGTTTGAGCTACAGAAAAGCTATTAAGCATGGTTTTGTACACTACTGTTGTTTTTATTGTGCTTTATAAATACATTTTCGATTTTGATTTAATGTTTCAGCTGCTATGAGAAATCAGAAATCAGAAATCATTTACTGGATATCTCAGTGAAAACACACTCATCCATATTCTGCTTTATTAAACAAAAAGATTAAGCCGACATGTTAGTTTTATAAGACATCAGTCAACACATGTCTTTATGCACAGATGAATACACATCCAGACAGCCAAACTTATTCATTTGAATGAATTCGATGTCAAAATTAAACTTTTTCCTGGCCATACATATTTTATACTGTCAGTGAAATTGTAGCATGCATTATTTTTCTTTAAATGTTTATCTGAGAATAGAGTTATTTAGCTAGCTTTTAGCATATTTCTGATTCAAATAATGCTGTAGCAGTCCCATTCCACAAATTACTTTTCTTCCGAAAGATTATCTCATCGTTTTGGATATTTTCCTGTGCAATCAGGCGGTCAGTGAACAGACTGTGGGCGGCCCGTGGGTGTGTGAGCTTGAGACTAATAGTTGGCCTAATAATAAAGGCCTATTGAACAATGGCAGTGATCTAGCAAAGGGAGGGAAGCTTGAATCACAAAGGCACTTTATAAACACATCACACTTTAAAGGTGCAGCATGTCATTTTGGGGGTCAACAAGGAGGTCGTCGGTCTGGAGGCCTTTCTGTGTAAAGTTTGCATTACCTCCCTGTTTCTGCTTGGGTTTCCTCCGGATGCTCCTGTTTTCCTTACAATCCAAAAACATGCAGCATAGGTGAATTGGAGAAGCTTAAAACTGTCCATAGGTTGGAATGCATGTGTGTGTATGAGTCCCAAGCCATGTAATGGCTTGTGTATGGCAGGAGATTGCCCATAGAATCACCAAGAGTAGGATGTAACTGAAATGGTAATGAATGAATGAATGAATTTAATATTGCCAGCTAGTGGTTGAAATGGGCACTGCAGTCCAAATTCAAAATATTGGAGAGAATCGATTCCCGCCCCCCTCCTCATCAGACTCATGTGGGTTGCCAGATTGAGGATAAGCAACAGGAGCGCAAATTATCTGTGAATCTCTGACCCAGTTTGTTTGCTGACTTCAATGGCAGCAATGCGCTGTGTTTTCTGCCTTCTGGCAACCCTGGGTGTCGAAATACTATTGGCTAAATTGGCAGTGGGCGGGATCACTCTAAAAAAAAAAAAGATAGAATGCAGATTTCAAAGTACTGGGTGTAGCGTTGTTTTCAGAGAAAATGTAAACTTAGTATCTTTCCTACATATCTGTAAACATATGGTATTTTTATGCATTGGTGCAGTCAAAAAAATTACATACAACATCTTTAAGGTTAGTGAGTCTTTTTTCACATAACTAGTACCACTTAAGACTTCAGCATCAAGTAGTAACTAGACTCACAAGAAAATAACAAATACGGAGGTTGAAATTGAGAGACGTAATTAATAACAGTAATTCAAGAAATGCCACATTTAATTGAACGTGATTCACACATCTTGCCACCGGGGACTGTTTCTGGTTATTACATCAGCAGGAAAGTGTGGGTTTTCAAATGGTGGGAAAATGGAGATCGTTGGAAGCTGCCAGGCCAAAACTATTCACACTATTTACCCAAGTGTGTTTAGTTTTGTTTTTGTGCTTTAATTATTTGAGCTATTTTTAATAATACTCTGAAAAGCTCAGCTCTGATTGCCGTTAGGCCATGCATTCGGAAAATGTGGACCATTAGGGTTTATACAAGCAAGCTAACAAACTGAACAGTGATTTTCAGACTGTACTGAACTTTATTGAAGCTGCAACAATGAAAAAATAGGGTTCGTACGTGAAAATAAAACTACAGGGCGAAATGTGCTATAATGTAACGTATATGCATGTTCGATACAATATCAGGTGTGTTAGTGGTGGATAAATAAGGCTTAAAGCATAAGGCTTTTATTCAGACTCAAAATTAATTTCACAGTGACAGTCGTCCTTCTGTATGACTGTGCTTCTTAACATCCCATTTTCAACCAAAAACATTTCTATAAATGTATACACACTTATTGCGTGTCCTTAAAAGAAAGAAAGAAAGAAAGCTTGCTACGGCAGTGAGAATATTCACTCATACATTTGCACTGTACTTGTGATTAAAACAGCTATTTGTTTGACTAAACTGATGTATTTGGTTCTTATGACCTCCTGTGAACCTCATATGAGAGGTGCAGTGTTGGAGCATTAGCAGCAATAGTTATGGGAAGGTAAACATATACATCCATTCATTTATCATTATGTCTATCTGATATGAAAATACTTTCAATCAAAATTGTTAATGACTTTTCAGTAGTTCCTGATATACTGATCTAGGAGCAACAGTTATTGGGAAAAGCCACCCAAGGGGGAAAAAAGTAATGTCATGCAGTGTATTTTACATAAATACAAAAATTACAACTTGAAGACTCCGTGTTAACACTGCTTGGGCCCTTTAAATGGCAAACTCTTTTTCCCATTACAAAAACTTGCCATCATAACATTGAATTCCTTCTTAAAGTGTCTCTTTTTCAGTCTAAGTAGATTTCCTCTCTGCCCCATCTCAAACTTTGAAAAAGGTGTGTTTGAGGAAGCAAAAGAAAGTGTGTGTTTAAAAAATATGGAAGCTCTTTTCTCTGGGTTATCGTTAAAAGGTTGGCATCTCTGGTTTCAGGACTGGTTTTTAACAGTCTGCTGTCATCTCATCCTTACATGCCCTGGATAAACTCTTGCAGCTGTCGCACAATCTCCGTATCCACTGTCTCCATGAGAGCCTGGAAGCCCTGGTCGCCCATCAACATCTGCTGAGCCTTCAGCTTCTCATAGACAAACTGCTGAAGAGAGACGCTGTGCACAGGGTCCTCAAGAGCCAGCTATAGAGGAAGAAAAAAAAATAGCAAATTACACTTTTTACAAATACAGTAAAGTCTGGTGCCCTATAACTTCTTTTTTTTTAGTAATGCTCGGTCTCTCTAAAGTCCCTCCTTCTGAAAAGTACAATGTGCTCTGATTGGTTGGCTGGACCAGTGTGTTGGGATTGGTCAACCGATTAGCACATTTCAAAAATGTCACTGCCCTTACCATAACCGTGAATTTACACACTATGAACGCAACTCAACTAGACCTCACCCCTTTTTTTACGTATACCTTGGGTGGGAATTATTAAAATGATGAACAGTGTGATGTGTACGTTCTCAGACGGGAGAAAATGTTTCTAAAACACCTCAAACAATCGAGGTGTTTTAGAAATATTGCTTACTGTCCTTACTAAGTATTATTATTATTTTTACTTTTTACATATATTAGCCAAGTTAAATGATTCAACTCTGTTAATTATTAAGAAATTACTTTTAATATTTCCCTTTAATATATGGGAAATAAGTTCATCAGTAGCTATAGAACAATAGTTTGCTCCAAATCTATACTGTGTGAAAGCTTAATTTAGAAAATTACATACAAAATAAATTCATAAAAATAAATAAATAAAAACACAAATCAGGGTTTTAATGTATGTAGATGTGTCCCAATTTTGGTAACAGGGTTGACAAATCACTAACATTATAAAATAAAAATCAAACAAAACTTAGTTTGACCTTCTGATGTTGATGATAAACATTTCCTGAGCACCTAATTTTGACTATTTGGTGAGGAAAAAATTATACAAAATATGTAGTTTTAGGCCTTGGAATATGCCAAATGTTAGTTCTTTGACACTTAACAGGCACTAGCTCACACTTCAGTTATGGGATGCCAGTGTAAGATATATATTCTAGAGAACTAGACTTTCAGAATAAGCCCAGACTTATAAACTAAGTCTGAATGGATGACTTCAATATAAGGAACTGCAGTGAAATAATAATGCACTTAAAGCTGCCACAAAGAAGGGATCATACAAGGATAAAAATATATGAAATACAAGATCCAGCATTAGAATTATGGATAATGTAATAAAATGTCTAAACATCTGAAAAAAAGTACAATGACAACAACAGAAAAGTAAGCTAAAAATACAAATTAAAAACTGATTCTGAAAATGCTTGCTCGTGAAAGATGGGTCAGTACCCAGTTTATCTGGACCAGCTTGCTCCTCAGAATCACAACCTATAAATATGAATAATTACTGATTGTGTAAGTTCTGGCTAACTGGCTAACTCACGTTATTACTGTCTTACTGAAATACTTCTGCTAATCAGCTGTGGGCCACTATTACCTAAACCTGTGTCTATTAATGCAGATTGTCTTTCGTTCTTACTATTTTGAGTAATTTGATTTGTTTTACAAGCTTTAATGTTACATCAGTCATTCATGTTAGAGTTCGGCTAACATATGCGCCGTTATTGATACAGTTCCCGTATGTAATAAATTAGAAATATACACATGGGTTTGTTGATGGACATACATACTCTTGTTAATGCTGATGTTGAGGAATTACAGTTGCCACATCTCATAATGTACCTCAAAATGAGTAGCGTATTACTGAGAAACGTCCTGCTCAAGTCGTCCTTGCAATGGAGGTTTGGGTTGAATAAGTTCTTCCAGTGGTTCATTATCAGACTCGTGCTCGGACTGATATGGTAAAATCGACGTCATCATTAATGTCTTTACGGTGTGTACAAGTGCTGAGGACTGAGGAAGCCTCCAGAGCTGAAGTTCAGTTATGGTAATGGGGTGTTTAGCTTCCGAAAAACACACTGTAAGCGGTAGACCAGTCACAACAGACTGGGCCATCTGGCCAATCAGAGCAGAGTAGCTTGTGGAAAGGAGGGATTTGAAGAGACTGATTCATCCGTCATTTGAGAATCATTAATTGCTGATTGATGAGAAAAGTTGATGTGCAATGTATATTATGAGAAAATTAATCTGTTTTTTGACCTTTGATGCATGTAAACCTGTTGTTGGAGACCTCCAAAACTAACTTAGCGTTTAAAATGGCGTAATAGAGGCACTTTAAGCTCACTGTGTTTAGAGTGTTAAAGAACTGCTTTGATAAGAGAAAATTACATTGAAGAGGAAAATAAATAAATGTGCAAAACCCAGTCGATGCTGGAACATGATCCTAAGAATGTTTTTTTGTTCTCCCTTTTAATAAGTCAAATCTATTCGATATCTATTGAAATTTTATATCTGTTCAGCACATTTGTTGGGAGACAGAGGCGTCAGCAGACAAAAGCAAAGGCATTGATCCGAGCTCAATCCAATATGACTTAACTCCTGAAGACAGAAATAAAAACATTCATTCCCTCTCAGTATTTATATGCTCATCCCTTTTGTGGCCGACTGTGCTAAAAAAACAAAGGGCTGATGTCTCCACCCTCATTAAGACGAATTCATTAATTAGGGTCCGAGCACTGACGGTTGTGAGGACCCTATTGGAATTGGTCGGTCTATTCTTCTTCTACAAAATGAATCACATTTTTGAGGGCCTAAACATGCTCAAACTCATGAAGCTTTGCACACGCATCAGAAGCTGTGAAAATTTGTGATATGGGTCTCAGAATTAGGTTGGGCAAAATGGCTTGTAGCACCACCTACAAAATTTAAATTAAGTGCTGTTCGTGCTGCGTTTCACGTACAAGTATGAAATTCAGTAGACACATGTAACAGCTTTGTCTGGCTATCACCAGACCAAGCTCAATCTTTTAAGACTGAACATTGGTCTGGGGAACCTTGTCTGTATTTTCTACTGCAAGAGGCGTGATCAACAGCATAGTTCAAATGACTCTGTACAAAATTGGATAGTCCTTCAACCAATCAGACCACAAGAGGCGTGATCAATGGCCATTGATTCATCGCTTCTCTATCCGTCATTGTGTTAAACCCGCCAATAGCGCCAGGTGGATAAGCCGGTTTGTGATTGGTTCCTGCAAAAGTGTAACAGAAGCAGGATAAATGATTGTACAGGTTTACAGCCGGAGCTGCAGGGCGAAATAAAATTGCCGGCAGATCAGGCTGGGTTTACCCAGTCTAGTAACAGCCCAATACCTACAAAAAAGTCCCTAGGAGCAAAATCTGAAAACCCAACAGATATTTAGAATTTTCTCTACAAATTCTTTCCGGTTTTTGCCATTTCTAGACGTTGTACTTTAACTCCTCCTAGAGATTTTATCAGATCAACATCATATTTGGTCAGTCTAATCTAAAGGCCTTGGTGATGTTAAATTGTGAAGATCTTGAGTTTTAGCTGAAGGACGTGTCCGTGGCGGCCTGACAAAGTTTGATGTTTTGCCATGAACAGGAAGCTGTTGTAAGTCAGGCATACAATGTCCGATCTGTCCCAAACTTCACATGTTTGATAAGAGTCCTGGCCTGAACACATCTACATGCCAGCATTCAGTTAGTCAAAGCGCCACCTGCTGGCAAGAGGAAGTGACATGTTTAACACCGTAATTAACTCCCTGAAACACATTTAAATATGACACAAAGTACCAAACATGCTAGAAACACGTTAAATCATGCAACTGCTAATGGCTAAGTGCTAATGTAAGTGATTAACGCCATTAAACAGGAAGCTGTTGTAACTCAGGCATACAATGTCCGACCTGCCCCAGACTTCACATGTTTGAGAAGAGTCCTGCCCTGAACACACCTACATGATATATTCAGTGATAGTAATAGCACCACCCACTGGCAACAGGAAGTGACGTGTTTAACACTGTGATGCGCTACTAGCAACATACTAAAATGCAATTAAGTACTAAACATGCTAAAAAAAAAACATTCTAAAACATGCTAGCAACACTTAGCTAAGTGTTAAAGCATGCTATTATTTAGTTATAGTCATAACGCCACCAGCTGGTAGCAGGAAGTGTGGCAAATACAAATGACTGACGTAGTCCTCCTATTTTTATATACTTAAATGCATATTGCCCACCGTGCTCTGTTTTCCTAAAGCCACCGGGTGGTGGTGGCACAGGTGCGAGGGCCCTTTCATCGCTGCTTGCAGCTTTAATTCAGTTTGCTTTCCATTGCACAGTGTCACACTTTCTTTCTGTCATACACAGGAAAACATAATACATGATTAGCCTGTCTATACTAATATTTTGTAATACTTGTACATTTTTAGGGGTTATGACCAGTCAAACTATCATACATTTTAAAATTCAAGAATTTTTTAGAGGGTGAAGTCTTTATTGATGTATCTTCATCGCTACACTAACACTGTAACAGTCTTAAATACTATAATGTAAAATATAAATGCTCTGCTAATGAAGAGGGAGGGACGGGGGAGAGTGACAGAATGACAGAGCGAGACAGCAAGAGGGGGAAAGAGAGAAAATTAGCATAGCTGCATATATTAATGTGATTAATTTGATTAGTTTTAGGCTCTACTATGCAACAAACGACCGGAAAAATCGGAGTAAATGTAACATTTGGGGAAGTCTATTTAGGATGGTGTAATTTCAACCCTCTCTTTGACACATGCTGATTGGGGTTTTGGCACTTGATGCTTTCAGTAAACCACAACAGCAATGTTGTAGTTATAAATATCACATAAACATCACATTAATACATTATACGCTTATTTAAAAACATTAAGATGTGTCATGGTGCGTACATCTGTCAATATGATGAGCATTAATAATGGCAGCTGTGATCTTTTGTGATTATACTTATAATTCACACTAAATTAACTCTAGCAGCTTCCCTGCGGCATATGAAAAATAAGAGGAAAAAGTCATTTTCTGCAGTACTTTTGGATTTAATGATTTCAAATGCCACCATCTGCAAACTGTAATATCCTCCAAAAAGGTTAAATATGACAAATGTCTAACACACAGTCTCTCTCTCCACATAATATTGGTGTAAAACACAAGACTCAACATTTACCCTCCCTGAGACATTTGCTCAGAATGCTTAGCCCCAATGTGCAAACTTAAAATATATATATATTATTTAAATATATATATATAGATAGATAGATAGATAGATAGATGACATTTACAACAGTGATTTCCCTGTGTTGTCTAAACCTAATGGACTGTGTGAGCTCTTGACAGATTTAGTCCAGAGGGATTTAGCCTTAATAGCTGCTTATTTTTCTTCCCAAGTGAATTTACAAATCATAATGGATTGATTTCATAGAGCACTGCATTGACACTGCTGGCAATAGTAATGTACAATAGTTTAGTGTATACAGTAATATACACTAAAACTATAACCCAATTACACCAGATGACATTTTAACATTTCAGAGTCAGCCTCATGGTGCAACACGCTAAATGAATCAAAATGTTTTAAAGTCAAGTTTAAAGGTACCATCAGTGTTTGTTTATGCTGTCTAGAACTGAATGTAGCATCTTATAGTATTAGTATTATTATATTACTAATTATATTATAAATAATATAATACCATTACAAAAGTTTGGGGTCTGTAAGACGTTTAATGTTTTTAAAGAAGTCTTATGCTCACCAAGACTGCATTTATAACAGAAATATTGTAGCCTGACAAGCCAGACCCACATCAAGATGTTGGGTCTGGGAATTCACCATTGGCAGGGCTCAATCCTACCAATAAAGGCGGGATAAACGTTTGTCTTTCAAATTCCCTCTGCACGCAATAGGACAGCGCTACAACCAACCAGAGCAACGAAGAAGGTGAAGACGAGCTACTAGTTGATAGATTAAACTTGCGCCGTATCCCGTCGGCAAAACTCTGAACAAATCTTCCTTTCTTAAGAATGACTTTCGTGCTGTTCTTTTCTCAAAGAAAAGCTTAACTCCAAGTCTTCCAGAGTCGCGGCCAAAGCCGCTTCGAAAGACCGCCGTTCGCCAGCTTCTTTGTTTTTAAGTAGCACGCGGAACCGCTGTAACTCTGCCGTCATTATGTTAAGCCCGCCCACCGACTCTATACACGATGTGATTGGCCTGACCAGAGTTTGGTTTTTCAAGCTTGCAAGCCAACGGAGAGTTGCTATACCTGGCTGCAAATTACATTATTTGCAGCTATTTTTTTTTATTTAAATCTCAGTCCTGTGTCAAATGAGCTTTTTAGTTTTTATCCAACCTTGTCCTGTTTTTGTTAAGTCTGAGTCTTGAGCATTTTAGTCTAGTTTTCGTCATGCTGCATCGATAATCTAGACTATTTTGCTCAAAATGATAAAAATCACAACAGTTGTCATTTGAGAATTTTAATCAGAACTGTTGCACTTTCACCTATAAGCACAAATAACGAGAATGTCAGCCCATACACATGGTTTGTTTTACTAGTTTAATGATTTATTATAGGCTATTTATCACATAGACCTATTGGTAAAATAAGAAACTTCTCAAGAATTTCAAGTTCTTCTATTAAAACAACAGAAAAAAAGACATTGTCACACTGAGGTTGCGTAAGTGCAGTTATTCAGCAAACACAATCGCAAACAGTCAAGAGATCCATGTTTGGATTTATTAGTTCAATGGATTTCTTTATTCAACGATATTGCATGTTGATATAGTCACAGTTATCGTTTAAGGAAGTTTGTGTCATCTCGTCTTCGTCTCATCTTAGTCATGGAAAAAAGGTCGTCAATGAACATTTTTCGTAATTTTTGTTAACGAAATTAACACTACTTCTAAGACAGTGTCTACAACAGACGTGAGTGGTGCGATGTGGTGCAACAAAAGAAAGGACTTATTCCGTATCTTTGTATGTTTGGAATACATATTTATTAGGAAAAAAAAAGAAGAAAAATTCTATTGCTTGGTATGTAAAAATAGCTAATATACTTATTCACATGCAGCAGCAAAAGTTACTCAATATCAACTAAATTTTCATCGTACAATGTAAAAATGTAACAGTCCGTCAACCCTAGTAATGCAGCCGCTGAAGAGAAAGGTGCTCTGACACACCAAACAAAACTCTTCTTTACTCCATGACCAGGGGAAAGGTGCATTCATGTGGTGCTTTTAAAGGAACGACCTCATAGTTACAGTATCAAAGTTGAAACACAGGAATCAATCGATTCTAGATGAATGGTGCAGCTTGTGACCTTAGTAGTCAAACAAAATTGTACATACAGACTAAATCAGATCTCTCCAGTGATCCGCTGTAACCTTGATGTTTTCCTGGGAGCACAATCAATACGTCCATCAATTGCAACTGGACAGCTTAAAAAAATAAATAAATAAAATGCGGTTTTAAAACCCACCGCTCACTGAAAGCAGCATCCTTGAGCTTTGAGGGGTTATAGACACGTTCACAAAACGAACTGAAGATTCTTTTACGAGTGGATGAAATGAAGTGCCATGATATGAGATCACTAGAATGCAATTGTGATGCACACAAAAAACACACATCTGCAGCCAAACGATCGAATGAGAATACGAAGCAGCATTGTCAGCTCTCACACAGGAGAGACCCTGAATTTCAGATGGCATTATAATCTCTAAGGAAAATCAATTAGTTCTGTAGAGTGAAATCTGAAGTTCTCAAAATGGTTTCTTATTGTAGGACATGAATCATTCTACCTATCCGAAACAGACCATAAAGACTATAAATTGAAACCTAGAAATGGCAGTTAGACACAGGAAGCACTAGGACCTTGAACAATTGAGGGATTTGGTTGAAGAACAAGGATGGCTTTAAGGAAAAGGCACTCCAAAAAGGAACTTTGAAGTATTATTCTGAGCCAAGGCAGTACTATAAAGCAGAGAGGCCTGTGGAAGAAATCCTGCTCGAGCCGCCATGAACTTTTAATGGATTTTCCTCAAATGAATAAAGTCAAAAACTTTGAAGGCCAGATGTGTAAATGCCAATGAAAGTCAATCTCAGCTGTACTCAAAAGTAAAGGAGGTCATCTATATTTAAGCTTGACTGGACCATTGATCCCCTTTTCCAGTGTATTTTACAGTCTTGGGGATCCCCCACACAGACTTTCAAGTAAAAAGCAAGATTTACTCAGTAACACTATAATAACTTAAGAACATTAAGAACATCACAACACTAGAATATGTCAAACAGACAATTAGTCAGGAATTTAGAAAATTGATAGCTAGAAATGTCTAAAGTATGCAGATCCTATAAGTTCAAAGTTTTGCTTTGTTAAAGTTATAAAACAGAATACAAATAACTATGTAAAAGTCTTCGGCACGTTTTTTTAATTATCTGTCTGGGATTACATGAAGAAACTGGAAAAAAAAAAACACTGACTAAATCCAGAAGAACTGTGGCAACGTCTCCAAGACACTTTAATACATCGACCTGTAAAGCTACAGTACTGTGAAAAGTTTTAGGCACTTGTGTAAAAATGGTGTAAAGTGAGGATGCTTTCAAAGATAAAATATAGTTTATTTAAAAATTAACTTCTATTAACATAAACAAATCAATATTACCACCCTTTGCGTTTAAAACAGCTTTTATCCTAGGTAGACTTGCACACTTGGAGTGTCTTGGAGACGTTGCCACAGTTCTTCTGGATTTAGTCTGTCTCAGTTTTTTCCGTTTCTTCATGTAATCCCAGACGGACTCGATGATGGTGAGATCACATCTCCATGTGGAGCACAAAAATCTCACTGGATCATTACAATTAATGTCAAAAGGAATGTTTGGAAATGTAAACTAATATTTCCTACTGACACACTACAGTAAAAGATATAAATAACCCCGGTGAAAATACTAACGTGCCTAACACTTTTGCACAGTATTGTGTGTGTGTGTGTGTAAATATATTACAGCCTGTCAGTAAAATAAAACTTAGTAAAAGAAAAAAGATAAAAGAAAAATAACGTGCCGTATTCATGAAAGACTGGGCGCATTTCTGTGTGAAGCATTTATAAACGCATTGTTGTGCAAATAGCTCCAGTGATTTGAATGCAAACATTTATGCAAGAATGGTTTTACATTATTGTAAATTATTCAGATCATTTTTTCATGAATGAAGCCCAATGTGACACTTTTTCACACTTGAAGAATAAAAAAAAGACCTGTGACACAAAAGTTCTGATTAACGTTTGTAAAAAAAAAATGCATTTAATAATAATAGTAGCAGTAGCAGTAGTAGTATGATTATTAATTAATAGGAAAACATTTTTGGTTGGGTGTCCATGAAAGGATACTGAAGAGGCTGTGGTGGTGCAGAAGATAAAGAAGTCATACTTCTAACTTAAAAGAGAATTGTTAATTTTAAGTAAACAAACAACAAAATTCATTATGTACATTTGTAAAAGGAAAGCCATTAGAGAAAATCGGATTGTGGACCATCAAGTGTCTACTCCACAAAACAAAGACATCTCAGCTATGAGACAATCACTGCAGTACCATTTGGGGTCCATCACAATCTCAAAAATCGCAGTCTCTAATATGCTACATATAAATCAATGTTCATTCAAATGGTCCTGGGACCTCATGCATTCAAATCTCTGCTGCAGATTTTGCTTGTTCAGTTTATGAAAAACAAGTTACCAATTGTACATGTATAAATTTTAATCCCCATTCGGTCTACTCCCAAAGTACCCAAAATGGAGTTTACAGCACCTTTTTATTATGCATAACTTCATTTGCATGTCATTTCCTTGTGCAATTTCTGCAATTTAGAAGGCAATTCCAAGAGCATGACCTTAAGGAGTCGAAATCATAATGAGTTGAAAAAATTCTCTTGGCCATAACAAATATTTTCTAATAGCTTTTTAAAGTTATATTATTTTACATTTAGTGCTGGGAATTGATAAAAACAATTCTGTAATTAATCGTGATTTATCACAACTTATGTTTTTAATATTTTGATATTGCACTCATTTCAGTTACTCTCCAAATTAATGTAGAAACAATTTAAAGACAGCATATTTGAAATATGTGCTGTAATGGCATCTTTTTATGAATGAAGGTCAGTATCACTGATACTAGCGTCTCTATGAAACAATGACATTACATCACAGTATAAATGAAAGCTACCAGTTTCAACGTTTAAAAAACTACTTTTAGTTTAAGTGCGCTTAGAACAATCTTTACATAAACCCATTATGTTATATTTACCCGTGGCCTTCCCTGTTAGACAGAAATGTAATAGTTATCAAACACCTTTTCTTAACTTCATAAATAATAAATCAAATATAGATGAATCATCATTAAAGCTACACTTTTCTCTGTTCCCTTTGTTCTTTGATGAACATTAACTGACAGACAACAGTAGTGCTGCTTTAACGGCCGTTTCACATCGCAAGCGCGAGCAGTGCGTGAACTTCACGTCAGCGCAACTACAGCGTCACTGCAGCTGCAGACACACTGGAAGCGTTTGTACAGCGTCACAGCAGCGGCTCCAACGCTCACTTATATCATATAAGAGACTTTTTCTTTATAAAGACAACTAGCCTATATTTGTTGGCCATTTATACACTTGATAGTCTTGAAAGTTTGTTAACATGGGGAGGTGTAGGCTACAACATTCGCATGTAAATAAACGACAAACACAACCAGAAAAAAAAAAAGAAATGTTGTTTCATTCATATTTCGATATGTTTACAAGACAGCAAACTTGGCAGACAAAAAGAAAAAAGAAAAACGCGCACTCGGGTTTGATTCGGGTAGTGCTAGAGCCTAAATATACATAAACTAAACTAAAAGAAAGTTTATCATATTTGCTGTCTAGTTTACGCAATTTATTTTTTTATAACCATAACCATACATATACTTTCACCCAAAATGAATAATTAAAACAATTTCATTTAAATGGGTAAATCTTCAACAAATATTTTTTATTCTTCATTTTCTTTTCTGACATACTCCAGTTCTTGTTAAAACACGCTACATGTGCTTCTTGTGTGCATTTTGAGCAGTTTTTGTGTGAAATCATATTTATTTTGTCCATTAAAAGTGTGCTTTCACTGTTATTGAGCGTCAGCAGCGCAGCTCAGTGCTGCTGACACGCTGCTCCTGCTCCCGGTGTGAATGCACTCATTGATTAACATGGGTGCCGAAAAAAAATACTTACTTGTACTTACTGATATTACAGACAAATCTGTCTGTGCGTCGAATATGTGTGTGTGTGTGTGTGTGTGTGTGTCTTAGGTGGTGAATCAGTATATGGTGTAACGTGCATGAATGTGACCGACTCCCTGATCAGTGCCCTGACTACTGAACTAGGGATCTGATTGAGACGCACCCACACAGACGGGACACTGACATACAGCGCGTTCTCTTCTGTCTTGGACGGTTTAAAAACATTTACATGAATAAGGGCATGATCATATAATGTAATAATATTGTATTAATATTGATTTATTTATTGATATTTTATTAAAATGATTTGAATAAATTACATTCATATTTAGGATGGACTAAATATTAACCAATCATTATCTTCACAATTAAGTCATGACCTTTCATTTTTTCATTGTCTTATTAACAAGAAATAATTTATTAATTTATTCAATAAATATATGATCAGTATTACACAAATAATGAAACTACATCAGCCAATTGTATGCCCACTGACAGCTGCACTACATCTCTAGTACAGTAAGTTATTAAAAGCCAATCCATAAATCCATTTTCCAAAAGGAAAGGTCAACCTAACTGTTTATGTAGATCAAAATTTTCAGGGATGATGGGGCAGCTGTAATTTACTTCCCGAGTTAGCCAATAAATCCTACCTCACCTTACAAAGTTGTCTGAAAGGTTAAGCCCACGTTTGCTTACTTTGCACTTCCTCAGGCTCTTAAAATAGACTCTAAATGATATTAATGGTGTGCTTTGCATCCACTTTGCTGGGCTGGTAATGAGGGTGTGGGTGAGGGAGTGGATCAAAGAGATGGAGCCATGCTTCATGAATTTCTAATTAGAGTCTTAAGCCTAATCAAGTCACTCAAAGAGGCCGTGGACTAAATGAGAGCGGTGTTTTCCCATACAAATTGTGCATCAGTCATTCAGAATCAACCATCATCCTCTTCTGTAAGCGACATTGTCTTCTTCCGTGTTCTTGGCAAGCAATGGCTTTTCTTTAATCTGTTGGGTCACACAGAAGTGAAAGGAGTTGCGGGTGGCCCTACTCGGGCCAGTGACTTTAATATCTCTCGCTGACAGATGTGTCACAGCACCGGATCATTTAATAATGAGGGGAATTCTCAAGTGTGGCAAGGCTGCTGTAGTCTTAAAGCCTTTGGAGAGGAAACTGCTTTTCACAATGTTGCATCCAAGTAATCACAGCATGTTTAATGTGGGGTCAGTGACAAACACTGAATTGCAGATATGCTGAAAATTTTTTCAAATATTAAATCTCATGTCATGAGGCTGTTATATTTTATCCATTCAAGCTTGAGGATGGATTCACAAAATCTTACGAATAAAATTCTTGTTAACTACACTCTAAAAAATGCTGGGTTAAAAACAACCCAAGTTGGGCTGTTTTAACCCAGAGGTTGGGTTAAATGTTTGCTTAAAACAACCCAATCACTGGGTTAGTCCATTTTCAACCCAACTTGGGTTGTTTTTAACCCAGCATTTTTTAGAATGTAGGGCTCTGAACCGGTTCAAGGAACAAAAAACAAACAAAATTTTGCCAAAGTCAAGCTTAAATGGAGTTACAAGGTTTTTCTCCGCAAATGCTGGAGATTTGTGTTTTGTCAGTCATTAGAAGGGCCGCATCTGAGGCATTACGATTAACTTACAGGTTACAACGTTTATTGCAGCTATGTGGTCGCTCAGCTTTTCCTGCCGTTTAATACATTTGGCCAAAATCTTGTGTTATAAAAGTATATGTATATGGTATATGGTTGTGCCAACATTTTGAGGATCTACCGGAGTTATGAGGTTTATTCAAGCTCTTGTGCAAGTATAGGCAAAAAAATGTGTTATTTGTTATTAATCAGTATTTTTCTAATCAAAACACTTTTGGAACTAATGTTACAGAAGAAACATGAACATTAAAATACTGATTCTGTTTGGAGTGAACTAATTGATGATGATTATATATTTTTTTTTTCTTTCATTTTTAAGCCCTGTTCTAAACTGCTATCTTTGGTTATATTTATAATTTAAGAATAATTTCTATTCTAAACATCTTTCTTAAGAGCGTTATAATAATCATCATAATAACCTTTAAAGTTAGGATGACCCCAACAAGGAGTGTGCGATATATATCAAGCTTGAATATATATATCAAGGTGAATTACCCATTGTCGCTTTCAGTATGGCTATAAAGTCAAAAATTATATTTAAACTCACATTAGACACAAAAACAGTACCTGAGATTATCATTGTCATACTTTGTATGTTGTTGTTTCAGCAGTGATGTTGCAGAAATAGAAATCATTTCTAAAAATAGAATCGCACACGTATTGCTATCGTGGCTGGTTAGGACAAAAACTTTGATTATAATCCTTGTATTGTGTGTCTCGTCATTGCATTGCGTCTGGTTAGGACATAGTGTTTATAATTTATTGAACTTCTTTCTTAAGAGTTTTATGAACCCGGCCCCTGCTAAAATCACTACCGGGAGACTACAATTCTGGCTCGCTAAAATAAAAACAAATCGCCTTGTTTAACCATGGCATGACAACTGAGAGATGAATGACAGAAAATATTTGTGATTTTACCCTTTGTGCAATAAAACTGTATCCCTGTATTGATTAGCTTTAATCCCACCGGTAATCTAATTGTCTGTGTAAGCAGAAGTCTGGCTATTACAAGCAATATTGTACACTGTAAAACAAGAATCCATCAAAGACCATCCCTTTTCACTTTAATTGTCTGATCAGAGCAGAGAAACTTAAAGTCTGACATCTTATATGCAACACTCATTTCTAAATGATACTACCGAATTGTCTGAAAGAAAACAGCAAAAATAAATAACTTGCAAAAGATAGATGCTTGTCTCTTCACACACTGGAAATTGAGATCAAATACTTTTTTTTTTACTGTTAAAGTGAACTCAGTATATCATAAAATATAATCTGGATTATATTTCCTTTCCGCACAACTGTGCTTTACGGAGGGAAAAGGCTAATCAGGCCATTTCAAAGGTCTAGATGAAGTTAACATTCAAGATTTAACACCGTTATTTGAAATTTCTCGAGACTAAATATATCCCTGAAGCAGGAGATTAGGAAAAGGTCAAAATTTGCATTTTTTGGCACAGCAGCAGCACAACAAAAACTCTGTTACTACAGAAAAAGAGATTACAGACTGAAAACAATTACTTAAAGAAAAAGTGGATAGAATCATTATCACTGAGTAACTAGTGCAGTATTAACTTAAAGCATACTAATTATATTTCAGCAAGTCTGCAGAAATTAGAAGCATATATAACACATTATTAAAAAAACAAGAAAACAATACATATTAAATAAATATTAATAAGAAAAAATCTGTAACAGGACCTTGAAATAATACACCGAAAAAATACATAAATAAACATGATAAACATTATGCACTGTTAGATTGAGGCGAGAACTTTCTAAATAAATAAATTAAATGAATAAATTAAAGAAAATGGTCACAAACAAAAATAAAACTGAATAAACAAAAATATAATGATGTCACATGACAAAAATGATCCACTGTCTGCTAGATTAACTTTCCCTATTCTCACCCATGAGCCATTTAGCACAGTATTTCCCACCTCTCTTCCTGGAGGCACACCAACAATGCACATTTTAGATGTCTTCCTCATCTCAACCCTCTATTTCTGTTCTGCGTCTGAAATCAAATAATTCTAGACTATATAACATGCGAATAATAGTACGCCAAAAGAGTAGTATGTCCGAATACCTACTACAGTCGCCGAGATTCTGATGTGTGCATTCGATGGACACTTCACTATCCCGATGAGGCTACAAGAGGGTTTATGAATGGCAGTGAAGCGACACTACTGACACAGGTAGGTCATGTGACAGTAACACCACGGCCGATGCATTTTAAGTTAATGCTTGTTTGCAAATTGCAGGAAACTTCACCTGGAGCAATATGAGATTAAGAGTCAGTCGTGACTCTAGTGGAAACACTCTTCTGAGAGCTGCTCAGTGGATACCAGAGACTCAGTCTGTCACCAAATAATTAAACACACCCTGTAAATAATTTGAAAATGCCAGAAACATGAGAAAGAGATCAGTTTTGCATGATACTTCCAATAAATTAAGCAAAAATGTGTCTGACAACACTTAACTTGACTCAAAGCACCACTGACACAATCCTCTCCAGTCACTTGAGGAAAGAGAAGCGCTGCTCGATCCTAAGAGGCAGCTCTAGAGGACAGAGTGCTGTTATGCTAGTGGCGCTAACGCGCGGCCCCGTAAAACAGAAGAGAGTAGAGAACGCTTGAGAGGGTTCTCAGTATGGTCCTATCAACAAACTGAAGGTTAAGCTGTCTGAGACATGCTGAGAGCTCTTCATTTAGGTGTGGAAAAAGGTCAAAGACCTATAAAATGGTTGCATGGTTGCAACTACAGAATATTCTGGAAGGGAAAACAAACACTGTAAAATGGTGACAAACAAAAGCATCTAACTTAAGTTAAAGTCACAATAAATGTTGATTTGGAAACAAACTTCCCTGATGTATTTAAAAGACTAGGACCTACAAATCAAAGTTTTTCATTTGCTATTCCACAGAAAAAGAAAATCATAGCATATGGTTTTGGAATGACATGAGGGTATGTAAACAAATGACAAAAAGTTTCAAGTAATTTAACAAAGGGTTGTAATTTAACAAATGTCCACTTTAGTCCAACTATAAACATTATTCTTCATTGTGCCAAAGCAGTATGAATATCTTTTTCTCTCATGTTCCATTTTCCTCTCAAGTCCAAATTAGCATATTACCATTATGCTATGACAACAATTGCATAATAATCTAATTAGACTAATGGCACAAGAGCTGGCTTGAAAGTTTTCATAGGCAGACTGAAGAAAGCGGTCATTATTTCAGAATCATTGTATTTTTATGTGATTTGCAAAAACCCTGAAATCTGGAGCTATGTGAATATATTACTGATGATTGTCTAACTGCGGACTGTAAAATGTTGAGTTTAGTTTTGATTCCTTCAATAATAATAATAAGCTAATGCAACCAGCTAATGTGTTAAAGGGATAGTTCACCCAAAAATGAAAAATGATAGTCCCATAATCTACTCAGCCTCCAGCCATCCTAGGTGTAAATTACATTTTTCTTTCAGACGAATAAAATTAATTCTTAATATTAAAAAATGTCCTGGCTAATCCAAGCATTATAAATATAAAGCCCAAAAAATAGCATCCATACATTATAAAAGTAATCCACACGGCTCCGGGGGGGTTAATAAAGGTCTTCTGAAGGGAATCGACGGGTTTGTGTTTAAAAAAAAAAACCCTTTATATTTAAACCTTTATAGTGTCAAATATCCAGCTTCCGGCAGACCGCCTTCCGTATTCAACTTACAAAGAAAGTGTAAATCCTCTCGTAATTCAAACGCTTACGCTATGTCCGACGTCATCGGTGTGCCAGTTATGCTTTTTTCATAAGTTGAATACAGAATTCGGTCTCCTGGAAGCTAGATATTTTACTTTATAACATGTTAAATATGGATATTTTTCTTACAAAAACCCATCGTTCGCTTCAGAAGGCCTTTATTAACTCCCTGTGTGGAGTATTTTTATAATAGATGGATGCACTTTTTTGGGCTTCAATTTTTGGGCTTCCATTTACATCCATTATAAAGCTTTTTAAACATTTTTTTAATATAACTCTGATTGTATTCGTCTGAAAGAAGAATGTCATATACACCTAGGATGGCTTGAGGGTTTGTAAATCATTGAGTAATTTTCATTTTTTGGGTGAACTATCCCTTTAACACGAATGATCTGGAAAAAAGGTTACACACAAGTTCAAGTTCAAACTAGGCTATAAAATATTTGATGATATCAGGTGTTAGTAATTTCACCAAAGTAAACATAAAAGAAAACCCTGTCACAGGTCACTTCCTCTCAATAACATGTTTTTTCCACTGGATAATAAGTTAGTATCAATGATAAAAAAAAAAATACCATTATATATATATATATACCAAAAATATACATTACCATTTAGTTTGGGGTCAATAAAATATAAAAAGAAACTTTTATTCGGCAAGGATGCCTTAAGTTGATCAAAAGTGGCAGTAAAGGTGTTTATAATATTACAAAAGATTACTTTCAGATAAATAATGTTCTTCTGAACTTTCTATTAATCAAAGTATCTTGAAAAAATAAATGCATCACGGTTAGCAGAAAAATATTAGGCAGCATTAACACTGATAAATCTTTCTTGCTGAGAAATTCAGCTTTGCCATCACAAATAAATATTTTAATATTTAATAAATATTTTAAAATAGAAGACTGCTATTTTAAATTCTAATAATATTTCACAATATTACTGTTTTTACTGTATTTTATTAAATAACTGCAGTAGTGTTGTGACTAGATCTCATGCCATCTCGCGATATTAAAATGTGCCGATTTCTCGTTGAGTGAAAAGCTGTCTTGCGATATTGCCATGACGGAGCATGAGGGTGACGTTAGCATAGAATATGCTACCACTATGTTTACATTACATTACGGTGCCCACCGCGTCACCACCGCCACTATAACGGTCGCTATAATTGTAAACTACTGTAAACGTCTGCTCTGCTCATCCTGCTGCAGTCGCACACAATGCAGCACGAATTACAGTTCACTGATCACGTGATGAGAGTAAAGCACTGACAGGACCATTGTGGAGGATTCGTTGTGCAACAGAGCCTAAGCGTCTGATAAATGTCTTATCAGCACCCCTATACACAGAGTATGTGCGATCGCGAATTTAAAAGCCATAGTAAAACGCAAGCTCCATGATGTTCGCAACTTAGGCTACATACAATAGCCTGTCTCCCAATATCAAAGCTATCTTAAGCTGGGCTGTGTAGTTGCATCCAGCTCTGCTCTCTGTTTGCACTTTGAATATTGAGAGAGTACTTTGATTATGGTTGCACTTATTGTTTGCACTTAATAACACTAAGAAATATTGTTATTTATTTGTATTATTTATACTCTTTATTTCTATGTTCAATTTGTGGAAAGGAGTTGAATTAGGAGGTCACACACAGCCTCAATCAAAAGATGCTTATGATATGATAATTCATGATATGATAATTCATGATATGATAATTCAATGCATATGATAATTCATACTCAGAAAGAAGAACCGAAATGACATTCATTACGAGATGATTAGTGAAAACATTTCAAAATGCACCTGTGCACTATTTTTCCAGTCATGAATTTTGTCATTGAGGATTTCTTAAAAATACTGTGCAAAAACCTCATCTCGTTCTCGTGAACCCAATCTCGTGTCTCGTCACAGCCCTACAGTGTAGGCTTCTGCAACAGGTCTAATCAAGGCCATAAAGCATTTAAATGTAGACAATATCATTACAAAACAAATTACATTTTTACCAAACCAAACAAAAACAAGGAAAACCCCCCACCACAGGGCAATGAAAAGCGAAAAATTAAAAGTGTGTGAAATTAGGAGTGTTTCGCTCAGAGCAGCATTAAATAAAAAGACTTTTAACAGGCTAACCAAATCTGGTACACCCTGGGATTCACGGGCAATAAATCAGAGAGAAATGTGCTTATTAAATAGATGGATCCGTTATGCAATATCACATCCCGGAAAGCAAACCGTTTTAATTCAGTATTCTTGTTTGGATTGACCTTCAAACCCTGAAGCGTACAAATAAATAATGAGAGAAGGCAGGCACTGACAAGAAAAAAAAGGCAGCAGGGATGAACCTTAATATTGAGTCTGACTATGACAGAGACACTAATGTAAGAGGCAACATCAACAATAACCTATCCTGTTTACGTCATCAAAAAAATCCACTTCAAATAAATAGCCCTGAGATGTCGTATGCCGTCTTGAAAGCTGTCAGTATGAATGAGTGTAAGTAAAACCATCTTCTTAATTACACAATCTATATTTACTTTCATCGAGTCAGGATGAAATACAAAAAATATGCTGCTTTATTACAAATTACAAAATATGTCAGAAAAGCGAGGGCTGAATGCCTATAAAATACCAAGGTGAAGCCATTTCAGTTCCATTTCTTTTTATAATGGCAATGATGCACACTACACATCAGTTGCAACACAATGACAGGTTAACCAGTTTGGGAAACAAGGTTAAACAAGGTTAACGCCACCCCTATTTCAGAACGGTCCCGCTGTCTAAAGCCGCTGGCACCAATTTCGTGCAGAAATGACTGCACAAATATCACCCTGTTCGTAACATCATGACAGTTGGGTGGTTAATGGCTGCAATGATTTGAAATAAACCTTTTAAATCTAAACCTGCTTCATGCTGGGAGAAGTGATAAAAAAAGGTACATTTTTCCTTTTAATCCATTTTGTGCATCATTAACCAGGAGGAACTTACACCTTCCCTGTGTCAGTGCAGATTTGTAGCGTAATACATCTCTTTGACTTTATCTACTGACTGTTCGGCACCCCACCGTCAGTTATGTGCGGACTGATTGCTTTCTGTGTCCATTACCTCCATCCGGTTTCCTCTCTCACTGCAATATGCAATACGGTCCTCCTCCAAAACTGCTCAGAACACTCTATGACTTTCTGCAGGCACACTAACATAATTCAATATGCCACTGCCGTGTCAAAGCGTCCCAGGTACGTGTCCGATAATAGGTACATCAAAATGGGACAAAGACAAGCTTATCTGAGTCTCTAAGTGGTAACATCATGCCACTAATGCTAACTAGATAATAACCTGTCAATCTCATCCCTCCTACTTGAAGCATTTCAATCTTTCAGGGGCTGAGGTGTGAGTCTAGTTTTTTTTAGGGAGGAATATTTGTCACTTTGTCTACTTGAACACTTTTTTGTCTACTCCATTTGAGTAATCATTTCAATTATTGGTCAATGGATTTCTCTGGGTCAGTTCACAGAGCGTCTTTCAGCATTCCTATTTTTCTATGCAAACATTAGGGTTGGGTACCGAAACCCAGTGCCACGCACCTATATAACCGGATCGAATCAGAATGCCACTTAAATTCAAACATGCATCTGCGCTGAGACTGACGCACTCAGCGCTTGTCACATATCACAACTACTGAGTGTTTTCAACCACATAATGTTTAGGTTTTAGACATTTAAATGCACATAAGTACCAGCAAAAAATATATTTACACAATAATTGGTTAAATTCACACTGATGTCTATGGAAGTGGCAATAACAATCCTTTCAATTATAATTTGACTACGTGTTTTATTCATATCAGATACACACTGCATAGTTAACTATATAGTTTACCCTATTCTTCTCCCAATTTACCGGTCACTTACTTTCATGTATTTTGTGGGACTTTGATGACTTTACGTGACGTAAACCCGACAGATCTGATTCTCTGACTTGCTGCGCAAATTAACATGGCGGCACCAATTGCGCATTATAGATCAACTAATATGATCATTATAAAAGGTTTTAAATGACAAAACGCATTCACTTACACATATTTGAAAATCATCAGATCATGACATTGTTAACAAGTTTGTGAATATTTTAAATAAAGCGATATATCTGTCATACAGCACTATTGTGGCTGCGGTGTGTCACGTGAGAAGCAAGAAATAAGTTTTGTAAAAAGAATAAATATTTTGCTGGAGAAGGCAACATGGTCATATTTCTGCAAAAGAATTGCTGAAACTTGAAGCATACCAAGAATACAGACTACTTTGCTGTTATTAGTACTGTAACTGTTATTTAGTGTTAAATTATTGTAATTGGGTTAGGTGGCTTAGGCTTTAATGTTGAAATTTGTTGTGTTTTGTATTTATTTATATTTATATATTTAAAGCTGCAGTCTGTAGTTTTTCCTCTTTGTCGCCGTCTCTGTTCAAAATCTGCAATTGCAGTTATTCGCGGAATTATCAACATTAACGCGAGTTGTGCGGAGGAATCCAATGTTTTGAGGAGACTGTGCGGCTGTCACTCACTGCGCCGGTGTGGATACTGTCATTCGGAATCACAGATTCTACTTTTTGAAAGTATGACCGACATAAGAATGTCACCTGAACAAGTAAGTAGCTCACATCCACTTTGGTTCTGACCAACTAAGGGAAAAAAGCATTGCAGTAAATCACGATGATTAAATCTAACGATCGCTTATCATATCATGTCAAACCGTGCTAATTATACTTTGTTTTCAAATTTGAGTGACTACATGTAATGTGTATTAGGGCTACCTGTAGTTCAGTTTCCATTTCTGTGCAGTCTAATTTCTAATTGTCATATACCAACAAAGTAGAGGTGAATTGCTCCATCTCATAGCTAGCACAAAATAATTGATATTTACCATAATGCACATAGCAAAACGAGAAAGGCACAACAAATTAAACTCCATAACTGTATGAATTCCACGAACAAGTGTGCTACTGTTAGAATTGAACCATTGGAATGTCTTACCTGTCCAGCTGAAAAAACCCGGAGTTCACGCCACCTATCAAAAGCCATTTTTATCCTTGTTTTCGCATCAGCCCGGTTAAAGTTTTTTTTTTTTTTTTTTTTTCTGTAGCCACTGCGAAATCCGAAGTCTTTTGCATTTTACAAAGGGTGAATCTCCACTGGTGATTGTAGTTTGAACCTTTCTGGATCCGCTATCTAATTGATAAGTTGAATTATATCAAGTGCTGTGAGAAAAGGCTATAAATCTCCACCTCCAACATCCTCACACGCAATACAGCCGACTAGCCAGGACACCTTATTGATGTGTAACTACAGATGTGACGTAATGACACAAAGATATGCTTGAATTTCCCCCGAAAATCCACCAGTACCACTGGAATTAAAAACATTACAACAAGCTTACCGTTGTAAATCGAGCTAAGGTAAGCAGGTAGTTCTGAACACTGGTTGGTTATGTACTTGCTCAAATTTATCTTGGAAAATTTTTAACCCAAAAAAAGTTACGGACTGCAGCACTGGTACTGTTTTAAAAGTATCAATTTGGCACCGGTATCGTTAAAAAAAAAAAACGATACCCAACCCTAGTAAACATGCTCACGCATGACACAAACACATGGCACTCAAGTTAAAATAAAACAGAAGTTAACACTATTAAACCGGGTGTGTCGTTGCTGACACATCCAACCAAGCTACATTCATGTTACCGTCACTCTTCAAGCGTTTGCGCTATAAAAATGATTCAAATTGCTCCTGACAGTAGACAACATGCTCGGTGCACCGTAAAACACAGAAGTGGTATAAAGAGCTGTGTGCCATCCACCAGGACAAGCCCATGACACTTTCAGGAGCTGCTGGCTGCTCAGCTCACAGGCATCCCCCTGGATGGCAGCCTAAAATGAGAAGATGCGATAATTTGCCTGTTCCTGTGACCTGCCGCAGAGGGCCAGCATGGGTCAGTGTCAGTGCACAAGATTCAAAGGAGCACTCCATGGAAGTACCAGTAGTGTGATGTGGGCCTATCCTTGCCATCTGTTTTTTGGAAAAAAATTTAACTTAAAGATAGCATATTCTGTTAAAACAAAAAGAAAGAAAATTACCTATTTTAGCTTCATGTTTTAAAGGGTAAAAAATAAAAAATGTTATGTGCCTATAATAGGGCTTTTCACACTTTACATACTTTAACCCAGGGGTGTCCAACCCTGCTCCTGGAGGGCTACCGCCCTACAGATTTCAGTTCCAACCCTGCTCCAACACACCTGTCTGTAATTATCAAGCAGCCCTGAACACCATGATTAGCTGGTAGCCCTCCAGGACCAGGGTTGGACACCCCTGCTTTAACCCTTGGTCATTCTTAACTCCAGGTAACTGAATCCTGAGTTCTCTTGCTTCACGTTTCACACTGCTCATAATTTACCCAGGGTTAAAGGAACACTATTGAATTTATTTAAACACTTTTTTTTTATATAGGCTCATTTTCCAACTCCCCTAGAGTTAAACAGTTGAGTTTTACCATTTTCGAATCCATTCAGCCGATCCTTTATAGTTCCTAGCCATATCGGCCTAGAAAATCACAACTTTTCATTTTCAGTCGGTCTTTGTACACGATGTAACTAATGAAGAGTCAAGTTTTAAATAGGAAAAATATCGAAAGTCTTTGGTCATTTTTGAGCGAGATGCTAACAGTCTAATCAGATTCAATGCTCTATGCTAAGCTATGCTAAAAGTGTTATCGCGAGACCCGGAGATTGGCTGAATGGATTCGAAAACAATACAACTTAATTATTTAACTCTAGGGGAGTTGGAAAATTAGCTTATTTTCAAAAAAAGTGTTCCTTTAACAATTAATCCTGGGTATTCATATAAAGACATTACACAATGTACATTCCTAAACCCTGGGTTAACGTTCTTATTTGCATATTTGCAGGGTCAGTGCCATTGATCGGATGAACCCAGCACGTGACTTGTTTACATAAAGGCTCTAGTATTGAGCATCCTTTCCCAGAAAGTTTGAGTTAGACTAGTTTATAAGAGCACAATTATGAGCATAATGAGGTCGTAAAAGCGGACTGAGCTTACCGTTTCGGCGTGATGACATTTAATCTCCCCGACAGCCTCTGTAGTCCCATTTAGCCATTTGTTAGCAACCGCCTTTTTCAAAACACGTAACATCACAAGTGGGGTAATACTGATGTATTTTATGCAGTAGAATAAAACGTGAAAGTGTCTAGAGCTTGTGTTCACCACAGACCTTATTTCAACCATTTAACCAAAACCGGGTTTTCCGCATTTGACCTACAAAGTGATGTCATACCTGCACCACTCTATTACCGACTGTACTATCAAGTTTATACTGAAGGGGTATTTCGGACTATAAAAGGTAAGAATGAAAAGGTCTCTGCTTCAATCAAACTGTCATGTTTTCTGTCAGCATTTGATACTTTTCTTTTCAAACGCTGAATTTCCTGTTTATATACAACGTGCAGTGTTTCAGTGACTGTCCAAAGCACGCAAATATGAGTATGCTCCAGAGCAGGGTTTCATAACTTCTAAATTACAAGTGTGAAACATTCTTTTACACGGGGTTAAAAGTGGTGTTTAGAATGATGATAACCCGGGCTTTAGTGCAGTGTGAAAAGCCGTTTTTGTCATCTTGTGCCATGTTTTTTTTTTTTTTTTTATGCATCTGGATTCAGTTTCATTCAGTTGCACTCTGACTAGCTGCTTTAACAAACAAGAAAGCACTGTGGTGCACAGAGGCTTTGGCCTCTCCAGGTACATGTCACCAGGTACAGTATTGATGAAAATTGTAGTCTGCAAAAGCAAGGTATCGTCAAAAAATGTGCTGCATCCCATCAAAAACTGAAAAATGAATCCCCCGCAATTGTGTTTTGCTTAGTCACAGCTGTCATTTTCAAGTACTCTGGTATTTAGGTTCATCCCACGCCATTCTCTAACAAAGAAGCAGTCATATAAGACCACTGAAAAAAGGTCACGACTTGCAAGCGCAAAAATGTGCTTCATTTCAAACCAGCTACCGGCTGAAAGTATCAAATACCAACAGAGACTTTTTATCATACAAACAATTAAGAGAAATTACTCACTTAAAAATGCTCGAACAGGCTTTTGAACTACTGGCACTTCACATGGTAAGTTTGATAATTTTCATCTGTTGTTTGGAAGCTATTGTTGTTGGCAGATTTTCTATCAGAAGCCCCACTCAGCTGAAACATACTCATGTGGGTGTTACACATAAATAACATTAGGAAAAGACAGGCTGAGATTTCACGTCAATTCTCTCCAAAACAGCAATGGCATTTTATTCTCTCATTATTGTATTTATCTAAACACTACGGGTGAGACTGTTCCCATAAAAAAAAAGAAGCGAAACACAAAAACAACAAAATGCAGTTTGCCACCCATGATATGGCACTTTTGTACCATGGTTAATCACATTTCTAATCATAAATAAAAAAAAATAAAACAAGTACAGTCACAAAAACAATCGGTAACAAATTGGTAACTACAATAAGTTTAGCTGACTACATTAGTTAACATGAACTAACAATTAAAAATACTAAAGCATTTATTAATCTCAGTTAATGGTAATTTTAGCATTCATTCACTAATACATTATTAAAATCAAAAGTCGAGTGTTAGTATTATTTAATGGACTTAAGATAACCTTAACAATGAATTAACAAAGATGAATAATTACTGTAATAATTGTTTTGCTCATTGTTGGTTAATGTCAGTTACACCATGGTCTGTCAAGGTGTGCAATAAAACCGTTTAATGCACAGGTAGTTCCAAGTCAGTTGAATCACCGTTCTATATTAACACACTGTTTTATTGAAGAGCGCACACACATAGGCCTATGAGTGGAGATCGCACTGCGCACACACACAAGCATTCAGGAGCACAGAAACTTATCGACACTGCCCCGCGACTTTTAATAATAAAATAGATTTGCTACTGGATCACTACATGATATTCCTCGAGGGGTTTACGTCGCTATTCTGAAGTAATTAAACGCACATCTTTGTTGTTAAGAGAGATGCTGAACAGATGCAGGTACGATAATTAATTCAAATAAATGCTATGATTCATTCATTCAAATAAATGTAATCTTACGCACTACTTTATCTCTGTGTCTGATTCAAAGTGGGCAGAATGCTAGATCTAACGTGCTGTAACTGATGAAAATAACCGCAAGTTTTACCCTTCTGGTCAAATATTGCTCTGTAAACATCAATAACAGCTTTAAGTTGTCAATGTTGGCGAATGATCATGGTATAAGGGATAATCCACGGCTAGCTGTGCATTAATCGATTTTAATGCCTTCGTGCTGGGCAGTTCTTTGCCTCCACGTTGTGCATTAAAATCGTTTTATGCACAGCCAGCAGTGGATTCTCCCGCTTATACCATGGTCATTCGCCAACACTGACAAGTCAAAGCTGTTATTGATGTTTGCAGCACAATATTTCACCAGAAGGGTAAAATTGACGGTTATTATTCCCTTACTTGATGCATTAACTGATGGAACCTTACTGTAAAGTGTTACCAAACAAATATCGCAAACAAAAATTGTGAGTAAATGTAGCAATTATCTGCATCTCTGTACAGAAAATAAACTGCAATCCAGATTATGGTGTTAAAATATCGGTTATCGATATTGGCCTCCAATTAATCTAACTGGTGCACCCATAATAATGACATACTAACAAATATTTATTGAACCTTAACCACAGAACTGAAACATACAGCGAACCATGAGAAATTTAAACCTTTAGACCCTTATTCCTTAGGATAAGTTGGATGTTCATGAGAAATTGAGATTTCTTTAAATAAACACTTTTCGACCTCTTTGTTTGTGAACTGAAGTAGCAATTCAGCCAATTATATTTGTCCAATCAGTTGTAATGTATTATATCAGTACCCAGTATAGCTCATTAATAACAGCCACTTGGTGGCATCTGTCATCAATATGCGCGTGTAACATCTGTGACCTTTGAGCCGGGGTGAAACTCACCAGCTTCCTCCTCTTGTCCTGTTCTGTTGGGGGTTCCTCGTCATCTGTCAGCTTTGGCTCTTCAAAGTGGCTCATCAGCATGCAGCTAGAGGAGAGGTAGCCAGAGAAAGTGTGTAAGGTTGTGAAGCGTATGTGCAAAGTAGAGAAATTACAATCATGTTACACTTCATTTCTAAATTGTGCAATTTTTTCCCCATTCTCCAGCAGCTGTGTAATCTCTCACTGCATTTATGAATACTCTTTTGACACCCCACTGAAGTATGTATGAGGCAGGTTGTGTATCCATCCTGCATGGAAATGATAAAATGCCGTAGGAGGTGAACATAAGGGTATAGAACCACATCCTGAAGTCATGAAATATTTGCAACCTCATAGCATCACATTTCATGACCAGCTTACACACAATCCAAACCTATACATAAAACAAACAAACATACTGTATACTGATCTGACATTTCATGTTTAAGATGATTTTACTGAAGAAAAAAAATTATTTAATTCTGTATGATTGATTAAAGTAATTATATATATATGTGTGTGTGTGTGTGTGTGTGTGTGTGTGTGTGTGTGTGTGAGATAACTATAAATTTGTTAAATAGAATTAAAATAATTTTATTAATTGTTAAGAATTGCAGAATATAATTAATAAAACACATACACAGAATATGCATTTGTTTTTCCTGGGTCAAAAATGTTCTTCATTATTATCACTGAAGCTGTCAATTACTTCAGTTCAATGCAAAGTTCACTCTTGTGAAAACACCCGTTATAATCAACTGTATCTACGCTGTGCAGTGAATCTCTTATTGACATTGTGTTTATACTTTGTTGGCTATATTGAAAGGATTTGTGAGTGTGCAGAACTCGTGCTGAACAAAAACTCAAAACCACGGAATCTGACCAACTTAAACAGATCTGATTGGCCACTGTGTTCACATGCTCAACAGATAAGTCTGTGATTGGCCACAAAGCTCAACACTGCATAAATACATTGTAAATGGAAACCTTTGACACTTTTCACATAGCACTTACACAAACACTCATGGGTATGTGTTAAACTGTTTTAAAGCAGCCGGCTATCAGTGGGAACCGGTACAGCAGAATGGCATGCATCACATTAAATGATCAAATAAATCTTTGCCATTATTTATAATGCAGGAAAAATCCTGTACTCATAATTTAAACTACAATATGTTTAAAAAAAAAAAGAAAGACCATAAATCATTTATGGGTCTTTCTTTCTTTTTCTGACTATTTCTACATTGTATTCTCAGTGGCTGAGAGAATGCCAAGACTGTGAATATCCCAATCTCCCCAGATATTGGCTGCTCTGAGGAGCCTAAAATATAAAACATTTTGCTTTACTACATTACTACATAACCCCGTGTGTGTTAGTTCATAGTTTTGAGTTTTGTTCTACAATATAG
The DNA here is from genome assembly GCA_018749465.1 of Paracanthobrama guichenoti. Taxonomy (NCBI): domain Eukaryota; kingdom Metazoa; phylum Chordata; class Actinopteri; order Cypriniformes; family Gobionidae; genus Paracanthobrama; species Paracanthobrama guichenoti. The sequence continues at coordinate 16,378,655 of CM031950.1, forward strand.
AAACAGTCAGAAAAAAGATGCATAAATGAGTAGGTGTGTCCAAACTTTTGACTGGTACTGTAGTGTATATACACTATATTGCCTAAAGTATTGGGACACCCCTCCAAATCATTGATTTCAGGTGTTCCAATCCCTTCCATGGCTACAGGTGTATAAAATCAAGCACCTAGGCATGCAGACTGCTTCTACAAACATTTGTGAAAGAATGGGTCGCTCTCAGGAGCTCAGTGAATTCAAGCGTGGTACCGTGATAGGTTGCCACCTGTGCAATAAGTCCATTCATGAAATTTCCTTACTACTAAATATTCCACGGTCAACTGTTAGTGGTATTATAACAAAGTGGAAGCAATTGGGAACAACAGCAACTCAGCCACGAAGTGGTGGGCCACATGAAGTGGTAGTACCAGCAGCCATATCACCCTGTAGCCCAAGACTTGTTTCCCACTTAAAGTTAAGCAGGGTTGAGCCTGGTCAGTACCTGGATGGGAGACCAACTGGGAAAACCAGGTAGCTGCTGGAAGAGGTGTTAGTGAGGCCAGCAGGAGGTGCTCACCCTGTGGTCTGTGTGGGTCCTAACACCCCAGTATAGTGATGGGGACACTGTACTGTAATAAGCACAGTCCTTCGGATGAGACGTTAAATAATCCCCATCCACTGAATTGGCTCTATCACCCTCTCTCCTCTCCACCTATCGCTGGTGTATGGTGAGAGCATTGGCGCCGTTGTACTGTGGCTGTCATGGTATCATTCAAGTGGATGCTGCACACTGGTGGTGGATGAGAAGAGACCCCTGACATGAGTGTAAAGCGCTTTGGGTGTACAGTAGTACATATTAAAGCGCTATATAAATTAATTAATTAATTCATTCATATAAAATCACAGAGCAGGGTCAACTCCACTAGACCCCTGGAGGTGTGCTGTGGTATCTGGCACCAAGATGTTAGCAACAGATCCTGTAAGTCCAGTAAGTTGTGAGGTGGGGCCTCCATGGGTCAGACTTGTTAAGTACATCCCACAGATGCTCAATTGGATTGAGATCTGGGGAATTTGGAGGCCAAGTCAGCTCCTCAAACCATTCCTGAACCTTTTTTGCTTTGTAGCAGTAAACATCCACATGGATGGCAGGATCCAAGGTTTCCCAGCAGAACATTGCCCAAAGCATCACACTGCCTTGCCTTCTTCCCATAGTGCATCCTGGTGCCATGTGTTCCCCAGGTAAGTGACGCACACACACCCGGTCATCCACATGATGTAAAAGAAAATGTATAAGTGCCTATTTAAGTGAATTTGTTTTGTTGTTGTGTTTTTCATCAAGAATAATAGGTTAATGAAACCACCATTTAAGCAACTGTTGCCCCGAAGCACGGCCGCACGACCACCCTGTCATGGCCACACGCTTTGCTCCGCTCCGTTATGAATGCCCGAGTGGCAGTGAGCATTTTACTTCCGGTTTAGAATTAGCAATTTAAAAGCCCCTGTCGGTAACTTTGAGGACAAAATGTTCACTTGCTGCCTAATATATCCCACCCACTAACAGGTGCCGTGATAACGTTATTCACTTCATCTGTCAGTGGTCATAATGTTAATAAAACATAATGTCTCAATGTCTGATTGATATGTGTGTATATACACACACACACACACACACACACACACACACACACACACACACACACACACACACACACACACACACACACAGTATTGGGAAGGTTACTTTGGAAATGTAATAGGTAAAAATGTAGTAGTAGAAGTTTAACTATTTACTTTATTAAACTTATTACTTTATTAAAGTAATGTAACTGATTACATTTGATTATGTATTATTAAATTTCAATTTTTCAACTGTTAATAATTTTCAAACATTTAACCTCTAAAAACCAGAGAGAGTTATATTTAAGAGAAAACACAATTCTAGGTCATTATACTATAGTAAAAAAAAAAAAAAAAAAAAAAACTACTTGTTTCTTCTTACTGATATCAAAATAGTAAATATCTGCAAAGTAGATATCCCCCCAGTGTATCTGTCATAACATGCATGGTATTGTTTTTTTGGTAAATAAAATTATAGTCCACTTATATTGTTTAGGCTTAATGACCAATCGCTGTGTAGTTAAATAGCTCTATTTTGCAAGTCAAAAGGTTCCTCGGGTTCAACATTGAAACCTTCGATGTCGATAGCGTTTTAATAAATGGCAAACATTTGCACTGAACTGTCATATTTGCTCCCTTTCTAAATATCTAGCACTGGAATGCATTTTTATCACTCAGGTTGTAGCCTAAAGCTTTCAGCTTTTATCAGAGTTTTCTGGTTTTATCAGACAGGTTTTAGCCTAAAGCTTTCAGCGGCAATGTGGATTGACGTAATTGGCAGAAGTGGTGCACTGCAAATTCAAACAAGAGAACCAATCAAATTCAGATAAACCATCAGAATTGCATCGCTTTACTAAACGGCCTTGAAATGGCAGGAGAAACTGTGCACATCAAAAACAGGCAAAGCAACACATTCATATAATTCAATATATCCTAGCTTTTTACAGAAAATATTCAGATGTAACCTGTCTAACTGTCAACATTTTTAACTAATTTAATTACACACTTTTTTCTCAGTAACTGTAACGGATTACAGTTACATTTATTTTGTAATTAAATTGCATACATGTAACTAGATACTCCTCAAATCACTGTATATATAAATCAAAACAAAATTTGTTCAGACACCTTCAACATTTTCTCTCATTAATCACAGAAACATTATCACACTAATCATTATTTAGAAAATGGTAATAAAATATAAGAACTGAGTTAAAACTGTGTCAGAACAAATTCATCTCGATAATGTCAGATAACTTTGATAGAAAGGTATGTAATGGATTACAATCAACCAATCAGCAGTCAGCTGTTAAATTTAAGTACACAATTAGATAATACCAATTTAGGTTAACCAATTACCAAGCAATGCTTCATTTTGTTCAGTCTGTGGTGTAAAAGGTCGCATTCGCATTTAAAAAACACTTAAGCAAAACATGGTCAGGTTAAAGTGTCTGAATAATTGTCCCAAATTTTTTTAAATCAATTTTACTGGTAGTCCACTGTATGAAGACTTTTTGGGTATAATGTGTCAAAAGTTTACTTTATTTGCTATCCTCATTTACATAAATGAGCTATAGTGTCCTGCACCCACTAGCAAAAAATTATATCTGGTGTCTGAATAATTTTTGGTTTGACTGTATACACACACACACACACACACACACACACACACACACACACACACACACACACACACACACACACACACACACACACACACACACACACACACACACACACACACACACACACACACACACACACACACACACACACACAAATACTATATAATGTAACAAATACAAACATTGTGACACACATCACCATCACTTCTCCTAATGTTGAGCATTTGTTTCATGAATGCTCTGCCCTGCCATGACAGCATGTGCCCTTGTCCACTATTTTCCAGGTCATTAGGCAGACAAAATGCCTCTGTGGAGAACTGTCATCAAAAAGAGAGAATCAAACTTACTCTTTGAAGGTAGCCGTCTCAGGGTCTTCCGTCATAACATCGTGCAGCGCCTCCACGCTGATGTTGATGATCCCGCAGAACTTGTCCTGGATCACGCTGAAAAATGATTGCAGTGGAAAACATTATTCAGAGAACGAACACAATGTTCCATCATTCAGAAAAACATGTGAGCAATGACACCACTGTGACAGAAAGATGTTTTAGGGTGTCTTCACAAGCGAGTAGGGATGTCATGGCACCAATTTTAGTAGTCGAAACTAAACTAGAGTGAAATTTATAGCTTTTTTTTTTTAAAACAAAAAGTTATAGGCTATTCAAAACATTCATTTAGTTAAAACGTACTGTATAAAATTAAATCAAAACAATAGCATTCAAGTATTTCTCAATTAAGTAAACTTTTTGTTATTGTTGCCACACCAAGACAGCTATTTTGATCAAGAAATGCCTTTGAATGCAGGCATATACGCATACGAGCACTCAAAAGCAGTCACCTGTCAGTCTGACAGTGCGTGGGTATGGAGATGATGATACTTGCCTAGCTAAACTTTAGAAAGACTGCTATTGTTACATTTGTTTCACGTTTTAGCATTGACTTGGTTGCAAAGCACCGGTACTTTCGACATCCCTACTAGTGGGTATTGAGATTTTCAATCTGAAGAAAGAAAAGAAAAAAACACCTTTTAGCCTGGAAATAGCTTGCACTCACAAAACCTTTATGCAAGGGAACAATCATATAAGCTTAAGAGAAATACTCAGTCTGACTGACTGTTAAAATCTGAACTACACTCAAGGGATCTGAACACATTATCTGAGCCAGTTATTGCCAACAAATGTGAAGATATTCATTCGATTATTAAACCCTTAATGCAGTTATTTATGTGTTCTGTTGCATAACAACAGTTAGCACTTTATGAAGGACAAACTCTCCATTTCACAGTCATATAAAAAGAATAATTCACCCAAAAAAATTTAATTCTGTCAATCTACAACCCTCATCATGTCATTCCAAACACATGCTGTATGTGACTTTCCTCTGTGGAACACAAATGGAGAAGTTTAAATGAACGCCTGCTCTCTTCTATACAGTGAAAGCTCTAGTATGAACAAAAACACAATACCAGTGCTATTTTAGTATTATGTATATACTATTATAGTTTGTTCATTTTTGAATTAGAATTTTTATGTCATATTTTTTTTTCTTAAATATTACTATTTGGTTCACATCCCCACCCCAGTTTTAGTTATTTATTTATTAGTAATTTTATAGTTTCAACTTATTTCAGTTACTAGCAAAGGCAACAGTTCTAATTTTTGTTTAGTTTAATTTTATCGAAAATTTTATAATTTACTTTAGCTTTATTTTAATTAACAAAATGTTTTAAAAAGTTTTACTTATCAAAAATGACCTTGAATCATTCCACTTATGCACTATATTCCAAGTCGTCTGAAGCAATAATAGATTTGTCATTTGTACTGAAATTTAATTCATTATTCACAGCTGTGGTCACCTTTCACTTTTAATGTTTGGGTGCAGGTACATTTGGTGTCCAAAGTCATTATTTTTTCAGCTTTTTTCAAATGGTTATATTTTTAAATAATCTGTTACTCATTGTTATGGATCACAAGATGTTACAGGCCATAACAATATACTGTACATCCCATATGATATCCCATTCTTAATCCGTAGGGTTTAATATGGAGTTGGCACACCATTTACAGCTATAACAGCTTCAGCTCTTCTGGGAAGGCTTTCCACAAGGTTTAGGAGTGTGTTTATGGGAATTTTTGACCATTCTTCTAGAAGCGCATTTGTGAGGTCAGGAACTGATGTTGGACGAGAAGACCTGGCTCACAGTCTCTACTCTAATTCATCCCAAAGGTGTTCTATCGGATTGAGGTCAGGGCTCTGTGCAGGCCAGTCAAGTTCCTCCACACCAAACTCGCTCATCCATGTCTTTATGGACCAACGCTTTGTGCACCGGCGCGCAGTCATGTTGGACAGGAAGGGGCCATCCCAAAACTGTTCCCACAAAATTGGGAGCATGAAATTGTCCAGAATGTCTTGGTATGCTGAAGCATTAAGAGTTCCTTTCACTGGAACAAAGGGGCCAAGCCCAACCCCTGAAAAACAACCCCACACCATAATCCCCCCCTCCACCAAACTTTACACTTGGCACAATGCAGTCAGGCGAGTACCGTTCTCCTGGCAACAGCCAAACCCAGACTCATCCATCGGACTGCCAGACAGAGAAGCGTGATTCATCACTCCAGAGAACACGTCTCCACTGCTCTAGTGTCCAGTGACGGCATGCTTTACACCACTCCATCCAACACTTTGGTACCACGCTTGAATTCATTGAGCTCCTGAGAGTGACCCATTCTTTCACAAAAGTTTGTAGAGTCTGCTTGGCTAGGTGCTTGATTTATACACCTTTGGCCATGGAAGTAATTGGAACACCTCAATTAATATTTTCTGTTAAAATAAAATGTCTTATATAACTGAAAATCATGATTTCTTGTTGTCCGAATTAGTCAGTGTATGTTACGATACGTACGATACTTCGCCTTTAAATTGGTGGCATTAGATTGATAAGATTTAAAGCACTGAAAGGTATGTGTGATCTCAGAGAAAATATTTTAATCAAAAAAGTTCTTACACTAAGGGTTATTTTGTAAAACGTCAAAATTGTTACTATAATATCAAAACGAAAACATAACTGACAAATATCACTGATAACACAGTGGGTTGTTTAAAAGTCTTTTTAATCAAGATTTCATTAGCGCCACATGCTCTTAGCATTTATGCTAGCAAGTGGAGTTTTGGGAAAAAGTTTAAAACAGTAATTTTTGTTACCGTCAAACTCTGTTACCAAGGTAGAATAACAATGTTGACAGTATGTAACAGAATTGACAGCAACAGAGTTGACAAACAATACTATAAAGTAATTGGGGTTTTTTCCCCGCTAAAACAAAAAAAAACAAACAAGTAAATTGTGTTTGGCAAGCACTGAATTATTAAAATAAATTATGTTTTCAATAAGATACTGGAAAGAATTCTTGCTAGTGAATGTTTTTTTCCCCTTAATATTTTGAAATGCAAAATGTATCTCCAATTATAGAATCACTCAGATGTAAAAGAGCAGCTTTTGTGTTCTATGGAAGAAATACATTCACATTGGTATCGTAAGATATGAGTGACTAAATAATAACACAATTGTCATTTATTTTATCCCTGATAGCCCAACTATCCCTGTAAGAATGAAATAATCCTATGGTCTTGATCTTTCCAGCACAATTCTCTTCTGTAATGTGTGGCATGGCCAAATTTCCTGTGTTTGGCCCTTTCCATCACAGCTTTCAATATAAGCCCACAGTGTCTGATAAAAATTGGTTCATTCGTCACTCATAGATCTGGAACACGCGAGATTCCTCGACTGTCCACTTAGAACCCTGTAAAGATTCTTCCTCTTCCTCGGATCTGCTCACATGCAACATTCAATGAAAAGTCAGATAAGGAAGGTCTCTAAATTTCCAAAACACTGCTCGGTGAAATGAACTAGTCGATACCATTTCTAGAGCAGCAATCACATCTCTGTTTTGGTGAAATAGAGGAAGATGATGAGGTACTGTAGCCACTAAGGGAGAGGGGCACAGCCGATATGACTTAAGAAATTGGTCAGAAATGAAAGACGGGTGGTATGAAATGACGATTGTGACATGACGTGTGCCTCCATATCATCCATCTGCACCCTAGTACTGGGGAATTGAGTGTTTCCTTAATCCAAAATGAGGTGGCGTTCACGTCATATTTTATCTATGTTTCCATTAGTTACAATTCTCACCATCCAAAACTGATGACTAAAAAAGTTTAAATGACCCATTTGCTAAGCATATATTACAATATATACTGTAAAAAAGCCAATTACCATTTTGCCTGAAGACACCATGTAAGTTAGCTACAAACAAACCTAGCAAGCACCAAAGCTAGCTAAATCTACCTCAGCTATACATTTATTAAAGTTTACAGCTGTAATATTCCTCTTTTTGTTGTATAATACGGGGTAGGAGGCAATCTAATCTCAACATGCCAATATTAGAGCTACAAGAGCTGTGCTAGTGACCAGATGCATCATATTAAAGATTTCTTATCACCCTGCATGGACCTGAAAAAGAGACCTGTATAATACCTAATGAAGCTTAAACCAGCACTTTTAGACAATAAAACTTGCAGAAACACCTTTTATGTGACAACATATGGGAAGAAATGCATTCATGTAAGATTACTGTAAAGTCTTTAAAAGGATCAAATCCTATAATTTGCACTTACAATGGACCCTCAGAATTTTTGTCAAGAAAACTGTCAACACCCATTTTTAATGTGAAATCAGTAACCGCATCACTGACAGGTCATGATGGTCACAATATCATTTATTTATTAAAGTGAATAATTGAAAAAATAAATAAATAAAAAAAAAGATCTGAAAATCCTCTGAAATAGAGCTGCACAATTATGACGAATATCAAAATGGGAAATTATTGTTATGACTCTTAATAGTGTTATGGACTAAACTGAAACAAATATTGTAAGCCATTTTTAAATAAAAATACATTTATACAAAGATAAATATTAGGTAAACAGTAGGGCTGTCAAACGATTAATCACACCCAAAATAAAAGTTTGTGTTTATATATTAATAAATATTTGAGTGTATATACTGTATATATTTATATCATTTATATTACATATAAATATAAATAGTTTATATATAAATAAAAAAATCTTAAATGTAAACATTCATGTGTGCATTTAAATATACATATTCATTATACACAGTACACACACATATGTAAAAACACAAACTTTTATTTTGGATGCGATGAATTGTTTGATAGCACTAGTAAACAGCGTTTAGAAGACGTTCTGCAATATGTAAAATCTTACCACAGAATGTGAAGAAAAAGCTGAATCTCTTTACCTGTGAAAAATTAAATGTCTCATGGTTATGCTACTTGAAATTAGTGTTAAATTAACCAGAGTCTAAATCACGCAATCCACTTGGCTTTCTTTATGAATATGTATTTCAACTGTAATCAAGCAAGCAGCATTGCTCTACACTGTCTAAATGTTCTGGCAAACCCCGACATCATTATTCCAAAGGCAGCTGGTTGAAAACAATCTGAACTGTTCTATTTGTGCATGTGTAGAAATGAAAGCCCATATCCATACCCATATCTGCATATCCCTCTCCAATTTTTTGGCCTGGCTGTATGCACGGAGATCATTACATCATTATCATCATCTGTTTATTCTGTGCTCTCCAAATGACTGAAGCTGAGACAAATCTGTATCGTTTCATTGCTGTCATCACCGTGGTTATACTTCATTAAGGGGTGAAATTATTTGTGACAAACTGCACCTCAGAGAAGAAACATTCAGCACCCGTGAGCACACAGGTGTTTATTCAGAGAGAGTCAGAACACAGCAAATAGAATAGTAATGGCAGGATCAGAAAATGCCATTCAAAGTGCCGTGAATGCCTTTGAAAATTAATATGCTGGGCCTCATTTCATGCAAGCCTCTCGGTGCAGCTAAATATCCTTTCAGAGTCAGCATTCATAATTTTCTCTGCGCCGTTCAAGTCACACAAGTGTAAAGAGACGAAAAGGCACCTGAATAAGGATGACCGTTGATTGCGGAGCACAATTCCTCCACAAAATAAGCTTGTATATTGCAATGTTGTAGTATCACACTCATTAAAATAGTATTTTAAGTCACACCAGACAGAAAATTCAATTTGGATCAGGGTCAGAAATTAAGGTGAAATTAAAGGCAAAAATGATTTGTAATATCGGATTTACACTACCATTCAAAAGTTAGGTAAGATTTCTTAATGTTTTTGAAAGAAGTCTCTTCTGCTCACCAAGGCTGCATTTATTTGATCAAAACTACAGTTAAAGAATTCGTTCACTTTAAAATGAAAACAGTCTTCCGTATTCGACTTATGGAAAAAGACAACCGACGCAACGCATGACATCTGACGTAGCGTAAGCGTTTTGAACTGTGAGAGGCGTTACACTTTCTTCATAAGTTCAATACAGAAGGCGGTCTGGTGGAAGCTAGATATTTTACTTTATAAAGTTTTAAATATGGATATATTTCTTACAAAAACCTATCGATTCGCTTCAGATGGCCTTTATTGACCCCACTGAGCCGTGTGAAGTATTGATGTTTATGATGGATGGACGATCATTTTTGAGCTTCAAACTCGTAAACCCCATTCACTGCCATTATAAAGCATGGAAACATCAGGGTATTTAATATAACTCAGATTGTGTTCATCAGAAGAAGAAAGCCATACACCTAGGATGGCTTGAGGATGAGTTTCATTTTAAAGTGAACTAATCCTTTAAAGCAGGGGTGCCCAACCTTTTTTGAACAAAGATCTACTTTTAAATTTGTCAGAGTGCCGAGATCTACTCTGTCTGAATTCAGATTAGCGTACTAGCATACTACTCTTGCTATTCCTGCCATATATTTATATGAAATGGTATGAGTAGTATGTTAATATGCGATTTCAAATTTAGCCCGTAATTTTCATTGCTGTCAATAACATTCAGTTATAAGTCACTTATATGTAAGTATAGTTAATGATTAACTAATTATTTACAAAACATGACTATACATCAGGGGTGTAACTGTACACGTATTCGTGCCAAACCATTTCGGTACAGGGCTTTCGGTTCGGCATTTTCAGTATTCATCATCTCTTCCTAAAGAATAAACATGAATTCATATCTCTTAAGGTATGTTGAGGATACATTACAATTTACTGAAATGTATCATATGTCGTGTAATCGCTCAATCGGTGTTTCAACCGCGGAAAGACAATAAAACAGCTTGAGAACAATGTCACATAGCATTACATTTACCTCAAAAGTCATTCGGTGTCCACAGCTTTTAGTTCACTAGAGAAAAACGAACTCTTTTCGCTAAATATACGCAATACATATATGCAATACATTAGCCTATAGATTCATTATATTCTACTGAACCTGTTAGTGATGTCTGGATTATTTAATGTGTGTTTACATAAATCTGTCGTGAAAATGACAGCCACTGTGTATAAATGATTCTATTTCAACAACGAAGTCAATACAAAAACTGCCTTTTGTGAAGCTTATGAGTGTTGATTATTATATCTAAAAATAAATAGAAACTGAATTTAGGCTAATAATTTGGGCTCTGTTGTTAACCTTTAATATTATAGCAATGTGTAAGTAAGGGCTCCCTATAGTTTACAGCATTATCTTTAAGTAAAGTTTAGTTATACAAACCCGATTCCAAAAAAGCTGGGACACTGTACAAATTGTGAATAAAAAAGGAATGCAATAATTTACAAGTCTCATAAACTTATATTTTATTCACAATAGAATATAGATAACATATCAAATGTTGAAAGTGAGACATTTTGAAATGTCATGCCAAATATTGGCTCATTTTGGATTTCATGAGAGCTACACATTCCAAAAAAGGCTGCAATAAGAGGCTGGAAGAGTTAAATGTACATATAAGGAACAGCTGGAGAACCAATTTGCAACTTATTAGGTCAATTGGCAACATGATTGGGTATAAAAAGAGCCTCTCAGAGTGGCAGTGTCTCTCAGAAGTCAAGATGGGCAGAGGATCACCAATTCCCCAATGCTGCGGCTAAAAATACTGGAGCAATATCAGAAAGGAGTTTCTGAGAGAAAAACTGCAAAGAGTTTGAAGTTATCATCATCTACAGTGCATAATATCATCCAAAGATTCAGAGAATCTGGAACAATCTCTCTGTGCGTAAGGGTCAAGGCCGGAAAACCATACTGGATGCCCGTGATCTTCGGGCCCTTAGACGGCACAGCATCACATACAGGAATGCTACTGTAATGGAAATCACAACATGGGCTCAGGAATACTTCCAGAAAACATTGTCGGTGAACACAATCCACCGTGCCATTCGCCGTTGCCGGCTAAAACTCTATAGGTCAAAAAGAAGCCATATCTAAACATGATCCAGAAGCGCAGGCGTTTTCTCTGGGCCAAGGCTCATTTAAAATGGACTGTGGCAAAGTGGAAAACTGTTCTGTGGTCAGACCAATCAAAATTTGAAGTTCTTTTTGGAAAACTGGGACACCATGTCATCCGGACTAAAGAGGACAAGGACAACCCAAGTTGTTCTCAGCACTCAGTTCAGAAGCCTGCATCTCTGATGGTATGGGGTTGCATGAGTGTGTGCGGCATGGGCAGCTTACACATCTGGAAAGGCACCATCAATGCTGAAAGGTGTATATCCAAGTTCTAGAACAACATATGCTCCCATCCAGACGTCGTCTCTTTCAGGGAAGACCTTGCATCTTCCAACATGACAATGCCAGACCACATACTGCATCAATTACAACATCATGGCTGCGTAGAAGAAGGATCCGGGTACTGAAATGGCCAGCCTGCAGTCCAGATCTTTCACCCATAGAAAACATTTGGCGCATCATAAAGAGGAAGATGCCACAAAGAAGACCTAAGACAGTTGAGCAACTAGAAGCCTGTATTAGACAAGAATGGGACAGCATTCCTATTCCTAAACTTGAGCAACTTGTCTCCTCAGTCCCCAGACGTTTGCAGACTGATATAAAAAGAAGAGGGGATGCCACACAGTGGGAAACATGGCCTTGTCCCAACTTTTTTGAGATGTGTAGATGCCATGAAATTTAAAATCAACTTATTTTTCCCTTAAAATGATACATTTTCTCAGTTCAAACACTGATATGTCATCTATGTTGTATTCTGAATAAAATATTGAAATTTGGAATCGGGTTTGTAATTGAATTCATTTAAGGACAGACACAATTTTTTCAGTAACCCACTGTTGAATAAATATAAATAAAAAGCAATTTTGTAAAACTGCTGTACCGAATCCGTACTGAACTTCAAAACCGAGTTACGTGCCGAACTGTCAGTTTTGTACAAATGTGCTGTTTTATCTTAAAAAAGTAAATCATTAAATAAATCAAAACAGATCAATAGTAGATGTTTGATGAGTTATAAGTTGATACTTTATCACTTATAAATCATTGAAGTATTTATGTCAAAATTGTTTTAGTATCATCTCAATAAACAAAGGTTAATCTTGAATAAATTATGAACAGACCATTAGTAAATGATCAGTATAAGCTGGTCTGTGCTCTTTAAGAAGAGTAATTTGTTTTCAAGGGGATAATAATTTATAAATGACTTATAACTGAATTAACAAAACATTCATAAAATGTTAGCATATTACTTATTAATCATTTATGAATGTATAATCATGTTTTGTAAATGATTAGTTCATCAACAAAATAACTGAACGTTGTTATTAAGTGTTACCATTTTTTCTTAAAGCAATGCTATTGTTCTCCCTTTACGTCTGTCAGTGGATTTTACAAATATTTAACAGCCAATGAAAAGCATTAAAAGAGCTCGTGTTAAATCTCGTTACTCGACTGGACTGTCAAGCAAATCCTCACAGCTCATAGCGCCGCCCCTCCTCCTCCGGCACAGCGCAGAGCTGAACGTAATCTGATCTTGTAAGGGTAAATAAAGAACTTTTTTTTAAATGAGTACAGCGTTTTCTTTACTCAAGAAATACTATGTCAATAAAGGTTAATATTTTATGTATTTGAGGTCTGAGATGTGGGAACAGTGGAGACAGAGAAAGGGCAAACCAGAGTGCAATTTACTCTCACGATCGACTAGAGAGCAGTCTGCGATCGACTGGTTGGGCACCCTTGCTTTAAAGCATTACACGGTTACATTTTAATAAATGTAAAAATGTAATCTATTCCTGTGATGGCAAAACTACATTTTCAGCTTCATTACACCAGTCTTCAGTGTCACATGATCCTTCAGAAATCATTCTAATATGATGATTTGCTGCTCAAGGAACATTTCAATTTTGAAAACAGTCGTGCTGCTTAATGTTTTTGTTAAAACCATGATGCATTTTTTCAGGACTCTGATGAATATAAAGTTCAAAAGCATTTATTATAAACATCTTTACTGTCACTTTTGATTAATGCATCAATGTAATGCATTAATGCATCCTTGCAGAATAAAAGCATCAATTTCTTTTCTTATATCATCTTTCCAAAAAAAAAAAAAAAAAAAAAAACCTCAAATTTTGAATGGTAGTTTATTTCTATTTGAAAATTCTATTCTAGGCCTGTTTGGTGTTGTTTGCTTAGGAATCATGTTTCATCATTATTATGTTTTATTACTCTCCAGCTAGGTAATCATTTTCTATCTAATTATTCAGACTGAAAATGTGAATTATTTGACAATTATGACATGCAGCATATTTTTAGATAACACAACACAAATTAACGCTGTCATTTATTGCTGTTGAAATGTAATCATAATTCTTATTGTTGAATAGAATATTCATTAAAATACCTTTTTGGATGTTTGGAGCAGTATTGAGCTGATATCATTTGATGCGGTACATCTAAATAGAATTTTGGAATTTTTTTTCATGATCGGTTAATAATGGTAGCAGTCGTAATTGTAATCATGCTTATTTACTGAATGACTGTGCATTCCTACCCTGCAAAAGTAACGGAAAAGTTCATTTCTGACACACTTCTGGCAGAAAGCAAGAGGTGACGATGGAGAAAACAACATCGTGCTCCTGAGCTTCAGAGACTGAGGCTCAGTGATATCGCTCACCGATCCAGGCTCTCTCTACAAGCGTGATAACGCATGACTGTCCCACTCTCCCCATAAGACTCAGGCATAAGCTGCATGGGGAGCCTCTCCTGTACATCACAGCAAAGCCTTGAAACTGCAGAAGGAAAACAAGGCCATGATGGAGCTGTCATTGTTGCCAGTTAATCACATTGGGTGGGAGAGAGACTGACATAGAAGGGCTCTGGGTATTGATGCCATTATTGATCTCATAGAACAATGGCCCGTAAGATCAATCTCAATGAAATAAGGTGACAACAGACCTGCTGCGGCACCATAATCGATTTCACAGGCCCGAACGCAATTCCATAATACAAGATTTCACGATGGGCACATACAGACAGATACATGCATACAAAATGTGGACACATACTATAGATCGGATAGATCCAGCGTGTGAAATATTTTGAAGATGACTGGCCACCCTTCAGAAAAGGAAGAGTGTTGCACGGTCCAAACATAAGCCTGCATGCAGAGACATGCTCAAGTGTTTTCATGCGGCCGGATTGAATATTTATATTTTAATGAGAAATGTGAGTGAGCGTCGATCATGCATTTCTGTACCATTTCTTTTCCCCTGACAGCCTGCACATGGTACAAAAGCAATATGAACAGTCAGATGGTCTGGTCTTTAAAAGGGCCAGGGGTTAGCAACCTTTTGACATGAGTTTTAAATATTTCTTGTTGATCACTGTGCCACAATACATAAACGTCTGCGCTGCAGAATGTTTGACACCGTTTTCTAGAAAAAATAAATAAATCATGCAAATTACCACCTCACTGTGTACTGTGCACACCTAATTGTGTGTTAGTGCATTATTTGCACTGGTATTTGAGTTGTTTGTTGTGGAGGTAAGTGCTTCTCTTCCAGTAGTGATGCTATTTTGAGTGTGAACGTCACTGCCAGCTTCACGTATGCCGAGTTGAAAAGACTGAAGAGAAGTGACTCAAGCAAACGTTATTCTGCAGAAAACCTTATAGCTTTCTAGCTAGTTGTGCACTTTTAAGCAATTTTATTTTACTATATCTCTTTGCATAAATATTTTCTACTCAACTATAATTTTATTATTTTACTAACCCAACTAATGACTCATCCGGGCTCTCCAATAGGTTGCACAAACTTTTCGCAATATGTTACGGAACTATTCAATTTTGATTTTGCATATTGTTTTTAAACGTTCATTCGTGTAGTTCATATAACCACCTTACAATATTTCAATAACATAATTAAAGTCCTCATGAAATCAAAATTGACCCTATTTACTTTGTTAGCATACATTACCGGTCTTAGGGTGAACAATTCATCCGTGCAAGTTAATACACAGAAAAAAATAGTTTGTCGCAAAAAAACAAAAAAATTGTATATTAGTTATATTCTCTATTTAATTTACAGAGCAATCCCTGCAAAGTTTTTAGGTTAACTATAGAAGAGACTAGGTTTAGTGTGTGTCGCACTCGCAACGGAGGCGCTCCATCGTGATATCAGTCAGCCATCACGTTGGACAATGATATCGTCCATCGGCACAACCCTATGGTCAACACACCGAATCTGCTTGACCATCTTTTACCCACTGCAAAATTTGTTTTGCCGAATCTTTCACTCTCACAAGAAAATTTCCAATTGCGTGGACTGCAAAAATTAAGTGAACAACGGTAAATGTGGCTGCACCTTAATACAAAAGTCTACAGATGAACAACAAGTTAATAGATCTTTCCTTGTGATGGAATTACACATTACATTACATATGTATATAAGAAAAGAAAAAATATCATCACTGTCATAAATGCTATTTATTATTATGATACAATAAATAATGTTAGGAGATTAATAATTTAAATAAATATAATTTTGAATATACAAATAAATGCTGGAAAAAAATGCATACTTTTAAACAAGAAACTAAACCGCTAGTAGGTGGTGGTAGTCACTTAATGAGTGCGTCATTGAGTCATTCATTCAACTGATTCGTTCAAAATACTGAATCATTAAGTAAGAAAACACTGCTGAGTGTTTTGAGACACGCATTAGTTCGGGTTGTAATCTTTGTTTGGAACTATTTTCGTAGGTGAAATAGAACAAAACAGTCAATATTGTGTCTAAAATGCAAGTACATACTTTTTTATTGAACTAAAAATGTAACATTTGCAATCATGAGAATATTTGCAAAATAGCTCCCATGTCATGTTATATTACTTAACTATATCATATTATAAAATTTAGAATTTTTACCTTAGTATGCTTCCTCTGTGAGTTTCTTTATGTGTGCTGTTATGCTCATTTGTTTTGATTTCTCCACTCAAGTCTCTCACAAAGAGATCGGCAGCGCGAGCATCAAAAACGCTACCAGAAATGTTATGGGCAAACTACAACTACAACCTACCATGATATGTGAGATTATACTCAAAAAAATGCTGGGTTAACCCAAATTGGTTTGAAAATGGACTAACCCAGCGATTGGGTTGTTTTAAGCAAACATTTAACCCAACCCATTTACTGGGTTAAAACAACCCAATTGCTGGGTGTCCATTTTCAACCCAACTTGGGTTGTTTTTAACCCAGCATTTTTTAGAGTGTACATGTGTAGAAACATCAGTTAGAAAAAAAAAAAAATTAGACAAATTACAGACAAAAAACTACTACACTGTTTGAACAGGGTTCCCACACCTTGGTTAACTTTAAATTGAAGGACGTTTCAAGGACTTTTTAGGTCCAATACCCACAAATTCAAGGACTTAATGAGGGGGACACATTTCAAGCAAGGTTACATCGTGTTACCTGGTAAGATACATTGTTACAGTTTTCATGTGTCAAACGCAACTATGCAAAAAAGCATTTTTTCTTTTGCATTTTTTTTGGCCATATGACAGATTTGATATTCTATTTGTCGTATTTCTGTTTTGCATAACATATTTTCACTGGAAATATTTGGGTTTGGTGTAAGCACTGAAAACGTTGAGGTACCATCGTAGTTATGGCAACATACAACACAAAGTACCTCATGCGGGAAACACTTAACATAATGCATAAATGCCCGTAACTAACGTAAAAATCAAGCAAGCTAGTATGCACAGGCCACAAAATTACACATTAGCAGACTGGAGGGAATATGGAATTTTTTTCCAGAAAACGTACAAAATAAATTTAAGCACTTCAAGATCCTGCATCTATGCATGTTTATTTTCAAACATTTTCAGGGCCTGGAATTTTTTTTTGAATCTGCAAATCACAGGAATTCGCTGTTACCATCATAGACTGTAAAATAATTTAGGGACATCGTGTCCGTCACGTCACCCGTAGGGTTCTGAAGAGCATTTTTGAAGCATAAAGTCGGCCGTTGCCATCTTGGCAGACCGTCACTCCCGGATAACTAAAAATTGACAAAGAGGCGGGACGTGACGTGATGTGGTGATGTGATGGCTAACAGACAGCAGACAAACAGCAATCCACCTGTCACTCAAGTGGCCACGCCCTTAATTCTGCAGAACTTTAAGGCTTAATATAATTTAAACAAATGAGTTGCCATGAAGGGCAAAATTAGCTGTATAGACCAAAACCACAATTTGTACCAGGCTGTAAACATGTTTTTTTTTCTGCTGTAAAGTTTTAACATGGGGCTCAATGAGATTCTGCACTCTTTTGGAGTCTGTCCCTAGCGGTCAGTCGATGAATTGCAGTTTAAGTCACTTCCGTATTGGCTTCAAGAGAAACTGGGGGAAGTTGGGGGAGGAGCAAGCGGCAACCTCCCCCAGTTTCTCTTGAAGCCAATATGGAAGTGACTTAAACTGCAATTCATCGACTGACCGCTAGGGACAGACTCCAAAAGAGTGCAGAATCTCATTGAGTCCCATGTTAAAATTGCTTACCATGTATACAAAAACAGACCAGAAGTGACCTCCTACTCTCATGAAGCATATACATTTTAATGTATTATATATTTTTGCAATGAACAAATTATAAATGTATTGTATTTTATACTTATGATCAATGAATAAAAGGTCAACAGTTGTATACTGCACCACTGTTTCTGATTCATTCATTTGCAAAGCATTATAGAATAATTAATTCCATCAAAAAACAAAAATCATTTTAGTACAGTTTTGTTACTTTGTATTTTTCTCTGATTCTGAAATACTTCTGTGCTTTTGTACCGTGTTTCTTCTCAGAAGTAGATTAGTAATAGGTTCATGATCCCTGTTGCCCTCCATACTTGCATCATTTATACTGGTTGCATAAAGGACAAGGTCAGGGTGCTGGTAAGTAAACATGGGTGGCCATTTGCTTGGTTCGTTTCCATTTCTTGGTCTATTACATCAGCAGTAAAAAAAAATATTGAACTGTAAGGCATGGTAACGTAAATTACTTGTAATATTACAGGCAAAATGAAAAACTCCCCTTTACAACACCTGACATCTCAATGAGATGCAAATGGCACTTTGAAACATAATAAATATAACTTACAGGTTGTCACAATGACAAGTCATGATAATGGTACTATCACTGGCAACCGAACTGCTGACGTAGCTAATGCCAACAAGCTACCATTTCTCCCGACAATTCACCATTATGAAGAGATTTTTCATTCGTTTGGCATCTGAGGTGAATGTCAAATGATTTGTATAAATGCTATCACTTGTACAGCTTGCTGATGACATCTACTATATCAGCTTCAGACATTTGCATGCAAATGTGATAGGGTTATCCTGCAGTGTTTATAAGATGACGAACCTGTTGTCAGACGGTAAAAGCGACAGGAGCGCCAGGGCAGAGAGCTTTCTCCTCTCAGGCTGGGTGATGTTGTCCATGCGATCCACCCACATCTCAATCATACTCCCCAAGAGCTGGTCTGCCTGGGAAGCAGAGATCACCATGATAAACAATCTCATTCACATAATTCTCATTTATAATTTAACTGTGCACAGGTAAGCGAGGCACACTGGGAACAAGATTAATAGACCCTTCATAAGATAAGAGGAAAACATAAGGGTACGGTCGAGCTGCCTGTCAGGACGAATATATAAAAATCTCTGTCTTTGAAGTTGTTTGGCTGATACTGTAAATAATGAAGGGGTCTCTGAGGGAAAGATATTTCTGGGATTGAGGAAATTAAGGAGAATACTGATGTATGCTGAGACTACAATAGTGCAAATGAGTTCAATTATTCAGCGTGGAGATACGGCCCATGGTTGAAAGGGAATGATTCCGTGTGGGTGGCTCAGCAAAGCATTTGGGTCCACTGGGACCAAATTACAGTAAGATCAGCTCCCACAAACACAACTAAAGAAACGCTGCACAGAAAAGAAAACTAGGCCAAGCTTGAGAATTTTTGGTTTATTGGTTGATTTTTTGCTTCAGTCTATTTAACCTTGACAAAGGTAATGGGGACCTCCCATTTGAGGAATGTGAGCTTGAGTTCTTTGATTTAGAATCATAACAGTAATTAGTTAGGCAATGGTATTGAATTTCTGGTTGATATAGACAAATATCTTTTATATCAACTATTAAAGTGGATATTCAGCCGTTGCTATTTACAGTATTGCACGTCTAGAATATTACATTCTACTAATGTAATCTTATTGCAAGTGATACACTATATATTAACAAATTTAATATATATATATATATATATATATATATATATATATATATATATATATATATATATATATATATATATATATATATATATATATATATATAGAGAGAGAGAGAGAGAGAGAGAGAGAGAGAGAGAGAGAGAGAGAGAGAGAGAGAGAGAGAGAGAGAGAGAGAGAGAGAGAGAGAGAGAGAGTTGATGTGTTAGATGTAGGAAAAATGGGCAAGCGTAAGGATTTGAGCGAGTTTGACAAGGGCCAAATTGTGATGGCTAGATGACTGGGTCAGAGCATCTCCAAGGTGTTCCCGGTCTGCAGTGGTCAGTATCTATCAAAAGTGGTCCAAGGAAGGTGGTGCTGGAAGGAACTGGTGACAGGGTCATGGGCGGCCAAGGCTCATGGCACGTGGAGGCACGTGGAGAGCGAAGGCTGGCCCGTGTGGTCCGATCAAACAGACGAGCTACTTTAGCTCAAATTACTCAAGAAGTTAATGCTGGTTCTGATAGAAAGATGTCAGAATACACAGTGCATCGCAGTTTGTTGCGTATGACACTGCATAGCCACAGACCAGTCAGGGTGCCCATGCTGACCCCTGTCCACTGCCGAAAGCGCCAACAGTGGGCACATGAGAATCAGAACCGGACCACGGAGCAATGGAAGAAGGTGGTCTTGTCTGATGAATCATGTTTTCTTTTACATCACGTGGATGACCGAGTGTGTGTGCATTGCTTACCTGGGGAACACATGGCACCAGCACTATGGGAAGAAGGCAAGCTGGCGGAGGCAGTGTGATCTTTTGGGCAATGTTCTGCTGGGAAACCTTGGGCCCTGCCATCCATGTAGATGTTACTTTGACACGTACCACCTACCTAAGCATTGTTGCAGACCATGTACACCCTTTCATGGAAACGGTATTCCCTGGTGGCTGTGGCCTCTTTCAGCAGGATAATGTGCCCTGTCACAAAGCAAAAAATGGTTCCGGAATGGTTTGAGGAGCACAACAGCGAGTTTGAGGTGACAACCAATGCATCTGTGGGATGTGCTGAACAAACAAGTCCGATCCATGGAGGCCCCATCTCGCAACTTACAGAACTTAAAGGATCTGCTGCTAACAGCACACCTTCAGGGGTCTAGTGAAGTCCATGCCTCAAAGGGTCAGGCAGCAAAAGAGGGACCAACAAAATATTAGTTGCTTAAATAAAGTGCTTGAACATCATAATGTTATGCCTGATCGGTGTATTTAAATAATAATTAACATGAAAATTATATATCTCAATAATACAGGTGTTTTGCATCAGAATTATCCATTTTAAAAAAACACTGCTCTATCAGGCAAGCAAATACTGGTGGCCTGACAGTCATCCTCACCTCCTGGTTGAATTCCACAGCCATCTGAGTGAGAAGTGATGTGAAAAAGCCTGAATTCTGCAGCAGAATCCGACCCATCACCCCGAGGTATGTAGACATAACCACAGGATACCTCTGCAGCCAAACACACAAGTATGTGCAAACATTGAAAACTGGAAACAGTAGTTTAACTGAAATTAGATTAGTGCAATATGAATACTGTAAGACTGTACTGTGCTCAAACTCACTTCGCCTTCAACAATCCCCTGTAACACAGCTGGCAGAAGAGGCTGAAACATATGGGAGCCCAACATAGGATTTACTTTGATGGCAATTTCAACAACCTGCAAGAAGCAAAGGGAAAGAGTGAGTTGATAATTTCAGAAAATATACCAAAAAAAAAAAAAAAAAAAAATGGACATGAGTAGAAATGAAAAGTTTAATAGCCTAAAATCTGCAAGTGCTCAACAGTTACACAACAGATGGAAATCAAATAGTTTAAACATTTGAGGATTGCAGTTGATCAAACCAATTTGGAAATCAGGTTAATGGGACTAGAGAGAGGAGTTGGAAGAGATGATAAAGTGGCTGAATCATAGTAAAAGCCTGAGGGATCTTAAGCAGGAAGCGGGTGGTGATTTGAATGCTCATCTTTAAATCTCTCGGATAGATGTTTCACTGTTTATCTATGGTGTGAAATCATAACACTGTATTGTGTTTTTCTTCAAAAAAACAACATGTTTTCCCACGTGGCTCGGGGAAGTTTTATATAAATGTATTTAAAATGTACTTATTTATTCAATATAATATTATATGATATATAAATATATGGCATGAACAAACAGCAACCCATGTTTTAATTGGTATTTTAATGTGCACTGTACATCAATTAAGAACAATTGAAGAACTATAAAGTACACAACAAACAAAATGTATATATCTACATAAACATACATATGTTTTTATAAGCAAATTAGTACAATACCACATGGCGAATTTTGTGAAAATGTAGTGATTTGATTCATTCACATGGAAATAAATCAATGTAATTATTTTAGATCCCAAAACTAATGTTAAATGCAGTACTGAGGTCTTAGGAACCCCAAACATAAAAAAAGAGAAGTCGAATCTTAACAGAACATCAGGGTCATATGCCTTGTTCAAGGGCACAATGGTGGTGGTTCAAGTCTCGCTTCTTGCAGGAATAAAACCACAGGGACTCTATTAATATTTCTGAACATCATCATGCTCATGAATCGAGAAGAAGGCCTGGAACAAGCCTACTGGCATGGACTTTAAGAAACGTAATGGCCAAATAAAAAGCACATTAACTTACTATGAAATTCACAATGATTAATATTACATCACTAGCAAAATCAGACTGAAGCCCTGCTGCAAATTGTCTAGTTGCTCTGAAAGAGAGGAAGAGAAGCTTGTAATTGTGTGAATTCTGTTGTCAGACTATGTATTGGCTTAAGAAGGGATCTTGGCAGCCCAAGGCCATTACCCTCCTATTCCACCCTCCCTTTGACAGGATGCAGGATGAACCGACCCCTCAAGGTGCGCTACGGTTTTAATTTGTCTTCTTCAAGCTGCTGGTGCACAAACAGTCTGGTACATAGGGCAGAACTTCACTTAACTGACTACAGAGGGTAATCTACAAACAACATGCATAAACTAATGTGTGTCTGGTGTATCTGGATTACAGCCATGATGGAGCAGAAAGCCAGAGCTGGCAAAGCCTTTCCACACTGCTGTGGGAATTATGCCACTTTCGAGGTCCACTTACATTTAGTCATCTTGACTTCCATTTACTTCCATTAACTATTTAATGCAGAGATCATAAGAAAATGGCTTGATCAGGGTTCCATACACGTTTACTTCTATTGATCGCAATTGGAGCATAAAATAAATAACTGTTGAATTTGTTAGTTTTTAGTAATAGTACCAGTAAATTCCTCCATGCCATGACAGCACCAATTTTTCTTTTAAGGTTAAAACAAGGTGGAATAAATAACATAGTATAAATAAGTGTGTGTGTGTATGTATGTGTATGTGTGTATGTATGTGTAGTGTGTGTATATATATATATATATATATATATATATATATATATATATATATATATATATATATATATATATATATATATATATATATATATATATATATATATATATATATATATATATATATATATATATATATATATATATATATATATGATTGATGATGAATATGATGCAGGGCAACTGTGTGATGGAGCCTATAAAATGCCCCTGTTTGAGTTTGCCTCATATTTACCTAATATGATATAGTTAAGCAATATCAGTGCTGTTTTTCTGTCCTGAATAGCACGAGTGCAAATGCGATACTGATCTTATACAACAGTTCAATAAATAAGAAGTTAGTAATGTGTTATTTTTGACACACTATTGTCTGTTTTGATACATTTTGCCTACAAAAATATAAAGACAAAGCAAAACTGTTTGTCTCCCAGAAACACACAGAGGCGTTTCATTTCTGAATCTGCGTTTTGAACAAATTAGGTGAACCAATGATTCAATGAACCATTCATTAAGAGAACCATTTACTTCACTCCTGAATGAATCAGCTATTTGAGCGATTCGAATTAATGAATGAATGACTCAATGGGCCCTATTTTAACGATCTAAGCATATGGTCCGAATTCACTTTTGCTAGTTTAACAATGGGAAAAATGGTCGGCGCATGGTCTAAAAGGGTTGTCCGTAGTCTCTTAATGAGTCATGGGTGTGTTTTGGGCGTAACGTGCAATAAATCAATCAGTGTCATCTCCCATTCCCTTTAAAAGCTAGTTGCGCTTGCACTATTGCGGATTGCTATTTACATGGTGGAATATAGACACCCTCAACCTGACGAGTCAGTTTAAATACATGTGTGTATTGGCACGATTAGTCAAACAATTAGCTAATTTCATTCATAATTTCTGAAAATAGTTAGGCCAATTCTGATACATGCAATGACTATCCATTATGACATGCAGGCAGTTTTATATTTATGTACACAATAATAAACGTTTACATTTTAATCCGTTAATTTTTCATATTTGTACGTGCGTTGTAGACCCGCCTACAGGAGCATATTACCAACGCGCACTTTAAATAACAAAAAAAAAAAATGATGCACCATTGACTTTAGACCAGGTTTTTGTTGGTCAATGGCGCAGTCTATTTCAGTTGCCTCAAAATAGCAACACGGCAACTATGTGCCTGAACACACCTCGTTTTCAGTCCAGCACGCCCATATGCACACGAATGGGTGCAAATGCACTTGCTATTTAAACAACGTGGTGCAGGACGCAAAAGTCAGGCTGGAACTAGCAAAAAAACACTTGTGTCGCGTTTGACATTGCATTGCGCAGTGTGTATGATATTGGTAAGTCATCGGGCTCTATATGTCCATATTTTAAATAAAATTAAAAAACATTTTGTCATCGTTTACTTAACCTCATGGTCCAAAAGTTTATTTATAATAAATTCTATGTTGAATCAAATAAAATATTTCTTTCTAAAGCTAAGTTTTTGTACGTTTTGTCTATTTGATGCTTTATACAATAATGACTTTACATTATATTTTCGTGGTAATTTCTCAGGCAAATTACTCGCCACATAATGTAATTAATTATGCCAATCAGAAAAGAGAAAGATGGCAAATTTACGATCTTTCACTCAGCAGCTGTACTTTTTTATTTTTATTTAATGCCCAGGTAATACAACTTTATATGGTGTTATAAATGTACATTACATATTTTAGATATGATATAAAAAAATAAAAAAAGTTTGTAATATTAACACTGCTTTGAAAATACATTATAAAAAGAAATCTAATAAAAAACAATATTCATGTTTACATTACACTTTAGGACTTTAAATTTGATGGAAAACTGCAGGAAGATCACTGTTTAGTTTGCAATTTTACTTTTTAACTCGCTTTAGTAAAATTCTGTAAACCTCTGGTGAAATACTGCAAACCTCTGCACACAATAACTTTCAAGATTATGCTAACGTTAAAACAAAGTGAATCTAGCATGTCGTGTTATAAATGCATGTTACACGCCACAAATGCTCTGAGTGCAACACAGTGACAGTTTTATAATTTCAAAAAGCAACAAGCAAAAATCCCTGAAACATGGATTTAAGACATTTTAATGCAAATTAAGAACTTTTTACATTAACAAATTTAAGAAATTTAAGATTTTAAGTATCCACGGACACTCTGTAAAAATGAAAATCAATTTTAAGCTACAACTGTTGGCAGAGCTTTAACTCTCAACATTCCTTTACATTCTAATAGAAATACACTAACCACATCAGTTTTGCTAAAAGCAGCTGTAAGAATATTCTTCAAAGGAAGGATCTGGGCACTGACAGTACATGAGCTGGTGGTCAGTGTGTGTGTGAGCATCCAAGGACACCCCTACGGGCTCCCACTTGTACTTGGCTTCAGTTGCACAGTTTGCTCTTCAAATCAATCACAAACTACCACGTTTCCCAACGGACATTCTGGCCAGGGCGGAAAGGAGGCCAAAAACATTTTCCTAAACCTCACTGAAATCATTCAAACTAGCCCGACATGCAGCCCTAGTTTCATTCAAGTTTCCTTAAAAGGGCAATTTAGTGGCATTTACTCAGCCTCGTGTCGTTTTAAACCTTGTGCGCCATTTTACACGTCTTCTGAATTTACTTCTGAACATACTGAATTTACACTACTGTTCAGTATTTACAGAAAACAATCATTTTGATCGATTTATTGAATAAAAATGACAGTAGACATATTGTCACAAATGACTTGATTTCTACTGTGGAACACTTCCACATTTATATGGTGCATTTATGTAAGTAATTGTAATTAAACAGAAAAGTTCAGAACAGACTGTCCTTTTCTTTTCCATAGACAGAAAAATCTGTAAGGGTGAATAAATGATGAAAGACTTTTAATTTTTAGCTGAACTATCCTCTTCAGGCTGACGAATCCTATCCACACAGTGAGCAACATCTCTGTCTGATTTTTGAGTACTCTTTACAAAAGTGCCTTAAAATTAGTTCCTCTTGACTTCTGTCATGAAAGGACATGAACCGTATAGTCCTCGAATCGTGTACACCGTAAGAGAGTTAAAATGCCCGTCATCTCTCATTGTCCTTTAGCCTTTGACTTAACAAGACACCTCTCCAAACTAATTTTTGCAGAGAAGACGACCCCTTCTTTCTGTGTTAATTAAAAACGTCAATAAAGTGAAAGTAGCACCTCCAGATACTGCTAATATAAATGAACAGTTAATTAGGGAGTTACAAAGCCCTTGATGATTTACGTACCAAACATGCTACCTGTGGTGTAAGAAGGCAGGGATTCCTCTGTGAGGTTAATCGAATGGCTTACCACACGTCTGAGACTTTCACTGCCTACACAGATGCTTTAATGCATTCAGAACAGTTCCCATGTAGAGAAGCAAACAGAGGGGTGCAACTCTGAAAGATTGTTTGATAAGTACAAACTCATTAAATGTTAACAGATCAACCATTAAAAGAACAATTAGTTATTTTAATTTTCATTCATTCCGAAGCTGTATTATTTTAATTGTTAAAAAAAAAGAGACAGATTGAGCAGAATGTTCAAGCTGCTCTTTTCCATACAGCAAAATCGGATGGTAATTTATATTTTCAAGATTCAAAAGGGTACTTTTTTTTTTTTTGTTGTTGCTATCTTTGAGTGAGAAACATATCGAATTTACACCACCATTTCAAAGGTTCAAATATTACAAAATATAAAAATTCATACAAAATACATAAGCAATATCACACGAGTAGCAGTGCGATATGGTTCTTTGATTCGGTAATCACAGCGTGCTGATATACAGCTATAGCGCATGGCTATGAGTGTGATATTGCGTTTATACAACAGTTTAATGGCAGACGCAAGTAAATAAATAAGAAACAACAATGAAGTGTCTTTAAAAACCCTCTTTTATGTGGAACTACTTCAAGATTCTTCAGGATTCAAGTTAAATATAGCCTAAATATAATGTTATCAAACTTAACTTTGCCTTTAACCAAATTGATTTTCTCTGGAACAAGTAATAGATTAATAAGATCAAAGATTGCCTGTTTGATAGAACCCATATTAATTGTATCTCATGTTTAACCTCTATCTACATACAAGCCAGCGGCAAATTCCAGAAGGACTGGCTGAGATAAGCTGCTGTTCTCTGCGGGTACATGAGCGCTGAACAACTGCTGACGACCTAGAGCTCGCATATGCAAAAGCATTTAAACAAATTGTAAAATAGGTGCTGTGTTTATATGTGTCACATATTTGAGGTCTAAATAACTACACTCTCGCTTAAAAAAACTCTTAAAATTGCATTCTGTGACATAATAACAGTAGCATTTGTTTAAAAAAAAAAAAGAAAAAAAGAAATTGGTGGATTTGCTCGACCGCCGTGACAGTGACCGCAAGCAGAGTGATACAGACGGTGAAGCGGTTCCAGTGCTGGGGGAATATCACACGGATGAAAAGGCTCTCAGATTCGAGAACTAGAAAGAAATGCTGTATAATGTTCTTTTGAACCTTCTATTTATCAAAACAATTATGACACACAGTTTCCACAAAACAACTTTAAACATTAGTTTAATTATATTCAGCTTTGCCACCACAGAAATAAATAAAATGTACATTAAATTAGATTTGTATTATTTATTTTAAATTGTAATATTTAACAATATTACTGTTTTTCTAATAGTACTTTTTATCAAATAAATGCAGCCTTGGTGAGTATGAGACTTTTCAAAAATATATATAAAAAAAAATCTGACAACTTTTTTTTTTTTTTTTTTTTACCTTAATGCAAGCTGTTCACTGCTAATGTTCCAATTTGTCATATCTTTCAAGTCTCATTTGCAGTCATGTTTGTAGCAAACTTGTTTTTTGTCATTAGTGGAGCTCTAAATCACCATCTACTTTTGGAGTATGGAATAGAGGAGCTTGGACTTCTGCCCAAAATCTCATTTTGAGTTTCATGGTGGAAAGAATATGACATGGAGGAAAGTAAAAGATGCTAAATTATTCATTAGAGAATCAAACAAATCCACTTTTAAAGGCAAAAAAATAAATAAGACATGTTGGGGACAAAAGGACCACCATAATTGGTTCTGAAACTATAATATACAGAGATTCAGTAACACTCAATCCAAACAATTTGAGAATGCTGTGGATTTCCCCCTAGCATACCATACTTGTTATTTTGAGCAAACATCTTGTACACACAGATTCCCACCATCAAAAGGCACAAAACGAGGCTTTCTATCAAGCTGTCAAAAATATACATGCATGTCTCAGATAACCTTGGGCTCGTTTTTTCCAATTAAAGTTGCCTTCACTCTAGTGGAAAGATGCTCCCTTTTGGCACAATGTAAGATGCGGAGCGCACAGACATGTGCGCACACACCTGCGCTCTATGCTACTTAGGATCTAGAGGAAAATAATTCAAGTTAATTAGAAAAGTTTCACAGTATACCCTGAAGAGTTGACAGAACAACGATGCAGTCACAATACAGCACTAACATAAAAACAAATATTCAAATCCTCTGGTAAGGTCGCTTTTCCAAGCACTCCAGCTCTTGATGTGGGGCGCGAAGCACGTTTTATGCTCCAAATTGGCTTGGGGTCTCCGATGAGCATCTGCTAACCTATGAAGGAGCAGCTGGAGGCCAAAACGAAAAGCTTTATCTGTCATGGCAGCATCCTGGCAGCCGCTCTGCAGCGATCTGTCCCTCCGCCTCCAGAGAGAACCGGCACTGCAGTGCGGACAAGAAGCTTGCTTTGAAGCCACATCAGACAGGCTTCTGTCGTATGACTGACCCTGTAAGATAATTATCTGTGCTACAAGGTCCACTTGGTCACATTGCTAAATGAATGAATTAAAATGCTCGAAAATAAGTTAATAAAATATCAGGGTCCTTCAAATAGCGCTTTCATCATTTCTTCAAATAAGTAGAAATCCAATCCCAGCTGCTGGTATGGAAGAGAGAAGTGTTTGAAAACCGGAGGGTGATGTCAAAGAGCACGCCTCTTCTGTCAGATCTAAGAGCTTGAGTGGGTAAGGTAAAGCAAGCAAAGTTGGAAAAAAAAAAAAAAAAAAGACAAGAAAAAAAAAAGCTGAGCTGACTGTGGTCTACTCAAAACCAAAATGACAGAGTTGAGGAACAGGTTCTCTAGTCATTACACTGCAGCAGCGCCAGGGCACTTCATTTCACAACAGAGCGTCAAGTCAAGAAGACAAGCACAAAAGAGCCTTGCGGGGAAGGATGGATCAGTCTGTTTGCGAAAGTGTTCGGGATTGACTCGTACCTTCAAAACCTGAACTTGCCCTTCTGTGGTGATGTCTCTCAGAAGTTCACAGAAAGATCTGCAGAGAGCTTCAGCATAGTTCTGGAGAGAGTGAGAGAGAGAAACAGGGCACAATCATTCCTGTCATGAAGTACATCATGCATGTCTTAATATACTGGATAAAAGATTAAAATATTGACACGCAATAAAAAAAGATTACAATATTTAGTTTGATTTTATCATAATCACAATTAAGTGAACAAATGGTTGAACACATTTTAAATGAGTTTGCTACTTTAGTTTGAGAGACTGTTGCCATTTCTGCCATCAACTTCTATTTATTTATTTTGAAACATTTTATCAGAAATATTTTTTAAATGTTTTATAATTTTACCACTATCCACTTACAATTTTCCCAACAAAACATCCTGGGCATATCCCTGTTAATCCGTTGTGTTAATTTAATTAACAACAGGCAGTTTATTAGACAAATAACATCATCCTCCAGAAAGCAACACATTTTTTGATAGGAAAATGGCAACAAACGTCTATGTATTAGCAATAGATTTAATGAATTCTGAGATGTTCTGTAATGTTAGTTTGACTTTAAAAGGGGTCCTATTATGCCCTTCTACGAAGTCTTGATTGTGGGGTGTATTAGAATATGCTTTCAAGCTTGATGTTTTTTTTTTTTTTTTTTTTAAAAGGTGCTATTTTTCATTTATTTTACATTATAGCACCTCTCTCCTGTCTGGCTCGAACGTGCCATTTAGTTCCTGTTTCGATGAAGCCCCACCTTCCGAAATGCGAAATGTGCTGTGATTGGTTAGCTGGTCCAGTGTGTTGTGATTGGAACCACTTAACACATGTTCGGGAAATGTCACGCCCCTTACCATAACCACGAGTTTCATCTCCTCAGGTGTAAATATTAAAAGGATGGCGTCAATTTCAAACCAATTCAAGCCTGATTCAGACTTAAATATGTTAACAAGATCATCATCCAGAACGTATTTCATGTACGGACTTTGCAAGCACGGATTTCACAGGACGTTTCAGAGTGGTATGTTTTTTTTATAATTTTCTTATACATTTTAGATACAATGTTATACACCATTAAATCATGATATTTGTCAGAAAACTATGGTAATACAAACAGTAATCAATCAAAAAACCATGGTTAATTCTATAATTTTGTAAGAACACTCTTACAAAAGCGAGAGCTTACATATGCTACAAAAAACACTAGATCAAAACTAATATTGGCTAGCAGGCGAGTGGAGCCAAACAGCTTTGCCCTTTGTTTACATCATAGCAACAACATAAAACGTATAATTGGAACTGTTAATACGCAAATACAAATAATAAAACATACAAGTTGTGATCCACAAACAACAGATTGTCCCTACAAAGTGGGAACTGCTCCATTTCAGGAGAAGCTTTTGTGCTTAGCCTGCATAGTACTCTCTTTTCTGGAAGCTGTTTTTCGTAAAATGTGCAGAGGTTGTAATGTTCAGGAACAGTGTTTAAAATCAATTTTAACCACTCTAAGCTCATCAGCCTTAGAAATCTCAAACAAATGAGTTTTGGAAAAGACAACAACTTCTCTTTGACATAGCAGCAGCTCAACCTCGTCACCTTTTTTGTGTATTACATGGGCAGGGATTATTTAAATGAGTAACAGTGTTACTTCACAAAGCCCGGAGGAAAAAATCAGTTTGTAGTCCAAACGAGTCATTCGTTGTAGCTATTGGAAAGTGAATTCTGTTAAATAAAATATCTCCCTTTAAAGTGGACTTTAAGCTTTATACACCAACTAAAGTTAAAAAAGTGAAAAAGCGTAATACGACCCTTTTAATTTAAATAACGGTTCGTTAAATTATTTCATCCTGTTAGATGTTATAAATTGAAAGAAACTGGTGTAGTCAAATTTTCCAACCAAAAGATGATAAAATCTAAATTAACTAAATTAATGTTAATATCCTCATGTAAGCAAACTTTAGCTTATTTAAATCATGTTACACATCCTGTTCATTTACTCATTGTTGTGTACATTACTAGAATTTATAATTTCTTAAATTTTTAGAAATGCATTTTTTTTTTTTTTTTTACAGAGCTTAAAAGAACCAGCAAACAGGAATTATCCTAAAAGTCACTGATTATACACAATATTTAAAAATGAAATATGACACACACACACGATTTATGCCACATTCATCTTTGGAGAAAGTGCAAATAAGGTTACGTTCACAGTCATTCCCATCTTCTTTGAATTTTCTCTTATTTGAAGTCGTTTTTTTACACCTACCTGTAGGAAATCTGTAGCAGAGAGATAAATGTAGGCATTGATGATCTGAAAGCACGTGCGCACATTCTCCGAGCTCAGTTCTGAAATGGAGAAACAGAATAAGAATGAAACTAGGGTGAAACAATATCACAGAGCAATATCTCTGAGAGAAAAATAACAGTTGGGAGAGAACATGAAGACCAGCAGTGAGGGAGACAGAAGCGGTGTGTGGAAAGACAGTAAACATTTCATATAACAAAACAGCAGTCTGGAGCACAGACAACTTCAAAACACTGCAACTCTGACTCATCGAGAACTCACACTCCTGGAGATAGAAGACAAGACAACAGGAAATAACTGTGGCAGCAGACATTGCCTTAATGTATTTGAACCTTTGCAATTTAGTCAATCTAGGCATGCCAAAATAACATGTTCATTTAAGCGGGATTAAATACAGACACCTGGGCAAAAAAAAGGGCCAAGCCAAAAATGGCAAAATATTTAGTGGCCTTTTAATGGTCTAAACCATTTGTGACCCGTGCTGGCAAAATGAGTCGCAATGAGCACATTTTCAAAAATGAGTCTATTAAAAACCTTCAAAATTATGTATGATTTGTTTGAATCGGACACAAAATGACTCAGCTACACCTGTTTGAAGTCGTTAGAGTCAGCAAAGTCAATTTTGAGAGAAATCGAGTTAAAGTTTTCTGAAGGTCCCAAACAAAAATCACCTAGCAACCATACCTTAAAAACCATGGTAATAACACCAAATTTGACACACACCAAGTCAACACCTGATATATCTATAGGAAAAATATACTTTTTTCCCCATGATACCACAATTGTTTGATTAACATTAACTTAATGAAGCAGACCTACTGTACCGCACGGATCAAAAATAAAGTCACGCCATCAAATGTTTTTCCCCAACAGTTAACCAAACACTCACATAGGACATAACCGATAATGTTTGTGTGACTACTCGCCAAGACCGATATTTTGAAATACTATAATCCTGTGTATGTGTATATCAGGATTGCAGGTTGTCTGAGGCGCGCGCTTCGGAGCGGTCAATCAGTGCGAGTAAGATCGTTTTCATGGACAAAGGAAAGGTAGTCCTCCCAGAAAACGTACAAATAAAGATACGCAAGATGTTTAATTGCTATTTGGAGCATTGGGATTGCTGGACGAGGGCGTAAGGAACTCATTTTTGTGAAAACCTCAAAATCGTCCAAAATGGACGTTTTTCCACTTGTTTTGCCTGTAGCTCGAAATTATCCGGTGCGCATTCTAACTCATTTTGCCAGCCCGGTTCACTTTTTAATCACAAATCCCTGGTCAGGAAATTAGCAAGAATTGAGTAATTTAGCACAGAATAGTCTTCCCCAACTTGCAGACAGCTTTTTACAGGAAGATGAGTCTGTGTTGTTCCACTCAATGTTAATGGCTTCTAACAGCTCATGAGTAGTTGAAAAATGTCTCCCAGTTCATTTGAGCTTAATGCAAGACCAAATATTAACTATAGAGGGCTCAAATCTGGATTATGACCAAGGCCAAAACATGAGCCTGATGGACTTCTCAAACCACTTCTTGGTTGTCTTCACAGTTTGGGCAGAAGCATCTGATCATTCCTCTTTAGATAACTTTTCGTTTGTGGGAAGCAAGCCATTCTGCAATATTCCACTGTACTCCAAAACATTAAATGGCTTTTTTACAGTGAAGTAGCTAAAAAGGCTCCACACACAACGACACCTCTTCCTCATTGCTTCACTGTGGTAGAGATGCAGTTTTTATTATATTTCTCACCAGATTTTTTAAGACACCGCTGTGGAGCATCACCATGCAACTCATGTTTCATAGTGATTCATCACTCCACAAAACTCTGCTGACCTACTCTGAATCAAACTTCCCATATTTTGGCAAGGCAAGCCAAGTTTATTTATAGGCAGCGGCTTTTTACACTAAGTGAAAATAGCATATTTTCATAGAAAAAGATTTTATTTACACTAAGTGCAAGTATCAATAGATTCTATTTACACTAAGTGAAAATAGAAGCATTTCTTAGCGAACTGCTATTTACACTAGTTAGATATTTATACTTATAAATAGCGGCAGACACTATTTGCACATCAGTGTTGTTGTACATTAACAGGAAGCAATAATAACAGAGTGTAAATTACTACATTTGGTAAAATTATTACATGAATGCAGCCTTATTGGGACAATACAAGCTCTCCCTAAACCTACCCCTAACTGATAAACACACATTAGACACTTTATTTACTTTTTGAATATTTTCTTAATTTTTAATGAAAATAAATTCCTTTCCAATGTGATATGTGATTGTAAAATGGATTAGAGCGAGTTTGTCAAAAGGCGGAATCAAACCTCGGGTCGATTTGTGTCAAAACATTCTGCTGCTGTACAGAAAGCAGCGTCTTCTGTCCATTTGTCTGGCCCAACCGGTTCGGTTCGTGAGACACACTAGCAGTAACTTCTCGGGTTACTAGTGTCTTTTCTACCCCCTTAATGGATTGAAGTATCCACCACACCGTCTGCCTCTATTCAGACAGGATTAGTTTAACAAGGAGAGGTGGGGTAAAGTAATTATTACCAGAGCTTCTCAGTGAAGATTACACCAACTTTTACCTTCTCTAAAAAGGTCCAGAAAAATGACCTCAGGTAATACTAATCCCGTGCGAACAGACCCGCTGTAAATATGTATGTAAACATTCTGTCATTTCCTTTTTAAAAGTAGTTTTCCATGGTTTTCCAAGTATGGGGGCGCTTGAAAAAGCATACAGTTGTGTTCTAGGTGGTGGTACAAGTCTGTGGCAAATCATTCTTACCATTCAGATAAAAAAAAAAAAAAAAAGAAAAAAAAAGGTCATTCAGTAAATGCACAGCTAAACAGATGTGTTTTGAGTCTGGATTTAAAAGTGGAGCACATCTGATCTCTTCTGGAAGCTGGTTCCAGCTGCGGCTGACAAAAAAAAGCTAAAAGCGGACTCACCGTGCTTTGAGTCAACTCTTGGTATTTCTAGCTGATGTGATCCTAATGATCGGAGCAGTCTGTTCAGTGAGCATATCTACAATGTATTGAGGTCCTAGGCAATTAAATTATTTATAAACAAGTAATAATACTTTAAAATAAATCCTAAACTGCCCGAAAGCCAATCTAAAGACCTGAGGACTGTGATATGTGAAAATTTTGCTGCATTCATATTTGCAGTGTTCTGTATGAGCTGCAGCTCTCATGTTTTTTTTGTTTTGTTTTTTTAACAGTACCAAAACCTTTAGTTCACTTTAGCAGTGCATTTACATTTACTTACGTTTTGCTAATTTCCTGACCAATAATTTGTGGTTAAGACAATTAAAAGCTTAGTGTTTAGCCTCTTTTCTTTTTGCCCAGTAGTGTGTATGTATATAGAAAAGTGTGCATGTATATACACTATATTGTCAAAAGTATTGGGACATGCTATGGAATCCAATAATCACCTTGAAGCAGTATTTTCAATTAGATGCTGAAGCTGATCTTATTGAGCTTGAATTGAACTGTGGCCTTTATCCTGTTAAATATGACTTTAATATCTTTTCACATGATTTTCAGTTGGTTACTGTGAAAATCAGGACAGCGCGAAGGCCCACTGTCCTGGCTTCCCTTTGCAGATGACCTTGCACAAAGCCATGGTGACCTCAGCTGAAAAAGCAGTGCAAAATGTCTCAAAGGCTGAACAGGATTTGGGGTGAATTCCAAGGGCTTTAGGATGGGGTGACCCTTATATTGTTAACAGTAATGAGAGATGGCAGAATCACTGCTTCAATTGTGCCTGGAACCGCAGCGTGTTTTGTATTTTTCTAAGGTCAAGAGGGTCTCCATTCTGCACAACCTCTCGGTGACACACACAGCACTACTGCCATCCACATCTGATGATCTGAAGATAAAATTGCTTTTCTGAGCTGGTTAAGTTCAAACGCAACATCACAAGCCCCTTCAACAGCAGGATGGACAGAAAAATACACAAATCGCCAGTGAAAATCCAGTAGCTATTTTGAAGGAATTCATCCATCCATCCATCCATCCATCCATCCATCCATCCATCCATCCATCCATTTATTTCAGTAATTCAACTTGAAACTAATATATTATATAGACTCATTACATGCAAAGTGGGATATTTCAAGCCTTTATTTGTTATAATTTTGATGATTATGGCTTATAGCTTATGAAAACCCCAAACTCAAAATCTCAGAAAATTAGAATATTGTGAAAAGTTTTTTGTAGGTATTGTAGGCTCAAAGTGTCACACTCTAATCAGCTAATTAATCCAAAACCCCTGCAAAGAGCTCCTGAGCCTTTAAATCTCAGTCTGGATCAGTAGAATTCACAATCATGGGGAAGACTGCTGACCTGACAGTTGTGCAGAAAACCATCACTGACACCCTCCACAAGGAGGGAAAGCCTCAAAAGGTAATGGCAAAAGAAGTTGGATGTTCTCAAAGTGCTGTATCAAAGCACATTAATGAAAAGTTAAGTGGAAGGGAAAAGTGTGAAAGAAAAAAGTGCACAAGCAGCAGGGATGACCGCAGCCTGGAGAGGATTGTCAGGAAAAGACCATTCAAATGTGTGGGAAAGCTTCAAAAGGAATGGACTGAGGCTGGAGTTCTGCACCACACACAGACGGATCCTGGACATGGGCTTCAAATGTCATCAGAAGCGTCTTACCTTGGCTAAAGAAAAAAAGAAAATGGTCTTTTGCTCAGTGGTCCAGTCCTCTTTTTTCTGATGAGAGCAAATTTTGCATCACATTTGGAAACTAAGGTCCCAGAGTCTGGAGGAAGAATGGAGAGGCACACAGTCTAAGATGCTTGAAGTCCAGTGTGAAGTTTCTACAGTCTGTGTTGGTTTGGGGAGCCATGTCATCGGCTGGTGTTGGTCCACTGTGCTTTATTAAGTCCAGAGTCAACACACCTGTCTACCAGGACATTTTAGAGCACTTCATGCTTCCTTCTGCAGACAAGCTTTATGGAGATGCTGACTTAATTTTCCAGCAGGACTTGGCATCTGCCCACACTGCCAAAAAGTACCAAAACCTGGTTCAATGACCATGGGATTACTGTGCTTGATTGGCCAGCAAACTCACCTGACCTGAACCCCACAAAGAATCTATGGAGCATTGCCAAGAGAAAGATGAGAGACATGAGACCGAACAAAACAGGAGAGTTGAAGGCCGCTATTGAAGCATCCTGGTCTTCCATAACACCTCAGCAGTGCCACAGGCTGATAGCATCCATGCCACGCCGCATTGAGGCAGTAATTCATGCAAAAGGGGCCCAAACCAAGTACTGAGGACATATGCATGATTATACTTTTCAGAGAACCAACATTTCTGTATTTCAAATCTTTTTTATTTATTTCATGCAATATTCAAATTTTCTGAGATTTTTAATTCGGGGTTTTCATAAGCTGTAAACCATAATCATCAAAATTATAACACATAAAGGCTTGAAATATCTCAATTTGCATGTAATGAGCTGATATAATATATTAGTTTCACCTTTTAAGTTGAATTACTGTAATAAATGAACCTTTCCACGACATGGTAATTTATTGAGATGCACCTGTATATACATACACACACACACACACACACACACACACACACACACACACACACACACACACACACACACACACACACACACACACACACACACACACACACACACACACACACACACACACACACACACACACATATTTATATTCTGACACTGTTCAGATAAAGCAGCTGGTTTCTCTGAAAAGAGATTTGTTCAACAATGTTGAGTGGTCCATTTCCTGTACAAGAGCACTTTACGCTTCCTCTTCATACTGCACATCATGAGAACGCTGTCCTCAGAACTGCCTGGAGTTCAAATTATTTGAATAAAATTAAAATCATTCCCATTTTACAATAAACAAATGAAATAGTTTCTGAAGCTCCCCCACTTCCCCTCGCCGTGATTCGAAGACATCTAACGATGATAAGGTACGAAACAATTTAATTTCTACCATCTCGTGCAGGCCATGAATATTGATGTCATCAGAAGAACGGCAGCTCTGCTCAGCCTCTAGAGCGCCATACAAGTGCGCAATGTACACTGTTATTACACAGAGAAATAAAATGAGCTGAAGAACGGGGAAAAAAATAATAAAAAATCAACAGGACACAACCACATACTTACAATCATGCTATTTCACAATTAGTCCACCGTGATTTTTCAGAATGTGGGTAAACAAATCTGATTTAATGTATCGGTTCAATTAATATAAGTGCTGTGGATGCTGCTGTACATGCTAGCGAGTAAAGAGTGACTGTTCAGATGCATCCTTCTGTACTGGCATTAACAAATTCAAGGCAGCAATCGAAAACTGTAAATATAATAACAATACATCCAAAAGTTCACTTTAAGAATGACCACACTTCTGATGTGATCTTATCGCTAGCACTCCTTGCACACGTGAGCTGCAGGCGCATATAAACAAGCTATTGTATAATTTTAAGGCATAATTTTTTCATATTAGCAGAGTCTGATGACGTGCTGATAATATTGTGCATCCCTAAGTAGATGTTCATGCATCACAGGAGAATTGTCATGTATTGTCACGAGGTGGGGCCTCCATGTATTCTAACTTGTTTGTTCAGCACATCCCAAAGATGCTCAACTGGATTGAGATCTATGGAATTTGGAGGCCAAGTCAACACCTCAAACTCGTTGTTGTGCTCCTCAAACCATTCCTGAACCATTTTTGCTTTGTGGCAGGGCTCATTATCCTGCTGAAAGAGGCCACAGCCACCAAGGAATACCATTTCCATGAAAGGGTGTACATGGTCTGCAACAATGCTAAGGTAGGTGGTACGTGTCAAAGTAACATCCACATGGATGGCAGGATCCAAGTTTTCCCAGCAGAACATTGCCCCAAGCATCACACTGCCTCCGCCGGCTTGCCTTCTTCCCATAGTGCATCCTGGTGCCATGTGTTCCCCAGGTAAGCGATGTACACGCACCCAGCTATCCGTGTGATGTAAAAGAAAACGTGATTCATCAGACCAGGCCACCTTCTTCCATTGCTCCGTGGTCCAGTTCTCACGTGCCCACTGTTGGCGCTTTCGGCAGTGGACAGGGGTCAGCATGGGCACCCTGACTGATCTGCAGCTGTGCAGCCCCATACGCAACAAACTGTGATGCATTGTGTATTCTGACACCTTTCTATCAGAACCAGCATTAACTTCTTGAGCAATTTGAGCTACAGTAGCTTGTCTGGTTAATCGTACCACAAGGCCAGCCTTCACTCCCCATGTGCATCAATAAGCCTTGGCCGCCTCACTGGTTCACCACTGTTCCTTCCTTGGACCACTTTTGATAGATACTGACCACTGCAGACCGGGAACATCCCAGAAGAGCTGCAGTTTTGGAGATGCTCTGACCCAGTTGTCTAGCCATCACAATTTGGCCCTCGTCAAACTCACTCAAATCCTTACGCTTGTCCATTTTTCCTGCTTCTAACATATCAACTTTGAGGACAAAATGTTCACTTGCTGCCTAATATATCCCACCCACTAACAGGTGCCGTGATGAAGAGATACTCAGTGTTATTCACTTCACCTGTCATTATTCAGTTCATAAATGTTATGCCTGAATAGTATATATTGTTTAATAGCATTCTGTGATGAAAATGTTGTGGGAGAGGCAACACTTTAGGAAAAATGTAGATAAATCATAGCAACTCAAATATTGATTTTCTTTTTATATTTTTTTATACATTATCAGTTTTCATGTAATAACTTAAGAATAAAAAGGTATAAATGCGCTATAAATGTGTTTTTAGTAAAGATGCCTTGGTTTTCTTTATGCTAAACTCTGAAGTGATAAATGTATTACTAATGCCATAGCAGGAGTATTTACAACACTAATGAATTTCTACTGTTACAAATTGAGAAGTGAATTACATTCCTGAAAACCTTATTAAGCTAAGTGTCAACATTTCAGGAGGCCACATGGAGTTGGAGCCCATAATGGAAAAATACTGATCTCATGCCATTTTGCAGGTCTGGTAGCACAGAATAAATCAGCCCAACTGCAATTAATATCAGATAGGCCTATGGTGTTGTTAACACAGCTGCTATTCGTCATCCCTTTCAAAGCTTGTTTTTGTTTGAAAACCTGGTAATGTCTGACAAAATAGTGTGATGTGAATTAAAGTGTGACAATGGCACTCAAGCAAACACAATCGTAATGTCTGCATTCATTGCCATCACTGTAGTTATTTAGTGTAAAGATGCCTTGGAGAACCACAAAAGCTAAATCTGTGTATTATAAAAGACTTTTTCTGGGTAAGAACAAAGTGCTAAGATTCTCTGAAATCTATTATTGATGCCACAGGGATCTGTAAAATGAACATTTGTGGCGCTTGTATTCAAATATAATAATTAGCTGGGAATTCTTGGACTAATGCAGTCAGACTGAATTATGAGTTAATCCTGCTCTGACTAAACCCTGCTCCCTCTGAGAATATAATGACCAGTCCATTAAGGCATGATTAAACATGCTGCTATTCAGCTATTTCAAATCTTTTCATGTCAGTTTTATATAGGCTGTATAAGAACCCTGAATGGCAATTAAATGGCCTTTACTATGAACTACTTTCTTTTTAAGTACTTAAATCTTGAGAAAAGTGCACTACTGGTGAAAAAAAAAAAAAAAAAAAAAAAAAAACCTTCAATGTAATGTGAAGAGTAGAAAAACATTTACTTTTATACATTTACTAGCCACTCATTGAACGTAAATTACAAATGAGAAAAAGGGCAGGCAATTATCAGACATGAGCCAACAATATTAACTGCACTGCAATAGAAATAATTACAACTACATATTTTTTAAAACTGACTAGTTCACCTGAACAACTAGCCAACCTATGGGTTCTCCTGACCCCAAAACCATTTCTTAGGCTGCGGATGGACATGGACACAATGGCTGGCCGGAGAGCAATAGTTTAAAATAGAATGTTTTTTTTCGTTGTTGTTGTTTTAACTACTATTAACTTTATACAATGGTGTGAGACACTTAAAAAACCAAACACTGTTGAGAGACGCATAAACTCTGGTAATTCACATCTCTCTCTCTCTCTCTCTCTCTCTCTCTCTCTCTCTCTCTCTCTCTCTCTCTCTCTCTCTCTCTCTCTCTCATAACTACATTAATAACTGCATTAGTCTGCTATCAATTAGGGCTGGGAATTGATTCCAAAAAGAATCGATTCCATTGAGGGGAATCGACTCCTCTTTAGGAGCCCATTTCAGTTTTACAGTGTTAAGCATTCATTTGTCTGAAGTCCATTTAATTTCTGCAAAAGGTTCTTTTGGACAGTTAGTTTCAATGAACCAGTTAAAAATAAAACAACCTAGCGGCTCTTTTGCGTCATTGCGTAATGACATCACTAGAACGTAATTCTAACAACTTAATTTTATGTTATGCCACGCTGAAACATTCAAATAAAGCCATATGTGAACACATATCGCTGATTATTATCCTACCTTTCATTCACTTGGGTTAATGGTGTTTATTGGCATTGTTTCCTTCTGTGATCCTGCATCGTGGACAAGTTTACTACATTTTGCACTCCAAAACTCCATAATTTTTGTTTAAATCCTGAAATGGTTATGTTGTCCACAATGGTAGGTTTTGAGCGCTG
This sequence comes from Paracanthobrama guichenoti, assembly GCA_018749465.1. Classification (NCBI taxonomy): domain Eukaryota; kingdom Metazoa; phylum Chordata; class Actinopteri; order Cypriniformes; family Gobionidae; genus Paracanthobrama; species Paracanthobrama guichenoti. The sequence goes on from CM031950.1 coordinate 16,420,296, forward strand.
CTTGGTCTATGATAACAGATGCAGATTCTTTCTATAATCCAATGATAATTCTGAAAGAAAATGCACCAAGAGTACAGATTAATGACAGAGAGCCTACTGTTGCTATAGTAACGAACGCAACTTCCTCACGCATCTGATTGACAAATAAACTGTGCACTCTTATATCACTGTTGTTGTTAATATTGTGGTTATTTGGCCTCAGACATTCTGTGCAAAGGCACTTAAGTAAACTTTCCATTTAAATAAACTGCTTGAATAATGTGCCATCCTATTTATTTATTAAATCGGATTTACTGCTGGGCTATATGGGCCATTTTTCAGGAGCATCCATAATTACAATTTAAAATCAGAGTTATCGAAATGTATCTTCATTTTACAAATAAAATTTCAGAGAAGGATACTTTCAACATCCTTATATCCTGCGGTCACTCCGGGAGTAGGTTCCTCCATCAATTTCGTTAAAAAAAACAAGAATCGAAAACAACAGTACGGAATCGACTCCATCGATTCTGGAACCAAAAATTTTACTAGCTCTAAAATGACATTCTGGAATTAGCAACGGAAACTTGGGATTAGATGCGCAAGAAATTAGTCCTACACAAAATAACGTTTTAAGGACAAAAACCTGGCAAATGTCTTGAAATACATCATCTGAACAATGTTTTGAGGTGTGGTAACCGTATCATAAATGGAATTATTGACTCCAGGCCGTTGAATCATTAGAAAAACAATGCACACCCGAGGTGGTAATGCAACCAGCACACGAAACAGCGAGGCCATTACACCTCGTGTTGAATTATTAGAAAAATAATGCACACCCGATGTGTAACGGCCACTCCGCTTCATGTTGTGGCTGCATTACCACCTCGGGTGTGCATTATTTTTCTAATAATTCAACGGCCCGGAGTCAATTAACTCATTGTTAACATGTACATCTATTGGACTTCACTCACGATGAATTCATACTTTATTACTGTTCAAAAATAGCTGAAAAAGTAGTAGTGTAATTTCACGTGAAAAAAAAAAAAAAAAAAACAGAATAGTGCTTACTATTAAGCTATGTGACTGTTTAAAGGCTTAAGGACAATGAGGGACAGATATAAGGTCTGTCTTGTGCACCTAAGTGAAACAAATCTCAATTTCATCCATGGTGCCAGCTAACATGCTTTTAATATTCAGACATTGTTCCTTGCTTCATTAAGACATTAAGAGCTGATCTGAGGCCTTCAGAATCGTTGAGTGCTGAAGAGTGCAGACGGCCAAGGGCCAAGCCCAAAGCGCCCAGAGGCATGAAGGCAAAAAAATAACAAAATAAAAAAAACCTGTCAGCTGAACAGATGTGTGCAGGGCACTGATAATGCATTTAGATGTGAAAATGAAACAAAATAAACACCTCTATAAATCTTTCACCTGGCTGCCATTGTTTTTCACTGACAATAAATCAAGAAAAGCGATATATACTCTCGAAGAACCAACCCAAGCCTCAGTGGATTTTTGTCATTAAATTATTTAGAAAAAGGTCACATGTAAGCTATTGCTTGAGGCAATGAACCCAATGTTATACATTAAGAGTAAACACATTAGCTTTACAATACAAAATATAAATGAAATCAATGTGCATAAGAAAATCTGCGTCTTCAAATCTGGTTTTAAGATTGGTCTGGTCAACATGAAGCCATCATTTATAAAACAATCTCAAACAAGCTAATAGGTAGAAATTTGCCATCACTGTTAACAGACCAAAAGCTTTATATATGCATCCAGCGGCTTTCACAGAGGTGATGATAATGCTACATTAATTTAACTGGAGTAGAGAATTAGATGTACCCTGTGAAGAGCCCCACCTGTGTGCGAAAAATTTCTTTTGTAGAGAAAATTATGTAAATTGCATTTCAATATGTATGGTGTGACACTCTCAATTGTTTCCTTGCAAGTGCTTTTAAGCACATAGTGTTGAAACCACATACACTTTTTATGCTTTTCATGACAAGCTAAGGGGCATAAAGTTATGCAGTGTTTTTTTTTTTTTTTTTACTCTTCTCTGCATATAATAAGTGCATGTTCAACTGATAGGGGACAGAGTAATCTTTTCATTCAGAGAAATGAAATTTTTGATAAAGAAAAAAGGCTATTTCTGCCAGTAGGATATTAAAGTGATTCAGATTTTCAAATATTACCATCATTGTTATGATGATTATAGACTGTCCTCCCTGTGCAGTCTATTGTTGTGAATAGTCATACAGGACATGTAAGACAAAAGACAATCACAGATTTCTCTAAATGCAGATATTTGAATTCATTCAGACTTACTGTAAATCAGATCTTGTGACTGGAAACAAATGAGACTAAAAGAGTTCTGTAAAAACATGATCTGCTAAGAGCAACAGCTAGACGTGTGTATGTGTGTGTGTGTGTGTGTGTGTGTGTGTGTGCGCGTGTGTGTCTTCTATTATACATATACCAGACAGCCAGAAAGACAGCCAGATGGACGGAAGGACAAACAGATAAACAAAATGACAGAAAGACAGATAGAGAGTTATAGACTGAGCTAGGTAGAACAATGGATGGATGGAAGGCTGGAAGGATGGATGGAGAGCAATAGACATGCAGAAAAAAAAATACAGACAAAAGAGAGACCGATACACAGACAGACAAAAAGAAATTGACAGACAGAAAAAGTGATGGATGGATAAATAGAGATAGACAAACTGATACATGGAATGACAGATAGATACAGAGATAGACAAATAGAGAAATAGATAGATGGACAAAAAAGTGATGTCATCAAAGCGCGTTCCACACTTTTTCTCAGTTATGATTTTTGTACAAAAAATCTAAATGCCCAAATATCAATATAGTCAAAAGTCAAAGAAGTCAAAGAAGCAGATGGAGCGTCCCTTGATCAGATAAAATACAGAAAAACAGCATATCTTTAGCGAGAAAAACGCTTCTCAGCATATCGGGAACACGGCCTCATTACTTGTCCTGGCAGTAACGAACATCCGCAAGTATGAAAAACACACACAAGGGCATGCTCAGCAGTTTCAAGTGAGACAGACTAAAACTTTGGCAGTCGAGAAATATTCTTCCACCTCTTTCACTGAATAAAAATCAGTCAAAGGGTCGTTGAAACGTCCATGAGGTGAAGTCACACTTGGTTTGAGAAAATCTATGGGCTTTTGCTGCTGGGGTCAACAACAAAAAAAATGACAATTCAGTGAGCGTTTCTACTGCAGGGCTTGATAAAACTGGGGGTGGAAGGAGGGACAATTCCAGCGCTGTCAAGATCATCAACCGCTGCCATCAGTAACAGTGAAATAACTCACCATAGAAACATAATTCTTGAAAAAGCAATGACTTTCCTGCCACTGCGAACTGCTGTAAGTAAAGCAAACAGGCTTAGGCATCAGCTCGATGGCATTTCAGACATTCACCGGTGCTACTGAAATGGGTACGAAATTCCGTTAGGTTATTAAAACTGCTGCAAACGATCTGGCATTTAAAAAGGCGAAACTCATGGACCTAAGTTTACTTATTATGGGATTTCTGTTGTGCATGTCTGAAAATAAGTAGGAGTATTTACACCGCTAATGAAGCTCTGCTGTCACAATTTTTTTTTTATTAAACCAAGTGTCAACATTTCCATTATAGACTCTAAACCCAATGTGGGTTATGGGAAAAGTCACGTCACAGGTCTGATAGCACAGAGTAAATGTGTCAAGCACTAAGCCAACAAACTAAATAGTGCCACTCATTACACATTACAATTAATATCAAATGTGTTCATAGAGGTGCAACAATTTTTTCATCCATTTTTCAGAAACTCAATCCCTGACTGCAGTGTGCCAAGTAGAATCTAATTAGCAACTCTACTCGTTTGAAGAACTTCAGAGTGCAAAGAACTTCCATATTCTGTAAAAAAGGTTGCATCGCTTCAGGTCTATATAGATTTAAATATAGATTTTACTCAAGATACCTTCAAAGGAGAGAGCAAAGATAAGCATTACAGATGTCCATCGCATATGCAGATTGAGATCTAAAAGTTATTTTTAATTTTCTTCCTCTCACTAACATTTACAGTTGTTCAACGCAAATAAATCAGCAACAATAAAAATAACTTAGGTTAAGTTATACTGCTAACCTATTAAATAATTTAACAGGTTAGCAGATTACTTTAAAAGTCCAGTACAGATTACTAACACCTGGACTATGAACTAAAATAAACAAGACTAATTTTTAAACCAACTGTGCTTATCTGGATCAGCACGACAGAGGTTGCCTATAAAACATGAAATGAACCAAGAAAAGCTTAAAATAGCATGCAAATCCAGGGAAAACAATGGCAGGAGAAAAATACTGCAAACGAGAAAATACTGCACACATCTGCTGATGCCTGTGCGGAATGAATGTGTTTTTCTCTAATACACTTTGGCTACAATTATTGGAACCCCTAGAAATTATTATATGTATATTTACAATTTTTAGCACACCAGAGGGAAACTGTCCAGCCATGGCTTCTTGTTTCACAGGACTATTAATATGAGGGAACAAAAGGCCAAATTCCTTTAATCATCCATCACAATGAGTAAAACCAAAGACTATAGTTCTGATGTGCAGCAAAAGATCAAGCTTCACAAATTAAAAAGTTAAGAAAAAGCAAGTAAAAAAATAGTGTGAAAATTTCCATTTCAACTATCAGGGCAATAATTAAGAAGCGCCTATCAACAGGAAATGTTATGAATCTGCCTGAAAAAGGATGTGTGTCTACAAACCCAATTCCAAAAAAGTTGGGACACTGTACAAATTGTGAATAAAAAAGGAATGCAATAATTTACAAATCTCATAAACTTATATTTTATTCACAATAGAATATAGATAACATATCAAATGTTGAAAGTGAGACATTTTGAAATGTCATGCCAAATATTGGCTCATTTTGGATTTCATGAGAGCTACACATTCCAAAAAAGTTGGGACAGGTAACAATAAGAGGCCGGAAAAGTTAAATGTACATATAAGGAACAGCTGGAGGACCAATTTGCAACTTATTAGGTCAATTGGCAACATGATTGGGTATAAAAAGAGCCTCTCAGAGTGGCAGTGTCTCTCAGAAGTCAAGATGGGCAGAGGATCACCAATTCCCCAATGCTGCGGCCAAAAATACTGGAGCAATATCAGAAAGGAGTTTCTCAGAGAAAAACTGCAAAGAGTTTGAAGTTATCATCATCTACAGTGCATAATATCATCCAAAGATTCAGAGAATCTGGAACAATCTCTGTGCGTAAGGGTCAAGGCCAGAAAACCATACTGGATGCCCATGATCTTCGGGCCCTTAGACGGCACTGCATCACATACAGGAATGCTACTGTAATGGAAATCACAACATGGGCTCAGGAATACTTCCAGAAAACATTGTCAGTGAACACAATCCACCGTGCCATTCGCCGTTGGTGGCTAAAACTCTATAGGTCAAAAAAGAAGCCATATCTAAACATGATCCAGAAGTGCAGGTGTTTTCTCTGGGCCAAGGCTCATTTAAAATGGACTGTGGCAAAGTGGAAAACTGTTCTGTGGTCAGACCAATCAAAATTTGAAGTTCTTTTTGGAAAACTGGGACGCCATGTCATCCGGACTAAAGAGGACAAGGACAACCCAAGTTGTTCTCAGCGCTCAGTTCAGAAGCCTGCATCTCTGATGGTATGGGGTTGCATGAGTGCGTGTGGCATGGGCAGCTTACACATCTGGAAAGGCACCATCAATGCTGAAAGGTATATCCAAATTCTAGAACAACATAAAACCTGTCCGCATCTGCTACAAATATTATAAATGGGACTTGTTTGGATCTTCCATCAGGAAAATGATCCAAAATAAACATCAAAATGATAAAAAAGACCTGAACCCCATTTAGAAAAAACCTAAAGAAAAAAAGTGCATCAACACTCTTTGAAACACAACGTTAATCTGAAGTTAAACCTACATCCTGGTGGGTTTAATTTATGCCTCAATTTAGTTGTGGAGTAGCTCTAGTCTTCCTCCAGGAAGTAAGATTATTAAACTTTAGACTAGACTAAGTCTAGGACTATTTAAAACCATGACAGAAAAAGCAGATTTCTGTTAATCTGGTTTAAAGGGCCATTTTAGTCTAGGACTAGGCTTAATCTCTGTCTGGGAAAATGCCCCAAATGTCTATATAATATACTTCTATACATTGATTTCTTAGTTTATATTCTGTCCTTATAAACTTTACAAAAAGGATACAGTCTATTATACTGCATATACTGAAGAGGGTGTGATTAATAAAAGGTCAATTAAGAAAAAAATGTGTGTATTGTATGAAGTCCTTGAAAATAAAATATGATGCTTGGAAGTCCTGGAATTTCTTGAAATAGTGCTTGTATGAACCATGAGATAAATATTGTTTGTTAACATGATTTTA